>JALRMH010000064.1:144503-176498 GCA_026119935.1 Endothia cerciana
AGACGAAAAGGAAGACAAAAAAAGAAGAGGAAGAAGAGGAAGAGGAAGAGGACCTGACTTAAATCATCATACAGGCTGCTGCGGGACGGCGGCCTGTGGGTGGCCCTGGTCGAGGACGGGCTGCTGAACCTCGCCGGCGATGGGGCCCTGGGGCACGTTGACCTCCTCCGCCTCCCTGTCGTCCCAGCACTTGTCCAAGGGACTGCGTATAATACCGCTCTCGCGACTGTCAAACCCAGGACCAGCGCTCTCATCAGAGGTCATACGCCCTCATCAGAGGTCATGCGCCCTCATCAGAGGTCATGCGCCCTCATCAGAGGTCATGCGCCCTCATCAGAGGTCATGCGCCCTCATCAGAGGTCATGTGCCGTCATCAGAAGTCCTGCGGCGTCAAGCTCGATGAGGATGGCCTCGTCATTCGTGACGAGTTTGTGAATTGTGAAGATGTAGAATCAGGCAGAGATGGTGAGGGTGAGGGTGAGGGTGAGGGGGTGTTGTACTTGCTCTTACGAGGCCGGGACAGCGCTCGGTGAAGCGGAGGAAACCATCGTGAGGGACGGCGGCCTGTGGGCAGCCCTGGTCGGGGACGGGCAGCCGAACCTCGTCGGTGATGGGGCCCTGGGGCACGTTGGCCTCCTCCGCCTCCATGTCGTCCTAGTACTTGTCTAAGGGCCCGTGTATAGTACTGCTCTCACAACTTATAGTCGTCGACGTCGTCATCATAGTCGCCGTCGTCGTCGTCGCAGCCACCCTTACGGGTGGCCAAGGAGAAGAAACCAGCAGGGCCGGGGGGCAGACTCTGCAGGCTCGGTGTCTTCTGTCGCCTGAAGATTAGCAGGAGCTGGGCCATCGGCCTTGGCAGCCTGAGCGGCAGCCTTCTCAGAGGGAGCCATATCGCAGGCTCCAAAACCAGCACCACCGCCATTAACAACAGCTGCAGGGCCAGCCTTCCCAAGGGCCTACTCGATGACACCGACGGGAATGGCAACGATGCTGATGATGGCCTAGTGGACGGCGCGAGAGACAGTGCGAAAGACAGGGCCGAGGGGGTTGCGGATGCAGCAGTGGATGCCCGCCCGGTCCCCCCAGGAGCTACTAGACGGGTTTGGGGATAAGGACCTCAAGACCGTCGGCAACTACCACCTAGGCCTGCCTAGGAAGCCTTCGTCGCACGTATTCAACCTGGGCGGCGAGGGTGGGGATGACGACGTAGGCGCGGGCGGTGTGGGAGGTGGCGAGGAGATGGCCACGGCCGTGAGCGGCGTCTCGGCGCTGGGCTCTGTTCTAGGCCCAGGGCCTCAGCCTGTCTGTAGCGTCCCTACACCAGGCCTTTATCCGCCTCGAGGAGGCGGAGGAGGAGGGGGCGGAGGAGGGCGTCCTTCCCGACCAGCCCTTCCTCTCGGACTCCGACACCGACGACAGCGGTGGCGACACTGCTGGATCTACCTCTGTCTCGTCTCTGAAAGGCCCCTCCAACGCCTTTATAGTAGATGCCGAGATGCAGGATGCGCCGATGTCTGTTTCCGCCTTCCAGCAACAGGCCATGCCGGAGGCGCCGACGTTGACATCCTACTTCCAGCAAGAAGCCACGCAGAGCGTTCCCGAGCAGTACGTTCCCCGCAAGTGGGACTCCTAGGGATACACGCGCCAGCTGTAGGTGTGGTCGTGGTTGTAGGCCTAGGGGGGAGGGGGAGGAGGAGGAGGAGGAGGAGGAGGAGGAGGAGGAGGAGGAGTGGGAGGAGGGACTGCGTATTTTGGTGGTTGCTGCTTGTGTAAGAAGGAGAGGATCGAGGGCTGTCCCTGGTCGGCAACCTATCAGCACAGTCTGCCTCGGATCGAGCCACGAGCCCTCCCGAAGCACGCTTCACGACAAACGGCCGCCAAGGCGACTCGGATCTCGATCATCTCGGCCTCGATGAGGCATAGGTTCGCCCTGTGGCTCTGGAGAACCCGGGTGGGCACCTCGTCTGCTTTCTGGAGGCTGGCGATCTCCTCAGCCTGCATGTTTGTGGTCTGGACGAGGTTGGTCAGCCTTTCTTCCTGGCGCTGCCCGCCGGGCTCTCTCGCGTCTCTGTAACATGCACATAGCTCCGGCCTTTCACTGCTACACCACAGCGTTATAGCCGTTCCACGCACTGCAACGTAGATAGAAGGGAATATTACAATTACATGCCCAAGCGACCTCTGTTGTCGCCGTCTCACACCCATAACACATTTCTCCACGCCGCAGCGGCTTCATGTGTGCAGCTGACACTCTTATTATATGCCTTGTTGGCAACCTCGTCGTACATCCCGTCGGCAACCTTGTTATACGTCTCGTCCGCAACCTCGTCGTACGTCCCGCAGTAACCTTATTATACGTCTCGCACCTTTGTCGGCAGCCTCGTCGCACTTCTCTAAACCATCTTGTATGCTCCTTAAATGCTCGGAACTTATACGTCTGGCACCTCGTCGGGAACCTGTCGGGAACCTCGTCAGCACAGTCTGTCTGCCTCAGAAAAAAAAGAAGCATATGAAAACAAAACAAACACAGTGGTCGTTTCGAGATTATGCGGCGGACTTCTGGTACCAACTTTTCCACCAAGGTTGAATCAAATGACTTAGTGCTCGTCAATCAGAGAGCGCTGATACGTTTCACGCATACCAGACAACTCGTACATCAGTACTATACGGCACCCAAGCACAGATGCCATAAGCCTGCCAATGACGGCCAGTCCATCCTTTGGTCCCATAAAAAGATAACTTGACAGAAGAAAGGTGCCGAAAATGATGTGGCAGATGATGGAAGTGGACAGCACCCAGTGGAGCACAATGAATGTTAGGTCCTCGTCCATGAACTTGAGATCCATATGCTTCTGGCTGAGTGAAGGCGTGATTTCCAACTCTCGTATGAGCCATGCTAGCCTTTGGATCATTCCGGTTTCCTGTTGTTTGCTTCCTTCAACGTCTCCATTTCGGGGCTGTAACCTCGCGCCAGTGGTATAGGCGTGGCATCTTCTAACACGGCGTCGTGTGGCCAGAGTGGCCAGCAAATGGATGGGTATGACTAGCAGTGCCCAGATCACCGGCGCTGGAGGGATATCCGACATGATGTTGCTGATGCTTTGGGTACCAAGCTGGTAGCAGACAAGCCCGACATTGGCAGCAGAGGCCATTGCGATGGCATACTCTGCCATGGCAATCGCAATCGTTGTTCCTGGAGAGTGGCTGGCCTGATGGTATCGGCCTTCCTGGCCGGCGAGAAGCTTCTTAGGGTTGTAGTACTTGTAGGCTCGAGGCAGGTATACGCTTGGACTGCCGAGAGCGAGCAGCGTGGCCAGGATGGGACGGTGTCCCACAACGGGCAGCATGGCGAGTTCCTCGGGGCCAGCACCCAGAAGGGCGAGGATTGTTGGCGTGATGCCCAAGAGCACCTGGGCGCAAGTCATGACGGACTTGATGTACTCAGACGCGTGCTCCAAGATGCACTGCATGACGGGTTCCGTAATTGCTGAATATGTGCCACCACCTGCAAGCCAGTCGGTATTCGAAAGGTTTCTGAACCCTGTGAGATATACATCGTACTCCTCGGCACAATTGGTGTGCAAGATCTGGGTCCAAACATAAGAGTATTGGGGATACCAATGTCGAAATTGAGAAGTAAAAATCACATCCGCGGTACTGGGTCGTGCTAGGCATAGCAAAATAAATAGCAGGCTCAACGGGATAAGAGATGCCATAGGTGTTGGTCGGACAGCGGCAGTGCCAAACTATGACTGCTAACCGGAGGGAAAGTCGCTGTGAAGAGCGGGAACGGAATGCCATTCTTATTGAAAATATACTGTTGTGGTGGGTGGTGCCATGGTCTGGGAGGTGTGGGTCGTCAAGGGTACCCCCCAAAGCGACACCCTCTACGCCTTATTTTCAGACAGAAAGGTAGAAACCAAGCCCTCTACTCTTCTCAATAATCTGTTCGGACCGGAGAAACCATAGCCGTGTCGATTTTCCAGGCCCTCGGGCCTTGGTTGCGTCTTCTTTTCCTACACAGGCATGCTAGGGCTGGCTGAGCTCTTTGTTACCTCGACCTGGGTCGTCTTGTCCTGCGACTTCGCCCTAGTCCTGGTTCAACACTTTAGTCACAAGGGGCCAATGACACACGGGCGGCAAGGTCTTGCAAAGCGACCAACATGCTTAGTAGCTGGGCGCCACCCAGGAGTTCAGCCAGCCATCAGCCAGCACCGTGCGGACTAGTGAAACGCGGCTCCAAAAAGTACCGGAACGCCACTCGGCCACCTGCGTAGGTGCTCTTTCATGCGAGACGGTGACCTGATTCTAGGCTTTTCAGATTTCAGGGCGAGATGGTCCCAGGCCGTTCTCTCTTTCACCGACAAACATTCGACTACCGGGAGGCCAAGTCGTCTTTCTTGCGACCCGACTGCACCTCCGCTGCTGCGCGCCGGATGAAAAACACCGTTTACGAATACGTATTATTACGACGTTCATCTTTCCCGGGTATTTGGAACAGGCATGGCCTCCCGAAGCTCTGCTCGTCAGCCACTCCGACCTCTGCATCTCCTCCTTCTGGATTTGTACATCTGTTCCCTGGTCCTTCTCCCCGTCTTTGGAAGTGCGGCCGGGTCTATACTGAGCGGAGGAGATCTCACATTGCCGGGATATGTGATCCGTTACGGTATGAAGCACACTCACGCCTCGGCCTACATTTATATTCTCAGCAGAAGCTAACTTACTGAGTAGCGCCACGTGTCTGGCTCCACTCGGAAGAGCAGTTTCGCCCGGCCGATATCGTCAGGCACTTACGCCATACCACGCCGATGATACACGAAGAACCTGTTGCCGGGTTGCCAGAGTTAGACCTGGACAACCTCGCCCTCCTCAACGGTATCAGTGAGCAGGTCGTCGCGTTGACCTCGGATGAAGATGTCACAGCCTCGCCCATGCCCGCGTGGCTTTTCGGAGAGGTTCCTGATGCGTCAGGGAAAATCTACGACGCTACCCCGTGTGTGGTGATCCTCGTCGAGAAGAATGCCCGCGACGTGGATGTGTTTTTTTTCTACTTTTATTCTTACAACAGAGGCGCAAATATATCACAGATCCTGGAACCGTTGAGCCGTTGGGTTGAGCCTCCGGGATCCGAGCCTGACATGACATTCGAAAATCATGTTGGTGACTGGTATGTATCCCGCCCCTGGTCCTTCTCTGCCTCGGAACGACCGGCGGCTGACGACCTGCTCAAGGGAGCATAATATGATACGATTCCGCGATGGCATGCCTACTGGCATCTACTATAGCCAGCACTCCGACGGCGCTGCTTATGAATGGAACCACCCAATGGTCCAGATACGAGAAGAGCGTGTATGCCGACCACCCAACCTGTCAATATCAGCAGGTCAACGTTGTCTGACTCAAGTTTAGCCGCAGGTCTTCAGCGCCTTGGGTTCCCACGCGAACTACCCATCTTCGGGGTTAGTATTTCATCATACCATCAGACATGCACGTTGACCCGATTATCTAATTCTGCGTCCAGGAACCACATCCATGATGCAGTTGTAATAGACTATTGCAATCGTGGTCTGCTATGGGATCCTATACTCTCGGCATACTTCTACCATCTTGACCCGATAAGTTCCAGGCTGACCCGCCTATCTCCCCCTGACGCCAGTTCCGAAAGGTCGAACCTCACGTCCTTCTTCTACTTCGACGGCAGGTGGGGAGATTTCCAATACTCATATGACAACTACCGACAATGGACGATGCCGTGGGTTGGCCTGAAGCGTTTTGTATCGGGTCCGGAAGGCCCGGCTGCCAAGCAGCTGGTGAGAAAGGGGCTCCTTCCGGACTATCGCCACAGGTCCATCATGCAGTGGGCCGCCGGGGTTTTCATGTCATTATACCCGTGTTGCCTGCGCGGATGGAGACCCTGGGTCTTTGGAAGCCTGCTCGCCGTGATTATTGTGCTTGTGATCCGGACGAGCAAGCGTTTGATCAGGCGTGGCATAAGGCGGTACAGGAGAAGGGCATACAGGAAATTAGAAAACGCGATACCGCTGGAGGACCTGGAGAGGACAGACGATAGCGGCATGGACGGGGTGGGGCTCCTGCCGAGGTAGCAGATACGCGGACCGGAGAGGCACCGGGAGAATGGGCTCCAAGATGGCCTTATATGTCACCAGCCACACGTTTACTTGCCCGTCTCAAACCGGAGACCGCGCACACCTTTGGGGAGTAGGGAATTCTCTTGTGCCGGCAGCAGCAGCAGTGTCCCCGGCGTGTCCGCCCGCCCGTGCGCCCGACACCCACTACCCACCACATCAACCCACCTACCGGAAAGGGGGCGTCCGCCCGAGCATTTTACCATGTACGGCGGGTGGTCAGACAGCCCGGCGGTGCAGGCGCAGGATCATGGATGGCAGGTGGTGCCACCCACTAACTAAATAATGGGGAAAAGGCCCCACCCTCCTCCCGCCCCGCGCCTGCTGCCCACTGCCGCCTCCTCAACCGTGCCCCCGTATCCCGACCCGCGGCGCCCCGTCAGGTCCGTGCCTGGTGTGTGTGTGTGTGTGTGTGTGTGTGTGTGTGTGGCTGCAGCATGTGTGCCTGCCTGCCTGCCTGCCTGCCTGCCTGCCTGCCTGCCTGCCTGCTGTCTGTGCCTGCTGTGTGTACTACCCCCTGGACCCCTGCCTCAGCCCATGCGGGACGGGACGAGGGTGGGGTCCTTCCCCATTGTCGGGTGGCACCCCTGTCACAGCCCTCTGCCACCATCATCATCGCCCCCCATGATGGTAGGCGGGCTTGTTGGACACGCGCGCGCGGACTGAGGCCCAAGTGTGGGGCCGCGCGCCAGCAAGGTCAGGGTTGGATTTCAGGCAGACGCGTCTAGTAACCGCGCCAGGTAAACAAACAAACCGCGTCCACCCAGGCTCAGGGTTAGGGTCGTGCACATACCACCCCAGCCCATAAGCTTCCTCTTGATCCTGCACCTCCTGTCGACGACCTTCCACACCTTCCACCTCCTGGCGTCGACCTCACCCCTCTTGACGACGACTCACCCCTCCTGACGACAACCTCACCCCTCCTGACGACGACTCACCCCCCAGCCCGCGCAGGGATAAACAGCCGCCCCCCCACAGACCACCCGAGCCACAGTCAACTTTTTTTTCTTCCACCATGCCGTACCCCCGCCGTTCTGTCCGGATTGTCGGCATCAACCGCGACATCTACCACTACCTCGGCCCCGACCGTTCTCATCCTCATCCTTCTCCGCCTCACCTCTCCACCCTAGACCGCAGTGCTATCATCGAGATCACCATGGAGCACGTTCAACCCACGGACAGCGCCCCGCAGGGCTTGGACGTCGTTGGTCGCGTTGCCCGGGCGTTTGGCTATGGTAAGCTGAGGGGCCTGATGGGCTCTCCCTCACCTCCTCCCACCTCGCCCTACCTCACGGGACCACGTCTCGCCGTCACCTGACGCGTCTCGAGGAGGACAGCCCGGCTGACGCATCCTCTCTGGCAGTCTTTGGTTCCTAGAATGGGCCCAAGGCTGACAACGTCGGCGATGTCGTCCTCCAGAACGGCGCCGTCCAGATAAATGGGCTGTTTCACCCAGACGACAGCCTGGAAACCCGGGCCGCCCTGCTGAGAGAGCTCACCGACATGCAGACCAAGCTCACCGACACGCAGGTCAAGCTCACCCTCACGTCGGCCCTGGTCTTCGGCTGCTTCTGGTTTGGAGGCCTCATGACCATGGTGCGCGAGCTCATCCGTGGCAAGAGTAAGCACTGCTATCCATCCGCTTCCTTCTAACCTCTCCCCCTTCCCCCTCCCCCTCCCCTCTCCCCCGTGTCTCTCTCCTTCCCGCCTCTCCCTCCTCGCCTTTTCTCCACAGCAGGAGAACAGGGATATATCGACCTAACGTCCCTGCCCCGAACAGATTAAGGAGTGGCGCCCTTCGCCCTTCTTCTTGTCCTAGCGACATGCAACACCTGGGGGCCCGGGACCGGATGAAGGGAGGCAGGAAGGATATGTGCAGAAGGGTATCGACCGGCCGTTATGCTCTCTTTCGCTCTCCTGCGCAATCCAGCATTCTGGGGCGTGAAGGTGACATCCTCTCTCCCTCTTTGCCCTGTCGGTAGCACCTCACCAGGGGTCTAGATCAGGAGCTTAATAAGAAGAACCAGAACACACACACAGCCCCCAGAAAGGGTGATTTGACAGCTGCAGGCCCGGTGTACTTCACACTCCTGTGCCGGGCCAGAGGAACAAGTCGTGGTCCTTATTGTGCACCCCCTGGAAAATGGGGAACACCCTTGGGTCTCTGGCTGTACCCCACAACTCCAGCCCTATGCCTGCTCTGTATGCCCTAGCCCTCCGCCCTCCAGCGCCTGTGCCCCCCTATATGCCTTGCATCCTAGCGCCTATACCCTGCATCCCAGCACTATACCCCCTTATGCTACAGCTCCCAGGGATGAACATCTTACACCTTGCCACCCGCGCTGCATATCATCGATGGATGTGTGGTTAATAATATACTGGGGTGGAGACATCAGTTATAGCACCACCTGGCAGGCAGTGGTCTGCTGATCCTCCCCACCTCTCCCTGTCAGGGGTGAAGGACTACCCATCTGGTCGCCCCCTCCTCTGTAGTGAACAGGTCCCCCACCTGTCATCATAGCCATGCCCCTCCTCCATGGTGGGGGGTTTAGGCCTTGCACCTCTGAAAAAGGGAAGACCCTTGAGTTCTCTACTACACTGCATATAACCATATAGGCTGCAGAACTGAGCTTCTTTTCTACCCTGTCTGGGAGAAAGATTACAATCTAAAAAGAAAAGGTGGGTGTGCATGTATGGATACAAATCCCTGAGCTGTATGGCCTAGCAGGTATGCAGAATAACTCGGGGAAGTCAGCTCCTCCTCTTGTGACGGTAGAGGAAGTGGCGGGCCCCATCCATGCATATAAGCCAGTCAAGGTGGGCAGGCCTCTCTCTGGTCTGTCCACCTGCGGCCTTTTGGCAAGATGGTCCGGTTTGGGGGGGCGGGAGGCGGGGGGCTGACAGTTGTGACAGGTATGATGGTTATTTGGGTAGTCAATTTCTGCTGGGATAGCAATATTGATGAGGAGGCCCCGCTGGCTGCCAGCATCGTCAGCACCAACCGCCCACCACCGGCTACCCGGTCGTGGGCGGCATGTACATCTCCTGCCTCAGCCACAAAAAAGATGCTGGTGCTGACCGTGATCATCGTGCGCCCCGAGTCCAAGGTCATCGGCCACCACGCGGACGACCGCAAACCTCACATAACATGGGCGGGCCGACCAGCCTGATGCTGAAACGTGCCTGACTTCAGGTCCAACCTGCTGTACGACACCGGCGCCTCGTACACGGCCATGTTGACGACGCTGCTCGGCACCGAGGTGTCGGAGTACGAGATGAGACCCTGTACCTCGACCCGATCGGGGACAGTCGGGGGCATGCCCCCCAGTTGGAGGGCATGGTGGCGATCGCCTCCGAGTTCGACGTCAGGTTGGGGTTGACGGGCACCCTCAGCGGACAGGGTTGAGGGAGAGGATCGAGGACCCGGCGAAGTACTGGATCAGCGTGAGGGCGCATGGGGGACCGCCGACAACCCCGTGGAGGGTGAAGTTGACATCCTGGCTGGTCAGGGGAGAGGTGTTGGACGTGAACCGCCCGCTGATGGGGATGTCCAAGAAGGTCAGCACCATCACCGAGCTGGTGGACAAACCTGCGCCTCTCGTGCAGCGAGTCGGCCGTGCCGGTGGGCACGGAGACGATGTCGTTCGACTACCCCAAACCGTTCGAGGTCGTGCTGAGCAGGTCGGTGAAGGACAACAGGTTCGTCCACTGCCTGTTGACCATGAGGGACACCAACTGCCTAATGATGCCAGAACAACGGCTGGATGTGGTCGGACATCATCCACCTCACGACGCCCGACCGCAAGCACTGCCTCACGACCACCAGGTAATTACATCAGCAAACCCCTGGCCAGGCTCATGTTGGCCATGGGCCACGACGGGACTGTCATGGCCACCAACACGTCGATATCGAAGATGGACGATGCCATCGTGATCATGCAGGTCACGGCCGGCGGCGACCGCCTCGGCAGCGACGACGCCACCACAGCCGACACGGTCTGGACGATCAACCTGGACCTCTTATGAGGATCGTGACCATCGGGATGATCATCATCCGCATGGTGTTCAGCATCCAAAATCAGACCCCCCCAGGGTAGATTCTAACACCGGCCCATGTGACATCTACAACAGCACGATGAACGCCATCACAAGATCCTCACCAACAGCCACAGCTAAGGCGTAGGTGACCATGAACCGCACCGGGCATATCATCGCCAACGGGTGCGGGCACTTGCGCACGAAGGTGACCAAGACCTGCGGGGGAGGCACGAGGAGACCGGCCGGGAGATCGACAGGTGCGCGGTGCCGGCCTTCGACGACATCACCGACAAGAGGATCGTCGTCAACATCGGCAGCACCTTCTGCAACAGGGGGGGGGGGGTGCGAGGCCATGACCTCGGGCTGGCGGTGCTGTACCTGCGGGTACGTCCGCGTGGAGGGGGTTCGTGCACACTCCGGGATGCCTCTGCTCACGCACAAGCCGACCCGTACGGCAACCTGCACGGGTTCTGCTAGGACCGCATGGCCGCCAGCGGGCATAGGACCTGCAGCCGGCCGGCGAACGACCACGAGCGCGACACCATTGGCGCCACGACGAGAGCGACAGCAGCGACAGCGACACCGAAAAGGGCACGAGCGCCTCCACAGGCGGCAGCAACAAGCACACGACCGTGAGCAAGGCCACGGACGAGCTCATGGACATGCCCGCACGGCCTGGGCAGCACCAGCTACGACACGGACAGCATCACCCCGGCCGCGTATGACCAAATCATCGTGCGCAACAAGACCAGGCGGAGGGCGCTCGTGAAAGACCCACAACGCCTCGTGCAGGGCGACAAGGGCGGCGGGACGAAGGGCTCCCTTACGCCCCGCGCCCGCTGCCCACTGCCGCCTCCTCAATCGTGCCCCCATATCTCAGCCCTCAGCGCCTCATCAGGTCTCTGTGTGCCTGCCTTCTGTGCGCCTTCCTCCTGTGTGTGTTGTGCACCCCTGCGCCTCGGGCCGCGTGGGGCGGGACGCAGGTGTGGGGCCCTTCCCCGTTTGTCGCGTGGCCCCCCTGTCACATCACCACCACCACCACCTGCCATCTTGCGCCTGCCACCTACCGTAGATCTCAGATCTACGGTAGATCTCAGATCTCCGGTAGGTGGGCCGATGCGACGATGTGGTGCGGGCGCCGGGGCTGCGCGTCCGGCCTGGACACACTGGCGGACTGACGCGCGGACCGAGAGCGAAAGATACAGACCGGCTGGCGCATTGTCGGGCGGCACCCTTTGTCACACTCCGAGATCGTGGAGGTAGATTGAGAGGCACACAGAGACCTTCCAAGGCACCCTGTCCCGCGATGAGGACGCCCTGGGACTCATCACGGAGGCTCTCCCCCCCCCCCCCCAAAAATTCGAGAGTTTTAAATGGGGCTTTATCCTCGCTTGTTCATCTTCAGGGATCATTCAATATGCGCATCTGAGTCAATCTGAGGATTCATGTGATCGTATATTTAAATAGCCTCACTGCAATACTGGGGAGAAAACATGACCTGCGCCTAGTGAACACATGGGGCCGCCGCCAGCTGCACCCGACCCTGTCAGGAGGACCAGTACACAGAATGCAGCTCCTGCTCCTCCGAGATGGCCTGCCCTCCTGCTCCAGCCCCCCCCCCCCCCCCAGGCAAGCCGTCGTGTGTTCGGGCCTCTTACCGGCTGCACCCGACCCTGTCAGGATAACCAGCATGCGCGCGCACGGCGCCCACACCCGTCGCTCATCTGAACTTTTTGTGTTGCTTTCCAGGATGGCAGCGTCATGCCCTGCGGCGCACTGCCGGCTGCAGCTCGGGCTCGCCGCGCGGTCCCAGGTGGAAGAGCTGTGTTTCCTCCGCGCCAGACGACCGCTGGCGCCGTGCCCGGGTGATATGAGGCGATGTCGGCCTGGACGGGGCAGGGCGGCCTCTGCTCCTCGTGGGCGGCGCCGGCGGATTCTTACCGCGTTGTTTGGGGTTGGAAGATGTCTTGTCAGCGCTGGTCTGCCGTCCTGCTCCTCCTCTCGTGGTGGCTGGCCTCCCCCTCCTCTTGGCTGTTGGCCCCTGTTGGGCCCGAGGGGCCTGTCTTTGCCTCGTCGGACGGCGCTGCTGGCGGATCTGCGTCTGCCGCGTCTAGCCTCCTCTTTTTGCTATTGTCGTTCTCTTCCTCTTTCTCCTCCTCTCGATCCCGTTTCCTCTTGTGCCCCGGAGAGGAGGAGGAGGAGGAGGAGGAGGAGGAGGAGGAGGAGGCGGCTGCCTCATTGGCGGTGGCAGAGGAGGGAGGGGCTGCGACAGGCGGGGCTGGCGGGCCGGGGGGTGCCTTGGGGTACATGAATGGGCCTTCCGTTGACCATGCAATATGGCTGATAAGGCCAGCTATAGCATCGAAGGAGCCGTGCGACCGGGTATGGAAGCATCGGGCTATCATGGTGGCGTGTGTCCTCCGGACAATTCAAGTCAAAGGCATTCCTTCTTATTGCCTCCCCCAGTGATCGTAAATATGCGCCCTTAAGTTCTTGGAACCTCATGTCTCGTCGTTTCCGGAGCATGTCGAAGAGCTCATCGCGATCCTTGGCCTTTCGTCTGATCTCGAACACATCAGCGTGAAGGACGAGGCGATCAGACAAGGGGATCGTGGTGGTGTCGAATCTCGGCGCGAGGACTGTAAATATGTCAGACCGAAACATGTCAGACCGAAACATGTCAAACCGAAACATGTCAGACCGAAACATGCTAGACCGAGACATGCTAGACCGAGACATGTCAGACCGAAACATGCCAGACCGAAACATGCTAGACCGAAACATGCTAGACCGAGACATGCTAGACCGAAACATGTCAGACCGAGACATGTCAGACCGAAACATGTCAGACCGAGACATGCCAGACCGAAACATGTCAGACCGAAACATGCCGAAGTCCCCAGCATACCAGTTAGGATCGGACTCTTGTCTTCTGAGACCTGGTTCCCGGATGCGGTAATACTCAGGCCAGTCGTCCATGACTGGTGATGAGCAGGCTGGCAGATGAGGTTTGAGGGTTGAACGGGGTGGATGATAGGTGGAGGGGGGAGGACATGGAAGAACAAGGCCAAGAGAAGAAAAGGAGGGGAATGTCCGAATGATTCAGGTTCCCATGGGTCTTCCACGCAGAGGACCGTGACAAATGGTGCCGCCTGACAATGGGCCAGTCCGCCCGCCAGTCCGACCGGCCATCCCACGCGCCATCACCCTGCGGCTTCCAGAGGACCGTGACAAAGGGTGCCGCCCGACAGCCCGGCGCCCGCACCGAACCATCTTCTCAGCCGCCCAGAGATTTAAGATTTACGGTGGGTGGTCAGAGTGCCCGGCGGCGCAGGCGGGAAAGGAATGTGGATGGCATGGCAGGGTGGTGTGGTAGGTGTGACAGGGGTGCCACCTGACAGGGGTGCCACCCGACAATGGGGAAAGGCCCCACCCTCATCCCGTCCCGCACGGCCCGCAGCAGGGGTGTTGCCCACGCACAGCAGCCACACACCGGAGGCGGGCACACACACAGCAAGCACACACACACACACACACACACACACACAGCCTGACGAGCCGCTGAGGGCCGGTAGGAGAGAATGACTGAGGGGGCGGCGCATGGGAGATGGGCGTGGGGGGGAAGGGGGCCTCTTGTTCCGCCGCCCTCGTCGCCCTGGCCCGCCTTGGTCCCGCGATGGGGGGGGGGGGGGTGCCTCCGCGATGAGTCCCAGGGCACCCCCATCGCGGGACAGGGTGCCTTGGAAGGTCTCTGTCTGGATCTATAATATTGAGGGTGGGAGCCCCCACCGAGTATCGTCCTGACCACGGGGCCCAAGGACTTGGTGGAGCCCAAGGTCGGGAACCGGCGCTGCCGGTCTCGACCAGCATAATTCCCAGCGCTCGTATCTTCGGGCATGGATGAATCTCACCGCTCAAGTCTGTGTTTTTGAGCGGATTCGCTACCTCGCCCTCGAGACGGGCGGATATGTACGGTCTCCATACGAGTAGATGCCCCCCTCGCCCAGCTGTGTTGAAGTTGCCGCATTCCTTCATGAAGCGGACGGTGTTGCTTGTGCAGTTTGTGTTTACCCAGTCGGACTCGTAATATAGCCAGGCTGAGTATGCAAGGATATTAGGCTAAAGCAACCTTCATCTTGGCTGATAGAGGGTATCGTAGCAGAACTTCCGCGAGCAATATGCCGGGGACATGCTCCACTTTCTGCTTGAGGCATTCAAAACCAGAACTCTGAAGCTTTCCATCCTGAACAGTAAGGCGTACACGGGAGTTGGCCTCCATACGGATGGGTTTGCAGGACTCCTCTACTTCCCGTACTTGGTTAGGGGGTAGAGACTTGACGAGTTGCACTGGCGGCATCACCGGAATACCTCACACGTTTCGTAGATCTGACTCGAGTTCTACCAATCAACATGAGCTGGCTATTCTTCACCAGTCTGGTGGCCTGAATGGCCCCTGGGAGGTGACTGACCGAGACACGAGAGATTGGACGTCTTGCCACCGACCACGGAAAGACTCATCGTAGGACGGCGTAGAGGGGAACAACATGTCGAACTCAGCCTGGGGCGGCGTTTCCGACCTGGTTCGATGGCAGCTGCAGCAGAAGCTGTGCCAGATGTTTCCCGTGGGCAGTTCCTTTCCCATAAGTGTACTGCATATGTTTTCTTTTCGCAGCACGTTGCGAGTGGCCGAGTGAATATCGCTGGGGTGATCGGTAACCCCGGCTTTGTGTGTACAGCCTCGTCCTCAGGCTGGCTGTTCTGGTCGCATCCTGTGAACGCCTTGAGGTGCTGTATGGCTCTCTCAGCGCCTTTGCCACTTCCTGAGGTGACGTTGAGGAGCCCTGTCCGGACCTCTGCCTGTGCCTTGCTATTGCTATCCCACGAAGAGCCTTCCATCTCTTGAGCTACACGCCCTAGCAAGGGGTAACCGTTCCCGGATGCCTTCTTTGGCCGCTGCCGACGCATTAGTCAGGGCTTCGGAATTCCCAGAGGGCTCTGGAGGTCTCCACCACGTTACTGTACAGATTCTCTGAACATCTCTCAACAGCTTCGAGATGCGAGATCTTGCCCGGTCTTGCAGGCTGAGCGAAGCTTTGTTCAGGTGTTCCGATACCAGCCACAGCTCCGCGCCCAACTCCGCACACGTGGGTCGGCCATACTCCACGCCCAGCTCAATGGCAATTGCCGTAACATGAGGGAGGGCGGTGTGGGTGGTGTGTCCGAGTTTTATGGGGTCGTCCTTTTTTGCATGTGCAGACAGGGCTCACAGGCCATCGTCAGGATGTCGATCGGTTTTCCTCGCGGGGGTGAGAATGAGGCTGTGAAGATGCAGATGCTGCCCAAGCGCTACCAGACCCGATCAGGCCTCATGCGTGCGCTTATGTCTCACTGCCGGCGCTTAAGTAAACCGAAAGGGGTTTTGGGTCTGTCCAGTAGGGCAGAGACCGAGGACCCGCGGCTTGTATGTCAATTCTGGCACTGTGATAATAGGCTCAAGCCTGATAGCAACACTCTGGCAGTTCCACGATTCGACCTGTTAGTCTGCCTGTCTGGCTAGCTGTGTGCTGTTGGTCCGCCTCTATGTCGTGCCAGCAGGCTGTTCTCTCGACGTATCACCCCCGTCGTGCCAGTAAGTCATTCTCATGAGCCAAGCCCTTGTCGTGCCACCAAGCCTTCCCCTCAAGCAAGCTCTTCCTATGAGCAAGCTATTCTCTCAAGCCGAGCATTTATCATGCCCGTGAGCCATTCTCTCAGGACAAGCCCCCATCATGCTAACAAGCCTTTCTCTCAGGCTAGGCCTTACAGGTCCGTAAGGGAATATTAGCTGGAGGTTTGGACCAGCGCTAGTAATAAACAAGATGAATATAGAAAGAGAGAGTCTTGTACTAGGACCTCTATAGCGGTAGATGTTGCTGATCTGCTTGGGCATGTTAGTCTGGATGTCACTCCCTATAGAAGGCAGTCGATATCAGTGATGGCTTACAGGGCGCATGAAATTCCAAGGTATACCCATAATGATACATCTCCCTAACAACCTCCCCATACTCAATGCGCTTCTCAACACTCTACGAGTCCGGAAGCACGCCCGGCTTCTCCTCGAGCACCAGCAAGAAGTGCTTCAGGCCCTTGAAGGAGTGGCCGACGATGTACTGGGGCTTCGGGTTGCCTTTCTCGAGATGGAGCTTGCCCTTAGTGGGCGAGGCCTGGGCCTAGAGGGTGAAGGAGACAGGGTTAGTCTACTTGCGAGGCCTGCCTGAGGGAGAAGCTTGCCTGAGAGGAAGGCTTGATGGAACAGCCTGCTCGAGGGAGAGGCCTGCCTGGGGGGGAGAGCATGCTCGAGGGAATAGCCTGCTTAGGGGAGAGGCGTGCTCGAGGGAAAAGCTTGCCTGAGGGAAAGGCATGCTCGAGAGAAAAGCTTGAGGGAACAGCCTGCTCGACGGAGAGTCCTGCCTGGGGGAAAAGCTTGCCTGAGGCAAAGGCTTGCTGGCATGACGGGGGCCTGGCTCGACCAGGGCCTGTCCTCCACCGCCGTCGAGCCCAGCAGGCGCTACTCGCGGACGGGTCCAACCTCGCTCCGACGTATGATGGCCAAGGCTTTCAGCCTTACCTCTTGCTTCCACAGCTGTGGGACCGCCTGCGGGCCGGCTCCTGGTGCAGGACGGAGGCAGCATGCTGGCTGATCCTGGCGTACCTGGCTGGTGATGAGAGTGTTATCCTCCCCAACCTGTAGTTCGACATCGCACACAGGAAGGTTTATAGCGGGCCCCGGGTTGCGCGTCCGAACTGCACACGCGGGGCGGACTGAGAAGGTTGGTCCTGATATAGAGCTAGCAAGCCATTCTGTAGGGATGAGAACGGCTTGCTAGCATGACGGGTGCTTGCTCGACGGAAGGGCTTGCTCGGTGGAAAGGCTTGCTCGACGGAAGGGCTTGCTCGGTGGAAAGGCTTGCTCGGTGGAAGGGCTTGCTCGACGGAAAGGCTTGCTCGACGGAAAGGCTTGCTCGAAAGTCTTGCTCGGAGAGGTTTGCTCGACGGAATGTGTGGAAGCACCCCGTAGCGGCATCTAAAGTGGTGTGTCCAGGCGTCGTCCGCTCTGCCGTCCTTGCTGCCTGCCGCGGGCCTGTCTGTAGGCATATCCAGCAGCGTGACTGTAACTTCTAGCAGGGGGAGACGCGTTCGTCTCTTCTGGCAACAGGACTGCCTTCTTGGGAGGTCGTCCGCGCTGCCGCCTAGGGGGCTTGTCGAGAAATGGCCCCGACAAGAAGAACCCTAAAGATCCTGATTTGCAGCCAGCCCTTTCTTTTCGACGCCTTGCCAACCCACCAAGGATGCCAGACTATTCGCGATGCTCTGATCAGGGTAGCCGTGTGGCTGTGGTGCTCTCTTTGCTCTCATAGGACTATAAAGGTGTGGTGGACCATCTGGGGCAACCACATTCTGGCTGGCTTGGTCGGCAGATTCAGTGATCCATTGGTCTTAATTCACCGGCCTCCTTTAGTAGGCGCATTCATTGCGGGTGAAAGGAGGTGGTGAGAGGAATACAGAATATTCTTGTTGGGCACATTGGTTAGCTTAGTTTAAGATCAATAGGAAGGACCTATAGTTGTGAATAGAGGCATAGAGCACAGGCTACAGGCATAACTGTATAACCGTCAGGGTGTGGGATGGATTGCAGATATATAAACACCACTGACGGCCCCGAACTCATAATCGTCCCCATCGGTTGCATAGAGCATGGAATCAGATACAGCGTTACTAGCGTTGGGGAACCTGAGGAAGTGCGCGTCTTTAGATAACGGTCAGCCCACAGGCAAGGTCTTACGGGTTAGAGATATCAAACCCGGGTGGGTGGCCCAGCCATTTTGAGTTTCCGTATGGCCATCTGCGACTTCTTTCTCGGCAGTGGAGTGCAAGTTTATTCTATTGCATGTGGAACGGCCTGAACTGGTTGCCGAGCCGTCCTAAATCGAGCCCCGATCCAGAGACCATAGCCAGATGAAACCCTCGCGAGGTGTGTTGCGGGACAGGATAAATATGCCTCACGGCAGCTATCGTCTCTCTCTCTGCCTCTACCAAGGCTCCGCGGGACAGGCCGAAGGTTTCTTGTTGCTGGAGCATCCTTTCCTGGCTGAGGCCCCAACAGCCTGGGTCCTGAGTAGACTCTCGATGACAGTAGATACGTATAAACGACTTACACCCCCCCGCCTCCTGTCTCCCTTTCTTTCTTTCTTTCTCTTTTTCCCTCCCCTTCCCCTCCTTTCCCGTTGACCTAGGGAAGCTTCCATCCCGCGCCGTGTCCGCCTAGTTGTCCAGGGGCGAGACGTTCGGGTCCCAGCAGACGGGCTTGTACTCTGTCGTCTGCAGCTCCTTGACCTCCTCGGGCGTCAGCTCGAAGGAGTACACCTCCGCATTCTGCCTGATGCGGGCCGGGGTCACGCTCTCTGTCAGAAGCACACCACAGTCAGCGTCTAAACACCCCACCCCCCAGGGGAGAGATCCCCTGGATCCAATCGGCCGGGGCGGACGTACTCGGCAGGGGGACGTAGCCCTTCTGCAGGCTCCACCTGATGAGGACCTGTGCCTCCGTCACCCCGTACTTGTCCGCGAGCCTCTTCAGCACCGGCTCGCCCCACCTCTCGCCGCGGACGAGCGGGGAGTAGGCCTCGACGGCGACGTTGCGTGCGCGGCACCACTCGGCGATGTCCTCGCGGGCGCACCAGGGGTGGATCTCCCACTGGCCCACGGAGAGGGCGCCGCCCCTGCCCGGGCCGCCGCGCTCGGCCTCGAGCTCCCTGATGTGCGCCTCGAGCTCGTCCAGGTGGTGCACGCCATAGTTGGAGACGCCGATGCTGCGGACCCTGCCCTCCTCGACGCACTCGACCAGGCCCCTCCAGGCCTCCTTGCGGGCGGCCGAGCCGCCGTAGGGGGCGTGCAGGAGCATCAGGTCGACGTAGCCGAGCCCGGTGACCTCGAGGGTCTTGGCGACCTGGGCCTTGGCGTTCTCGTAGGAGAGGGTGCGGCCGGGGACCTTGGAGGTGAAGAAGATCTGGTCGCGCGGGATGGTGGAGGCAACCTTGCGGATGGCGGCGCCGCAGCCGGCCTCGTTCTTATACACGGCCGCCGAGTCGATCTGCACCGGGGGGCGGAGAGGGGGGGTGTTAGAAAGCTGGCTATATCGACGGGGTGAATACACGGAAGCTGTGGGTCTGGACGTACGTGTCGGTAGCCGATGTTCATGGCCTCGATGCAGACACCTTCGGCGACATCTTCGGGACTAGACGTCGTGTCAGTGCCGGTTAGCGTGCGCGCGCGGGGCCTTCTCCCGATGCCGCACTCACGTCTGCCAGAGCTGTATCCCACCACTGGTCAGCAAGGTGGGGCCTCTTAATCGTCACGCAGCAAAGGGCTGGGCTGGGCTGGACCTACACCATATCCCAGCAGTGGGATCTCGTGGCCGCTGTTCAGCCTGACCTTGGTTTGGAGGTTGAGGGCGGAAGCCATATCGCGCGGTGGGAGGTGGAGGAGAGAGATGTGAGCTGAGGGGAGGATCCGGAGACGACCTGGTGCGGTGTTGAAGATCCAAGGAGGAGGAGGAGGAGGAGGAGGAGGAGGAGGAGGAGGAGGTGGTGGTGGTGGTGGTGGTGGGGGGGGGGTAAGAGGGAAGAGGAAGAGAAGAGAGATTATGTATCGTTACATGCCTTGCCCGGAACACTGCCGGTGACCGGACTTTCGTGGGCCCTTCTCCGGTGGCCGGGCCGGTTCTCGCCTCCTGGGTGCACGCTGCCGCACCTTGGGAAGCGGAGCTTGGGATCTGGTCCTCCTCCTCGAGATGACCTGATCTGGCGAGCCCCCCCTCGCAAGTCACATACAGGACATGTACCGGCTGCCTACATGCCCACGTAGCGTGCTGACGTAATGACCACAAGTAACCTGGTGGACATGCCTCCTACGACATTGCTACCAGCTAATTACAAAGACAGCAGGCTCTCCTCAACCCGCGGCCGTCTCGCCTGTCTTGTGGCCCCAGCTGTCTGTCGATCCGTGAAGGGCTGGAACATACAATTCTACGTCGACACGAATGCTATCGCTGGCATCTATCAGCACGCCGACCTCCTCTCCATAGTCTCCATAGGCGGCGCTGCCCGACCTGTGCCCCGTCTTCGAGAGTCCACCACCACCACCACCACCACCACCACCACCACAAGTCACCGCGATGACTGGCGTCCGGTGCTCTGGCCGCGAACTAGACCCGCGAGCGCGGCCGCGACCGCGACACCGAGGCCCGTAACCCATCGTCCCCGACGAGACCAACACGCAGCCGTTCCCAGGGCCGGAAGCTGGCGTGGCGCGACACACCGACCTCTTTCACCCTGATAGTCTCTGCGCTGATCCACGCGGGTCTGGAACCCACAACGACGATGGTCTGTACGCCCCGCGCACCTTCGTGTCTGAGCCCAGTCGGCCCAATAATGCTCCATCTCCAGGCTTTTGCTGCTCCCGAGCGGAACCACCAGAACGCCACGGTATGTTGCCCTTGGCAAGCAACTAACTAGTTAACCAACGCCGGCGGATGCATTGCGGCACCGACAGGACGCTCACGCACTCTCCAGACGCGCCGGGTCAACTTGACCAAGAAGGTATGACAATCCAGCTCCAGCCTCGCCGGGTGTGCTCCTCTGGTCGACATGCAGAACTCCGGAAAGTCATCCGCGCCTTTCTGAGAGCGGCGCAAAGCCTTCCCCCGCCTGCCGACCTGCTGCCTGCCAGGACGGGTCGCGGCACCCTGCTCCTTGACCTAAAGTACATAATTCAGCGCATGTGATGCACCCGCGCGACCATTTAGACCACCCCGCACATCAAGAAGCCCTCAATACCCATCCCAACGAGAATCAACCTCACCGGCGACGGCATCAACATCAGCGTCGCTATCTGTGACGACCAGGCCTACACCACTCTCTCAATCCAAGGATCTCCAAACACCACTCCCCGGTCCTGAGGATCTCCAGATGCCCTTCACAACTCCTGAGGAAATTTTCGATCAAATCACCAACCGGGGCGGGGATACGACATGAAGCCTCCAACAAACCCCCTGGCTGCACAAGACGAGCAGCTTCTCAAACTCCTCCGGATACCGTCAAGATGTGTGACAGGGAGGGTCCTTAAGCTGGAACTTGGTGTTGTGGTGGCCAGTGACATGGTCTGGAAGGTTAGGGTCCTGACCACATTGTACCCTCTGGGCTGCACTCTTACACTTAGATGAAAAAATAACAGCACGTTCTCTTCTGCCTTTCCTTGATCAGGTACGACACGACGCATCGTCCGTCGTCTTTGCCCTTGGGGCCTTGTGGCCTCCTTATTTGTTGCTCCTTCTTGCACGGCCACCCTAGGGTTGCCAGGGCCCCCTACAGGGGAGCGTAAACTAGACACCGATTTCGTAGACAACCCCCAAGGCTAGACAGGACTCTCGATGCAGTGGCACTGGCCGCGGCCGCGAATCCTTATTCCGGGCAAGCTGGAGTGTAATCCGTCGGCCGACAAAGCGTCAAAGGCATGGCCTGACCCTGGGGTATACGCGAAGGAAGTCCTCGTCGCTCAGGACACTCGTTGCTCAGGACACTCGTCGCTTTGTCTTAGGCTTTACTATCTGTGGGCCTCTCATGAGGATATGGGAGTCTGATCGGCTTGGGGGGGGGGGGGGCGGGGAGGGGGAGGAGGGTTACATCTGGGAAGTTCGATAATGATAAAGATGGGCTACGGTTTCGTGTTCGTGATCCTCGGGTCCCCTCTGGATGAGCGGAGAGGAGCTTGGCTTCCGATCCAACAATCATGACAGCAAACAATGAGCAATCTATCGAGCTCGAGCTCGATGGTTCAAGAGAGCGCCTTGTCATTGACGAGGTGATATAACGTGCACGTTGCATTGCTGGCCGGGCTCCGGGTTGCTGGAAAGCCCATCGCGAAGGATATCTACAGATACTGCCCGTCACCAAAGACTCACGGTAATCCCCTGAGCGCGATGAGGAGGGCGAATTATTACGCGAGGCGGCTAGTCAAGGCGCTTTTGGGCGAGCAGCATTGGCCAACGGTGGTAAAGTTTGCTAACTGTTTCTCACGTTAGGAGTCCTTCGCTATGGCCGAGCATATTTCTTCGAAAACTGCTACTCAATCTCCGGACCCGCCGAGTTCCCCCACAGGTGTACTTGCGGCTGTTGAACGGGCTGTGGACGACGGCACTGGGACGAAATCCAAGATGAGATTATGGACCGCACTACCTCTATGCCGCTGCAAGCCACGTTGACATCCCCCGGGGGTCTTTTATACCAGGTCACAATGTGTTGCTGAACCCTCGCGGGCTGGGCTGGATATTGCCAACTTGTTGACCTCTCCCATGGAAGACCGTGCCGCTACACGCACCGCTTCTATCACCAGCCTTACAGCCCCCCGCGCACCCTTTTCTTCTTGCAGACCGCGGATAGCACTTCCATGGGTGATGTAGAGCCGCCGGCCGTCGCCGGTGAGGCGGGAGAAATGCGGTGTAGCTCCATAGGTCATCTTTTTGGTGTGCCTCTGGTAGTCACTGAGCGCCGAGTCAGGTGCCGAGCAATGTTTTGCTTCCAACGTCAGCCGTCACCATCGCTTGTTCATCGCAGCACCGCACCGCGTCGCTATGGCGTCTGGAGAGCACCCTTCCCTCAGTAAGACGCATCCGCCGGCGGCAACCGCCGCGAAAACCTCCTCGGTCAGCCGCCAAGAACAGGATGAAGATTGGGATTGACAGGCTCGGATACAACTTTCAATGGACAAATCTCGCTGCCAAGGGCAACCTCGAGGAGGAGCGCAATCGCCATGTGAGACTTGCGCTTTCCAGGGGGGCCGCAATCTGCCACCCAGTCCAAGTCCACGGGCACCTCGACTGCTCGCGGCACCAGGCACCCAGCTAGGCACGTCTCGTTCTTGAAGAATTGCTGACCGCGACCGCTGAACCACTGATTGACCGATCGTTGTCGCGGGGCCACAACGTGTTTGGGCTGGGCCGCGGCGAGCTAAGGCTCACGGCCAGCTCGTCCGGGCCCCTGAAAACACCTAGGGCCAGGTTCGTCTCCATATATTTCCCAGATATCTCGAGCTGTCCTTTGCTGGGAGGGGGGTGTTTCCTTCCTTCTCGCCAGCCTTTGCACTGTCTCACGGCGCGCGGAGGGCACCGGGAAAGATGGGACGTCCTTCAGGCGTCCCATGGAGCGTGAGACATGTCGGATTGTGGCAAGCCCGGAGGGTACGAACTCGGCCTCGTGGGGGTCTTGCGCGGCCCAGGCAGCCCGGTCTAGTCCGCATAGCCCCGTCCATCCTCGACGTGCCGCCCCTCTGGGCCCTGGTCGACACAGACCACTGACGAGTCGCCTTAGCTTTCCAGACGTCTGCGCGTCCTGCCTGCTCCGCCTGCATTTTCCGCGGTCCCCAACCAGCATGGGGCCACCCGATGCCGTCTTCGCCTGAAGACAGCGACGCGACAGGACACGGTGTCTCTTGTGTCTCCTACTCTCTCTCTCTCTCTCTCTCTCTCTCTCTCTCTCTCTCTCTCTTCTTCCTTCTTTTCAGCAGCATGCGGATCAAGAAGTCGGAAGGACTGGATGCGGATCGGGAGGTAGGGAGGCAAGGGGTCTAGGTGTTCGATCGACCAGGTAGCTCGCAGATGGGCGCCGCGCCGTATTTATCAGGAACCAGGGGTGCACGTGCAGAGCTGAGCTTCGCGGTTACTTTCAGCCAGCTTCTCGACCCACGGTGGCTTTGCGTCAGGTCCTTTTGCCACACCTCAATATCA
Source organism: Endothia cerciana (assembly GCA_026119935.1). Taxonomy (NCBI): domain Eukaryota; kingdom Fungi; phylum Ascomycota; class Sordariomycetes; order Diaporthales; family Cryphonectriaceae; genus Endothia; species Endothia cerciana. The sequence continues at coordinate 168,510 of JALRMH010000064.1, forward strand.
GCTGGTCTCTCGTGGAGGTTCTGTAGGTCCGGTGAGGCTTAGAGTCGAGGGTATTCCCCTCTGATGGTCCAGCCATAGTCGCCATAAAGGTTCCGACCTCCCCAACGATAAAGAAAACTCTCCGTCTGTTGGTAGGTCACAATCGTTAGAAGCAGATCTGCAGTTGGTACAGGTCGTCGATTCAGGTGGTTGTTGTTGTTGAGAAGGAAGGACGCTATCCAGGCCACCCTGCCTGGGCTGGGTCTAAATACAGGCTGTGGGTTTTGGCATCAGCCTGACCGGGCCGATGCCCGGGCCGGTATGGCCCGCCAGCCAAATCCCTTCAACTCCTCACACCTATCAATCCACACCGTCACTGCTCATACTGCAGTTCCAGATCAAGGCCTAAACTTCAACATTGAATTCCATGGAATTTTACTCGACAGCCTATGCTTGGAATTTGAAACATTTATAAAACCTTCGACAGCTGTAGACAGGGCTTTCTTCCTTCCTTCCTTTATACCAACAAGAATCCAGATAACAACAATATTCAGGCCCTTATGCTGTGCGTATTGCTGTCTTATAATATAGACCACTAATTACTAACTAATACCGCTAACTGATCATTATCGCAGATATTTATCAACTACTTATTACAACCGAGAAGCAATTGATGGTTATAATTATTATTGGACAGACCAACTTGAAACAAGACTGCAATCAAACTCTTAACGAGTTCTTTGGCTTATACTAGAAGAACCATCCAGACATCCTGATGTTCTTGGAGAACATCTCAACGACTCTTGGGTACATCGGCTCGGTGATGACCTGCCGGTTATCGGTGAGCAGCTCGTGGAGTGCCAGCCGCTTGATCTCCTTGGATTCCATGTCGCCACTAGCATCGTTGTCGCGAGCAGGGGCTCCTGGTTGGGCACCAGAGACCCACTTCTACAGCGCTCTGTTTATATATATCGAGCGCCCCCCTTCCTTTTCTCCTTCATACAATAGAAGCAGCACAATACAAGCCGTTTATCCCACTATCGCTCGCGCCTGCTCGTCACAATCGTTGAGGTCGAAGATGACATTGCACTGGTCAATCGTTTGCATGAAGAGCTCTTGCCGACGGCTGGGCGGTACTTCGTGAAACCCAGGAAGCTCCCCGTCCTCAGAGCGCCCATGTGGGCGGGATAGGGGGGGATCCGAGGTCGGGATGCCGCTCACTTCTCCAGTGCTGCCTCTTGGGCGTCCTGAGGCCTTCAGGGACGTCCTTGGGTGTCGACGCGAGGCGATCAGATATTCGAGGACTTCCGGCCAGCCTTCGGGGGCGCGAGGTTATGGGGCACCGTCCCGGCGGCTCCGGGTGGGGGGATGTGCTGTCGTTGCAGACATGTCAGCCTCGTCGCACAGCTTGGAAGAGGTTCCTGATGGAGCTCACAGGTGCACTGGGACTAATAATGACGGTCGGTGGCAGGAGGATCCATGGACCTCCATCCTCCTCGCCGTGGAAGCGCCCGGCGTTCTCGTAGGGCCGGACGACGTCGCTCCCGGACTCGCCAACAGAGCCCGAGACTCTTGCCGATAACCATGCCAGGTGTGGCCCTCAGGCCAGAAGGCCCTCCACGCCGGGGTATCGTGGTAGGCATGATGGGCCACCGCCGCTGCCGAGGGCCTGTGGGTCGAGGCGAGGCAACTAGGGAGGGACTTGTGCGGGCGTGGGCCCGGCTGGTGCCTCGTAGCGTGGGTGTGGAGGTGCCATCGTGAATGTGAGAACCTGTGGCCCCGAAGGTATGTTCTTGTGGGTTTGTCCGTGACCGTTGCGGCGGTCTTCTACCATGGTGTATAGTTCTGGCCATTGTGCCGCCCCGATCCTGAGGCCGGCCGCGGTAGGCCCCGTTCCCCGCCTTGGGTCTCCCGCGAGGGGGGTTCCCGTGTCGCATCGCTGGAGGCCAGATCCATCTGTCGTAGAGAGGCAGGCGGACAGGACCCCCCCCCCCCCCGTCTCTCGATCCCTCGAGGACGGGGAGGGTCCACGGGGGGTGTATACCTGTATCCCGATGTCAGCCATCTCGGTGGTGTTCCGGCCGAGGGCGAAATCGTTGCTGCCGGTGGTGGTGGTGGTGGTGGTGGTGGTGGTGATTGTGGCGGCGGCGGCGTTAGGGATGGTGGCCTATGCGCCTCGCGCCTCAGAAGAACCCTATCTGTACCGAAGAAATTTGCAAGCTTGATAAGGAGATAGAAAAGTGGGCGTATATGTTTGTTGACTGCGACTTGTCGCCGTATTCGATCCGGGTGGTCTTGTTGCTAGCGTTGTACCCGATGTTCTTCGTTCGATGACGTGGCGGCTCCTCTCCCGTCTTCATCGAACGACTCGAGAGCCCCTCGGCCGTCCGGCGATGTCGTACTCGCGCCGGGTGCTGCCCCAGACCCGGCGCCACATTCTCTACGGGCGGGCCCAGAGCGTTGTGGCGACACTCGGCCGTTATACTCCTGCTCCTCCAGGGCGGCCTCCTCATCCTTCACAGCCGACCAGTCCAACAAGTCGCGGGACTCGTCGGCGTACCTACGGGTCGACGCGGTGCAGCCGCCCAGGACGTCGAACCGGGAGTTGGTTGAGCAGTCCGGCCTGGTCGTAGCACTTGTACAGCTGGCCGTGCGAGTTGGCGCCTGCAGTGTTGGGCTGCCCCTCGCCGTGGATCTTCCTGATCACCTCCGTCTCGGCTGCTGGGGTCTTGGAAGACAGTGTCCAGACACTCTCCACCCGCCAGAGCGCGTCGTATTCGAGCTGCCTCCGCGTCTCCCTGTCCGACTGCGACAGCAAGGGCAGGCCGTCGCAGTCTGGGAGCAGCCAGCACTAGCCGCGGCCCATACTGCTGCCCCGGAGCCGCCGGCTGAGGAGGTTGTACTGTGGTGTCTCGACTGTGCGATCCAGCCTGTCCCGAACTTCGGAAACCTGGCCCCACGCGTCGTAGTCTGCGTGGGCGTGCTGTGTACCGGCGCCCTTGCCGGTCTCGGTGACGATGGTCCGCCCGAGGGCACCCAGGTGCGTGGTCGTGGGGGCGTCAGCGTACACACCCGACTGGCGCGCTGCTTGTCTCTCCTCCGCGGGTGAGCCCTCGACCGTCCGCTTGCCGCGCAGACGTGGGGAAGTAACAGCTGGCTGACTGGAACCCTTCCATGAGCGATCGCTGTTCACATTTGCAGGGTCAGGAGTTCGCCGCAACACACACCACACACACACAGCATTCTCGCCGGGTTACGTAATGGGCGGTGCGTGCGTAATAAATGGTTGCCTGCCGTGTGGGATCCATCCACACAGACACAGACAGGGCTTGATCCCCCCATTCCCGGCCTTCGACCGCCACATAGATCTGGCCACCTCCCCCTTCCAGCTTCCACCTCGTCGCCATGGCCCAGACCCGAGCCCAGGGAGCCGCCAAGAGGGGGCGCAATCTAGAGGACCAGGGTATGTCTCCTCATAAGGCGCCGACAGGCCGGCAACAGCTGACAACAGACAGACCAGGACGCCCCGACGCGCAAACGCCAACGCCGGGAGACACGTCACAAGTCGTCGGAGGGACCGCCTCTCAGAGGCAGATGCCGAAAGCGAGCCGTCGAGGACATACCCGATCTTGGTCCCAAGCCCCCTCTGGAGCGGCCGCAGATACCGAGACCGTCTGCCGCTGAGACGTTCGGCAGCGCTGCGGCAGACGACGCTTGCCCCGACGACGCTGACCCCGACGACGCTGACCCCGGCGACGCTGACCCCGGCGACGCTGACCCCGGCGACGCTGACCCCGACGACCCAATCGGTTTCTGGAGAAGAGAAGGACGTTGGCCGCGTCAATACTTCGAGCCCGACATGGAGCACCTGCTCGTGCGGAAGCGGTCCTGGTCCGCCCTGAGTGGACATAAGCGGTCAGACTCTGCCTCGTCTACAACGCCAAGCGACCAGAAGCCACGCAGGCAGAAAAGTACCCAGTATCAGGATCAGCGCTACGAGACACTGCTTGCCACCAAGGGCAGTTTCATGATCAGATCGACATTAGACATCACTGGCGAGAGTAAAACCCTCTGCAGAGATATGCTCGAGGGGAAGCAGATATTTCCTGAGAACTCGCTCTTCCGCGACGATCTTTTCAACTCAACCTGCCAGAAGATCCAGGTTAGGAACGAGGCCAGGGTTATCCAGGATATCTCCCGGCTCATCGTCCCTTCAGCCGAGAGCCTTAGCACATATGGTGCCGAGCACCTCGAGATCCTGACAGAGAGCGTCAACGAAGGCTGGAATAACTCAATCCCCCTGACCGGGACACGCCCGCAGCCAGACTATTCTGTTGGGTTCCGGCGGGAAGCGTTTACCGAGGACCAGCTTGACAAACTATCACCATTCATCGGCGACTTTATCGCCGGCGACCTATCTTGCTTTATGGCCACGTACTATATGTACTTCCCCTTTCTCGCCTGCGAGGTGAAGTGCGGGGCTGTAGCACTGGATATTGCTGACCGCCAGAACGCCCACAGTATGACTATCGCAGCGCGGGGCATCGTGGAGCTCTTCCGCCTCGTGAAGCGGGAGGACGAGGTCCACCGGCAGATCCTTTCTTTCTCCGTCTCACATAACCACCTGTCGGTGCGGATCTACGGCTACTACCCGGTGATTACTGAGAAGGATACGAAATACTACCGCCATCCTATCCGCGACTTCAGCTTTGCGGAGCTAGACGGCAAGGAGAAGTGGGCGGCATACCGGTTTACAAAGAACGTCTACGACACCTGGATGCCTGCCCACTTCAGGCGGATCTGCTCTGCCGTCGACCAGCTGCCATCGGACCTGAACTTTGCCGTCCCAGCGCTCTCTGAGCCGACCGGCCTATCCCAGGACCTTGGGAGTCAACTGGCACTGTCGGTGGGTGGGGGGGGGGGGGCCGATTCCGAGTCGCTACCTGTGGATAGGGACGACCAGTTGGCCAGGTCTGACCCGGAGGCAACCCCGGACACTTCGTTCTCGAAGCCGGCGCCTGCCAAGAGGAGGAAGACGCCGGTTACGAAACCGCAGGGTTTGCCAGATAGCTATAGCTCAGGTTAGTGATAATGGAGAACCTGACAGGCAGGCTAATGGTGGCCCGTCCATGTAGTTATATCCGCCGTCGCCGCCTGCTGATACCCCGCTCACGGACCGTCGTTGTTGTGGCCGGAAGATGGACACATGAAGAAAGAAGATATCCGTGGTGCTTACGACGGAAGTCTCTTCTATACCATAGCTGCGCGGCACGTCAAGAATAGGCCGCTCGCCCTCTAGCCTGCCCTGGTACGCTCAACCAGTTAACGACATGCTGAGTGCGCAGGCCTAGGGCTCGCAGGTTCTCGCGATCGCTCGGCTGTTCCTCCCCGGACCTCCACAGATGGCCCTGGGACAGGCTAGCTTCCCTGTGTACAGGATACTAGTCTTGACACACTGCTGCTACAGCCGCGAAACCCTGTTAGGCCTGACTGGCGGTGTAGCCCTTGTTGCAGGCCGGCTTATAGGAACGCGAAAAGCGCATGTTAGCCCCGTAGGTTATAAACATTCCTATGTGCCGGGTCCGGCATAGGGGCTTATGACTGCCCAGGCTCTAGCCGCCAGCGGTGCTGAGGTCTACGTCGCCGGGCGCACGACCGAGGAGCTTGGAATAGCTGCCCGTGCCTACCGTGGAAACGTCCGTGGTCGGTCAATTCCTGTAGCCTGTGATCTTGACGCGCAAGGAGCAGATTACTGAGCCCTATGGGCACTTGTCGCCATGCGAGAAATGCCTCTGCATTTTGGTGAACGGCGTGGAAGGTGGAGGCCTCGTCCGCAGGGGAGCTGCAGGAAGACCTCTTCAGGTCGGACAATGCAACATTCGATAAACGGAAAACCCCTGAACCGTGCTACATAGCGACGGACGTAAAAAACAGAACCATGTTGCAAATAGAGCCAGATGCACGGGATAAGACATAGTTCTATCAAGGTACGGGGTGGTTTGTACTCGACAGGTGGATAGGGGGGAATGAGAATCCAGGGTGGGAGGGGAGATCGCAGGATATGAGATGGCGGCCGTAGAGACATGGCTGCGCAAGGGGGGTTCGAGGCCTGGGAGGACGTGAAGAGCGGGGTGTATCTGAGATGAGATAATCAGCGAGCTGGTGGGGTCGGGGGCATCGCCACGGGTCTGCATCCTGGTGTTGCAGCCCTGATTGGGGGGGGGGGCCATGGACATTACGGGGATGGCCTGGTTATCCCAGGCTTCGGAAGGGGCCGAGCGCAACATTGGGGGGGGGGGGGGGCGCTTGCGATCCAGTAAGTTGCAGGTATCCCTAATCCAACCTTATACTGTGTGTACTATGATGGCAGGACGGCACGGATGGGTAATATATATTAATCGTAGTATCATTATCCTGGGACTTCTTCCGGGTGCTTCTGGTGCTGGCTCCGCATCCCGCATCCTATATATATCTTGGCGGCCCATGTCTCCCCTCATTATTCCTCTTGTCTGGACCCCATCTATCTATCTTGCGCCTGAAGATGGCAGATAGATATCGCAATGGAAGTTATTTAGCATCGTGAGGTCAACGCCAAACACCCACAGGACAACCAACGTCGCGCCTTCTTGCCATGCACGTTCTGTTAATCAACCTCTGCTTCAATGTGCTGTCAGCATCGGCAGAGGAAGAAGAAAACCCCCCCCCCCCCCCCCGAGGTATCGCACGTGAGCTGGAATACTCACACTATGAGCGGCTTGTAGTGCACAACCGCGCGGAAACAGCGTCAAGACCGCATTCCTTCTTCGTCCCATGTCCCGCCGGGTGGTGGGTGAAGGAAGCCGCTACGTCCCCTCGGCTACCCCCAGGACCCCTCCGCTGGAGATGCGCTGCACCGCTGCGGACAGGTATCCCTGGATCAAGGGACAGCTGCAGCCGCTGTGTCTCAACACTTCCTGCTTCAGCGCCAGCACTTCATCCCGTAGGTTCTTCCTCTGCAGCAGCAGCAGCTGGTTCTGGAACCGGGTCTCCCGCTCTTCCACCTCGATGCGGACGATAGCATCCCGGGCCCTGGCGCGGGACTTCGCAGCAGCCGTCTTGGTTCGTCGGCGGGCCTCGGCCTCGCTCAGGCCGTTGCTGGGAACCTGCGTCTTTCGCGGGCGGCCTCGCCGGTTCCGGACGCATAGAGGCCGGTGGGCTGAGCCCTCGCCGGCGCCCTCGCCGGCGCCCGAGCCCGAGCCCGAGCCCGAGCCCGAGCCCTCTGACGGGCGGGCGGGGGCGGTGGGAACCTGTGGCACCAGGCAGTGTGTGGTCGGAGGGTCGGCCGCAGGCCTGGGGGGCGGCAGCTCGGACAGGGAGAGGAAGCTGTCTGCCCCGGACCAGAGGTCCAGGTCCAAGCTGAAGTCGGGCAGGCATCCGAAATTAAAGACGAGATCTTCCACCTCTTGCCAGCCTCCACCCGTTCCTCCCGGGACGACGCTGCAGTAGTCCTGCCCAGGCAGAGATGTAGCCATGGCGGTGCGGTACAGAGGGAAGGTCTGGATGGATGCCAGGGACGTGAGCTGGGCCTGGAGATAGATATAGGAGAGCAGCCTCTGGCTGTTTCCTGCCCATTGAACCCCGCAGGCCCCGCGGTCGCATATTGGGTCGGAAAAGTGACATCGTCTCGCAGCCTCTGACGTCAATCACCAGTTCTACCAAGGCCGATCGATTACCGTGCCGTGTATAATAAATAATATCGCGGTGCACCTGTGGCGGTTGCCTAGTTTCCGGTGCTGCAAGGCTTCCAAGTGCCCGCGGGCAACCGTCTCCCAACTATCTCGCTCTTTGTCAATATGAGATCGTGACCCGCGCGTACCTCTACAAAGACCACGAAGAGAAAAAAAAAAAAAAAAAAAAAAAAAAAAAAAAAAAAAAAAAGGACAACCCGGGGGGGGGGGAAACACCAGCATGGGCGGTAAGGGGGGGGGGGGTTACCCCACGTGGGGCCCCAAACAACCCCCCCGGATGTAA
>JALRMH010000065.1:0-168302 GCA_026119935.1 Endothia cerciana
AGTTATTTAATATTTTACTTTATTAATAATATATAGAATTATNTATATAAGCATTAAATATTTAAATATATTAGATACTTCTAATTAGAAGAGCAGCTTGAATTAGGGGTGGGTTAGAAGTATATTCTGATTTATTCTTTCGATCGCATTAGACGCCCCTGATCAGAAGAGCGGCTTGAACTAAGAGTGAGTCAGAAGCACGTCCTGATTTATACTTTCTAAAAGCAGGTCTTACTACATTAATCTTTAACCTGAAAAAATAGAGTTTATAATTGAAATACATTATAGTGTCAGCAATACTTGAAATTTAGAAAGGATGTAGTTTATCAAGAGGCGACAAGACTTTAAATTAAAATAGAGCGAAAATCTCAAAATTTGAGTTGAGGACAGTTTGCAGAAGGAAAAACAATCCCCTTACCCTAGTCTTTGCTAGCGCGAAAAAAACGTCTATATAAAAAAACTGTCCTCTACCCTTAAGGACACTTTGATTTAAAAATAGCAGCAAGTCTTATTATATTAATCTTTAAAATAAAAAAATTAAGTATATAATTAAAATATATTATAATATCAGCTATGCTTACAAGTTAGAAAGAATATAGTTTGTTAAGAAGTAATAAGATTTTAAATTAGAACAGAGCAAAAATCTTAAAAATTAGATTGAAGATAGTTTGCAGAAGTAAAAAACAATCCCCTTACCCTTGTTTTTGCTAGCGCGAAAAAAACATTTATATAAAAAAACTATCCTCTACCTTAAGGACACTTTGATTTGAAGATAGTTAAAGTTATAAAAGTAGATTATTTAAATTATAAAGGGCCTAGAGTGCCTTTCTCAGATACAGTGGCGCCGGCACACCTCACAGATTCGGAGATAGCAACGGCGACACTGCAGTATATATTTCCGATGACGATCGTCACACATCTCACAACAAAATCCACGTCTGCCACCATCGAGTATACGCTCAAATCGGCCGGTGTGCGCGCATTCGTGAGTCTGCAGCAGCTCCTGTCTCACGACTTCAACTCGGCGTTGGCGCTCTTGTGGTTGCAGAGGTCCTATAGCTTCTCTGTCGATCAGCTCTTCAGCTCGGTCGATAATGTTCTCCTCGAGCCATGCGTCACAAAGACAAGATCTCCATTTCAAGCCGCATATGTAGCAGAATTCGGCGCCGCAGCGGCATCTTGTCTCGTTTAGTGATAGATCTCGAGCTGCAAGGGGCGTGGTGACAAAAAGACAGAGGGACCTACGTGATATGGTTGCAGGCCTTCGCAAGAATCACGATCGCTCCGCATGCAAAGCAACGCTGCCACTTCTGATCGGCGGCCAATTCCAAGGTTGATTGTAGTAAGGGATCCTCAGGACAGTCGTCCTCGTGAAACTCATTCTTGCAGTTCGTGCAGGTTGAGCTTCCGCACCGGATACAATTAGCCCGGTCTGCAGTTATCTGGGCAGGTGGAATGAACCTCCCGCACGAGACGTTGCTGCAGTATGTCTTGACGCTAGAGGAGACCTCAACTTCCGTGTTTTCGAAGGTTTCTAGCTCCTCTTCGGAGAGCAAACAAGAAATCATTTTCCGGGAAAGTGTCCGGTTGTGGCATTTGGGTGGAAACAAACTTTTGTCCTGAATCGTATTCATAATGAATTTCCTCAGACATGCTCGACAGAAGACGTCGTTACACTCCAGACCGAGCACATCGCTGGGTTGAAAGTGCTCAGAGCACGCACAGCACGTGATACCCGGCGAGCCGAAAGTTCTGAAGGCTGTCTCCTGATGCCTCGTATATGTCAACAGATTCGAGTCCCTCCAAGAAGTCCCTCCTCCATCGCACTCGTTATCTTCTGCTTGGAAGTCCAAATCATCACCCAGGACGCTGCTGGTGTCCCATTGTAGGTCTTTATCGTAATGCTCTTGCGTGAGCATGAGGGATCGCGCCGATTCAACGTCCTCGCACGGTGGAGGAGTGGCGGGAGACTCCAGCTCAGGGTCGTCGATGCTGGCTTGAAGAGCGGCTCTCCTGTCATCCTGGGCCTGGATTTCGATACCAATGAAGTTGGAAATAATAGGACCGTCTATGGCCACGGCATGTGCGATACTGCGGGCGAGTTTCAGGTCGGTCAAGGTTTCCAGACACGTCGCAACCTCGATTTGATACTCCTTCAGTGCCCGAGTTGCATCTGGTGGTTCCCCTTCTCTGTACTTGCCCTTGTCACAAGAATCATCACCACGCAGCTCCTCAAGCTGCAGTGCCAAGGCAAAAATGTCGTCGTCGAGACTGTTTGCCGGGACGACAGCGGGTGGAATAGCAATGATATCGGAGTTCATTTTGAGTTTAATTCAGGCGTGCTGTGGTAGACACTAGTTTTTGATTGCTTTAGGGCTAAAAGACTCTGGGACGAAGGTTCGAAAATATTTGCTGATAGCGATCTCACAAAACTCTTGCATACTTGCGAAGGTGACCGCTCATTTATAGACCGAGGGCCCTAAGCCCTTCCTGACGACATTGAATTCCTTCTCCATCTGCCTTAATTTTAAATTTCTACCATGACGTATATATCTCGAAACAGCGCATGGGAAGAACTCAGGCTTGCCAAGTGGCAGGCCTCCTGCATAACTGGCACGTTGACGCAGTCTCATCGGCAGCCTCAGCTCTGCGGACGCAGATCAAAGACCGTTTCACCCTCCCTGCCTCCATGATGCGCTACTGACGGGGTCTTTTTGATGAGTGGTGCAGAGATCCCGTCCAGGAGTACTCAACCTAGGACCGCTTCCTGCACGCAGGGATTTTTACGGAAGCTTCGGGCTGCGGTCCCTACTACAGCATATCTGTCTACGGACTTGGTTTGCAGCTGCTGTTCTGGTTTTCATTACAGTCACGGTTCTCCTCGTTTGCCTCCTCCCGGCCGCAGTCACAGTCCTGCTCGTTGTCTTCGAACTATAAGCCCATTTCTGCATACAGACGCCTGGGCATACACGCTCAAGCCTACTTTGATTAGGTGAGTTGACACTCAAATCGCTAACAAACCTACAGCTTTGCCAGATTTCTCAATCAGAATATAAGAAAGCGAGACGAAACTACACTATCAAGGTGAACACCCGAGAATACTTAGAATAGGCAGTCAAATTAAAATAAGGAGCTTAACTACCATGCGAGGCGTTAGGAATCAGATCCAACGACTGAAGGAACAGACGGTGTAGCCAGCGCTTTGTATGGAAACTTCTATCTAATACAAATACTTTTTTTCCCCACGAAATAAGCGAAATTCGGAATATTCATCAATATCCTGCAATTGTTGGTTAGACGTAGAGAAGGTCAAATGCGGGTTCAAATCTCGAGGCATGGACGACAAATGGAATTTTCTGATGGAGGATCCGGACGAAAACGGCAACATATTTCTCCACATCCTTCGAAGCTGGTTACGGGAGGAGTGCTATATACTTGATGGCAGGGGGAATTGGTCTCCAGCCTAGCTAGTAAGCCCGATCAGCGATTAGATAAGCTGATCACCTGCAGAATATTACCTAACACAGGCAGACACGAGGCAATATGGACTATAAAGGTGATGCAACAACTTGATATGGTGTTTCTATTTCCAGAGCACGAGAATAAAGGTCTATGGATGAAGTATTTGCCGCATGCGCAGACGGTAATTGAGCTTCGGGAGAGCTGTGCAAATGAAGAGGCAAGATCTAGTCTTCTATTTAAAATAGGTAAGGGTTGCAGCGCTCTTGGAAAATACAAGGAGGCCGAGCAGATGCACCGGGAGGCACTGCAGCTGATGTCGAATCAAAGTCTATGAGCTACTCAAGAGCTGATATACATCCTATAACCATAGCCCCATCTTAAGAGCCTAGATGTGGGACCGAATGAGGACAGCAGAGGTTAAAGCGATAAATAAAATGAAATTTAAGTAGAAATGCGTCGATAGCGGGCCCCCTAAGAGTTATCTTTTCTGAGACCCATTGCCCAGGAGTCACTCCAGGGCGCATGAGTGTGATCGCTCTCTCATCAGCTCTTTCAGGTGCGAGCCTACGCAACGCAGAATCAATTATGGAACCGTTAAGAACGCCACCACAATGCCCACCCATCTGCAACATCTTGGAATTCCATCAACTCCAGACGTTGGGACACACGTCTCCTCCAGTCTGTCCGCGCTTTTGCATCTCCCGACGGTAGATCCATGCCACTCGAGATACGGAATTTTGTTCGGATCCATTCCTTAGGCACGAAACCGGCAGTCTCCCAATCGATGATTCCTATCGAGCCTTGCGGGCTGATGATAATGTTCCCGGGACCTAAGTCGCAATGGTAGAAGACGAAGGACGAGCAATCCATACCCTGTTCCTGACAGTTTTCGAGAAGAATTTGGTTGCTGCAATTATTGGAGCCCCGTTTCGTCAGAAAGAGATCCGATAGCTGATGACCGTCGACACCGCTGATGGCATCACCTTTCCAGGCTGTCAGGGATTTGCAGATTGTAGCGACGCGATCCACATAAATTTGCCTCGTCGTCTCATCCACAATCGGCCACGTTTCAGCGAGCGTCCGACCGTGCAGTTTGCTCATAATGATAAAATATCGTCCTTCAAGCTTCATCTGGAAAAAGATCGTGGGGATTTCGAATGCCAATGGTTGCTGTCTATGCAGATAGTCCAGAGTCGTGTGTTCTCGTGTAGCCTCTGGTATACTGATATGTTTCGCTTTGATGAAGGCACCGCCGGCTTGCCAGACGGCGGAGACAGTTCCGCCCTCGTATATCTTCTGGATTGTGCTGGCTTGGTGAAGTGGCCTGGATGGAGGTAGGCGCTTGGGAGCTTTACGTAAGGTGAAAAGGCCACCTTTGCCATCGTTCCATGATGCATGACTGGGCGCTTCTGGCGATTCGTTATAGATGAGCAACAGCGTGCTCTCAATTAACCAGTGACTGTCGTCAATCTCTCGAATAGATTCATTAAGAGGATGCATTAGGTTCTGAAGAGCTCAAATTGAATGTGAAAGACTTATTGATGGCGAAACTCATGCTTCATTTGGACATACTGTGCAAAGAAACCGCTATCTAAGTAATGAGGGTACAAGCGACATTCGTCGAGATGTTTGTTTGTTCCGAGTAACGGCCCTTGCCGCTGCCAGCCGGGTTGATTGGAATGAGCCAACGCACGAATCACTGTTGCCTGCCCGCTATCCCGATAATTGAATTCATTCTTTCAACAGTTCCATGTTTTCAGCCTTTCTACTAGAGTGCTTATTGAGTTATATTGGGATTTGCAAGATACGTGCTTCAGTGAAGATAACTTACTCCATCTTCACACTGTAACGGAGAGTGCAGTACCGCATTTCTCGCATTCCGTCCTCCCGCTGACGTTGTTGAATTTGCAATCCTGGTTTGGGCACGCGGTACACCTTTTCAGAGTTGAACTATGTCTATTATTCTCAGTTTAAGTAGTTGAAATACGGGGAGGGGTCCTGAAAGGTGGGGAGGGTGTCCTAAAAGGCGGGAGAGGGGATCGAAAGGCAGGAGGAGGGTACTGAAAGTCAGGAACAGGGCTACTGGACCCTAAGAGAGGGGCGGCATGCTGGGGATAGGGTTTACCATAGCCCCGGGGAGGGGGTGCAGAAGCCTGGGGGCATACCAAAGCCTAGGAGAGGAGGTACCGAAGGCCCAGCTAGGGGTATCGCAAGCAGGGCCTGGGGGCATCAGAATCCGGGCCAGGCGGGCCTAAACAATGGCCAACAGCGTTCGAAGTCTCTAGCAGGAGATCTTAGCACGCCTACAGCGTAATTACTCCGCCTTGCTGCGTAAACTGTGCCTGACTTCGGCGACAGTCCTTTGCCTGTCCAGCATCTGATCTGGTCGAATTACCAAATCCGCTATTCCTGCGAGTGTTATACATGCTTTAACGAACTCTCTAGGTATGTGTTGCAAGATGGTAGACGCTAGGAATTCCAGCGTCTGCTTGTCTCTCTTCCGGCAAGTTTTTGCTTTGGGTATATTAGCGCAGGAGTAGAAAAAGGAAGTATATACTTACACGACTCTTTCAGCTACTACCGAGTGAATAGTGATAAAGAGTAGCGATGGTCTTATAAACGTCGTCTACCACCTTATAAATTATTTGCGTTTTTTAGGCTATGCTGCTAGACGCTCTTCTACTGCGTATTTTTATATATATTTATCGCAATGGTTGTGTTGCCCTTACCAAACTCTCCTAGGATTCGCCCAGTTCGTCTTTCCGTAGCAATGATCTCCTCCAGGGATTAAAATACGCATATAAGCTGTATGTGAGCAAGCCTGGACTGTACGTTCTCGCCCGCGTCGATTGTGATGTCCAGCCGCTAGAAGACAGCAATTACGTACAGATCCGAGTTTGCCATGTTGCTCGGCAAGTTCGTCTTCTCGAGGATGGTTTTCCAGTCGCCTAAAATGTTCTCCATACTGGCGTCAAAGAAGGTGACCACTTCGTTTCCAACAAGCCTAGACATGTTATTGAGTAGCCGCAATAGCTTCGCAATGGTCTTCTTCTTCGTGTAGAGTCGCTTGCCCGCATTTCTAGGCGCGGCCCATGAGCCGTGGATCGGTGCCGCAAGCTGCTCGCGCTTCCCTTCCGTATTGACTTACCGTGAAGTCCCCGCCGCCATTGGTAAATCGACAGCATCGGAATCGATGTCCATAGGATCCCAATGGCGCTAAATTGTGTGGAAAATCGTAAAGTACAGTAGGAGCAGGTCCATCGACCAGAGAACGGGGGGTGGAAGCGGGGAGCCTTATCTAGGAAGCAGGATATGCACGGCCTAAGTCTGACCTCGCCGCTGAGACGTTTCCTGGGGAGCCGCGACACCCTCGCAACTGCCGATGATGGCCATGCGCGGGGTATGGAAAGAAGCAGCGGAGAGGGTCCCATTGCCGGGCTGTGAAGCACGAAAAGCAGGCAATATTCTCCCGATCTGTCCTATGCCTCAGAAACCACCACAGACCTTGGGCCACGAATACAGCATGACGCAAGAGGCCTGCTAGCGTACCACTAAGCACTCTGCTACCCCGCACTCTAGCCAACGAGCATAAAAGACGACCACGGCGTCACAGTGTAATTTTGATACTCCTCCTCTACAATGATCGGTAGCCACCACTAAGTCGTCTCTATTATTAGGGGGCATGAAGAAAAAGCAGATAAAAAGACAGTTAGCGATGAGTTTGAGTCCAGATTGTCTCGCCGAAGAATCTGATGCGCGACCCGAATCATCGTGAGTGATAACTATTCTCCACTGCAATACTTGCGTTAACATAAGCTATCAGCCCTTATACTGCCTCCAGCATCGGACTGCGTTTTAAGGATGGACTTGAATTTTCTGTCCCCCGTCCCTTGCTTCACAA
Organism: Endothia cerciana; assembly: GCA_026119935.1. Taxonomy (NCBI): domain Eukaryota; kingdom Fungi; phylum Ascomycota; class Sordariomycetes; order Diaporthales; family Cryphonectriaceae; genus Endothia; species Endothia cerciana. The sequence continues at coordinate 7,364 of JALRMH010000065.1, forward strand.
GAGTCCAAAGCTGCCGTCTCCTTCCCTATTCAATCAAACACTACACCTTGATAATGTCTCTCAGGAGGTTGGACATGTCTTTGTCCATTATCTCTTTACCGACACGTACCAGTGTCTCAGACCAAAAGGCTCGTCGCCTTATGAGAGACTCGCCGCCGAATTTACGACAAGCGTCCGAGTTTACGCCTTTGCTCGAGGCTACGAACTAGCGTTCCTAGAGGAGCTTGCTAAAGGAGAAATGGAAAGACTTGGAAACGGACTGCGCTTTCCCGTGGTCGTCGATCTGGTGCAGATTGCATATCCAGATCCAAGTTCGGATGACGCATGGTTTAGCGAATATTTGAAGTCCGGCCTCAAGTCGCTTTTCCAGAACCGTTCAGACCTCGCAGATTGTGGCATACCGAATGCCGAGCGCAAAACTTTGTCAGTAAGCGACTTGCTCTTCAAAAGTCTGGTCGAGTTAGTCCAAGACCACGCCATCTTACCTCGGGACCTCGACGCGGCTCCACAGGTTGAGGTGCTCGAAGAATCCGCATTCGTGATGCCAGTGCCTGAACTCGGACCACCGACTGCGATGGAGCCAGACGACTCAGACCTGCAGAAATCATGTGAGCCTGATATGCTCGCGGAAGAGCCAGAAGTACATGAGCCAGGGTCATGTGAGCCTGACGCCGAACCCGCGCCCGCGCCTGACGTCGAGCTAGAGCTGGAGCTGGAACAAGAGCCGGAAAGGGAAGGGCCCGACGATCTCTGGAGAACCTTTAGCAAGAAAGACATGAAGACGGCCAAGATCACTGCTGCCGAGCCCGAGCATGAACCAGAGAGGAGAGAAGATGTCGATATCTGGGGCTATATGGCGGCCAAGAAAGACAAGGAGAAAGGTGCCGTTCTAGAGCCAGAGCCGGAATCACAGCCAGAACCCGTGCCAGGGCCAGGGGAGAAAGAAGATGACAATCTTTTTTACTTCACCAAGTCCAAGAAACCCAAAAAAAAGAAGAAGGGTCGGAGCATCATTCCAGAGACCGAGCCAGAACCCGAGCCCAAACCTCGAAGGGAGCTAGAACCTGAGCCAGAACCGGAGCCAAAATCGGAGGAGGAGGAAAACGACTTGTGCTTCTTATGGGGACCTTCCAAGAAGAAAAGAGGCAGAGTCTTAAAGCCCGAACCTGAACCTGAGCCGGAGGTAGTTAGGGATCTGCAACGAGAACCGCTGAAGGAAGCAGCACAAGAGGAAGCTGAGGCTGCTCCTGTGGTCACTGACGACTGGTCCTTCTGCGAGTCCGACAGTGACCGCGGGAGCAAACCCAAAGCCGGTTGTATGCGTCAGGCAGAGCATGTACTTGGGAATGGGTGGAAGGAATGCTCTAGCTGCCAAGGTTTCATACGTCGGCTGTCTAAACAGCTCGCCAAGGAGAAGAGTTAGTGTTAAAGTACTTGGAGTGGTGGTTTGGACTGGGTAAGAGACAAATAGTTCATTCGCCATGCTTCTCATTTGCTGTTTTCTTTAATATAGTCATTATATCAGAGCCAGCGCTCCGTGGAACTAGCACTGCTGCTTGGAGCTTTGTTTCTCCTTGTCCTGACCAGGAAAGAAAAAAACCACCACTATCATATGTTCTGCGTTGGACCAGACAAAGCACGGATTCATTTCTATGAGCATGACGGGCACGATAGGCGTGAAGAGTATGCTCAGGTGCAGTTGAGTACCTAGATAGCACGGAGACTTTGGAAACGCAAAATCCTGCATAAGTACGCAGAGTCGGGAGAACTCCTGCTGCAGTTGGATTGCGTGACTATGGTGACGCTGTGCTAAGAGTGGCTGCATGTGGTAGAAATCTCCTTGTGTATGCTCGACGATGGTCTGCACTCCACCTTCTGAAGAACATCGAGGTGGGACAGCCCACCCAAATAATCTGCCTACCTCAAGGTCATAACACTTTTTTCTTCTCTCTCACCTGTATTCCTTCGGCTGTTCTAAGCTGAGCTTTGCAGAGAGTCAAGGATAGATGATGTGAGCTGCTCTGCTAGGTCTACATTTGGAATCGTCGTAAATCACTGGCTATTCGCTTGCTGCTGAGTTAAGGGCAATGTGTCTCCCTTATAATGCGGATAGGTAGGCCGCCTAAAAAGTCGACATTTTTTAAAGACTGTCTGGTGGTCGCGTTCCTTGTTTTTCACAACAACAAAACTACGCTGACCTACGGCCGTCGTCTCGAGCCGAATCATAATTCTCTTTGCCTCAGCATTCATGTGCTCAAGGCCCATCAGGGACCTATGAACCTGTTCACACGAAGCCCCTGATAATGATGGGGGTTGTTGAGTTAGAATATCTAGGGCATTTCTGTTTCTCTCCACTTTAGCTGGCCCCTGGGGAAGCGGTTGTATACTGTGGAAGAAGGGAACAAGAGCTGACGATTTCCAGATGGGCTGACCTTCCACTTTTTGTAAGTGTTTTAATGTGACTAACAAGACAACGAACAATAATATAGTTAGAAGCACGAGTGCGACAGGAAGGGCTAGCTAGGGCTACTTAATCTGTACGCAAAGTGTTGTCTGGATCACAGTGCCCAGTGCTAGGCCTGTCGCGTTCGCGTAGGCGTTTGAGCCGGTCGTGCGCATGCAGTTGGTTATAGCCGCAGCGACGCCCTCTAACACAGACGAGATAGTCGCTACTATCGCCCTGCCGTCGTTGAACACAAGTAACAGGTACCAGGAATCGCAGGTACTAGCTTCGTCAATGTTGTTTTTTGAGCAGGTAGCTGCATCCTCAACGCCAGATCCGATGGGCCCGAATATCTGCTCAGCGAGGAATTCATTGACGGCCCACAGCAGACTTTCCCCTGTAGAAAAGACGCACTCGAGCAGTGCCGTGACGTTTTGCCCATCATATAGGACCGAGATGAACCTTCGTCCCGGGACGTCCGGAACTTGAGATATATTGGAAAAGTCGTATAGGTCTGCGTCGATGTTGCAGGGTAGGTTCAGAATCTGAAAGCTAATAGTCTCAGTGTCAGCATTGTTTCGGCCTAAGTTCGTAATACCCTCGGACTCAAAGCTTGCAACCAGACTACCGGTTGTTGTTTCTTCTAGGAATCCGACTCGCACACGACCGATGTAGTCATGGATGCAGAGCCCTAGTGTGCAGTTCACAGCCACCAGTCCGGACGTGTTAGCCAGACTATCCAACTGTGCCGGAAACTCCTCGCAGCTCGGGTTATCTAGGTCGCCATCGGCAGATCTGTCAGAGCAGTTAGCCCAACTAATGAACATGATGGTAACATTAGCTGCGCTGTAGTGCCGTACGTCCGCGTCAGGATAAGTGATTATGTGGATAGGGGAACTGCTGGTAGCTCCTTGGGTACCAAGGCGAGGATGGCCTTGAAGGTTTCGGAACGAAATTTGGCATTCCTGGCCAGGGAGGGTGTAATTCCAGATATTCTCTGAGCCGAGGACGCTCGACCCGTACTGCTGTCGAACCTTGGATGTGATATTATAGCAGGAGCTGCAATACGCGAGAGACGAATATAGATCAAAGTCGCAGTTTCCAGTCGGGCAGTCAAAGGATATTTTCGTGGTGTTTAGGGAGCTATCACACCCTCCAAAATGGATGCCATCATATGCAAGTCGGGGAGCTTGTTGAAGGGGTGTTGTGCTGCCACGTTGAGACTCGAATCTACGCAGACCGAGGCGGGTATCGAAGCACTGACATTATGCAAGGGCTGGTGACAAGCGTACATCTTGATACCCTGTTGCACGAAGGGACCGATGGCCGCTGAGACGAGGAAGATCAGTGTAGCGGTCGTAACAAGGTACCTAAATCGAGGCAAAGCTTATGGTTAGCACGCTTTATACATGTAGAGGCAATGCTAATTTTTATACAGGTGGCAAACGTACGCTGCGGGTTGTAGCATAAAATGGCCAAGGAACTTGAAAGAACCTAATACTCCTCTCGATGCTCTATCATAATGTTCTAAGTCCCGCAGTGGATGAGGGTGTCTATACCAAGACCACTTGAACTGGCTGATTACTGTAGGCACATTATATAAGTACCTTGTCTTTTTTTATTTGAAATGAATGTTATATTTCATCAATAAACCTAAAGTGCAATAGTTGTTTTACATACTCTCTATAAGAACAACCCCGACTTAGGCTGCTATGACAGCGGTAAATACTAAGATGAGCGAGTTAGTGTTGATATTGTATAGCCACTCGGACTGTTCGTCACTATCGTACTTTGCTAGCACCATAAAGGTACCCACTATTAATCCTAGTGAGATTACCAGAGCCAATATCTCCCACTTCCAGTCTTGCAAGCTGGAAGACACTTTTTTATAAGGGGCTACAGGAAGTCGCTGAGAGATTTTGGAGAAGTTGCCGGTCGGCTTGACTGGCAAGCTTTGGAAGGAAGGTATCTGAGGGCTTGCTGAGCTGCTACGTCCCCCGGAATCAACAACGTTGACTAATGTGGAGTTTCTGGTCGTCATTCTTGATATAGCTCCATCGTTATGCTTGAATGCTAAGGGTCTGAGGTGGATGCTTGTCTGTTCCGTTGAACTATAAAGTGATTCTTGGTTATAGACAGGATCGTTTGATTGATCGTCCTCATAGCTACCCAGAAGCCAGGAATCAGCAAGACTAGCAGAGCGTGGCCGGAGGGCCGGCTCCTCCTCGCTAAGAGGGCTGGGTCTCGCGCTGTCTTGCATTATACTGCGATAAGAAACGTCCATTTTAGGGTTATAAAAATGCTTAAAATCTCTTCTTCAAAGTATATAGTTACCAACTTGCTAGAACGAAAGTCATTTGTTAATGATTGATGCGAAGGCCATTACCAGGCATCCCAAAAAGCCTCTTCGTTTTAAACAATTCGACCAGGCCAGCTAAGAAAGGTTTACGCTATTAACAGATTTCGTAGCTTCTTACCCACTGCTTACACCACATTAGGTAGTATTGAAAAAGCAATCAGGTTTCATTATTTTGAATCTGGTAACATCTGAGCGTTTTCGGGTGCATCAACAGCTCTGAATAGTCTGCTAGCGGACCCGTCAGCAAACTAGGACCTTGTTCAATAAACGAGTGGAAGAATCTTGATTCTCTTCAACTACGGGGCTCCTCAAGGGAAACAAGAAGGCTATTTATATGTAACTATTCCCAGTTTATTGTGATTCAGGGGCTTCTCGGTCAGGCGGTTCTGATACTCCTGCTGAGACCAGAATCGAACTATCATAGCCTGATTCTAGCCATAGAGGCCTTACGATCAACAGACCTAGCTGCTCCTTTACAGACCTTGACACCACGAAGGTATACTTGCATAGTAATCTCATTTCCATGTGGCATAATGTGTGCAGGACGAGTGCGATGCTTCCGAGAAATAAGGCAGGCAGTGTGGGCCCGGAGCTGAGAGTATACGGGACTGAGACTTCATAAGTAGTTGATGCGAGCGTTATACCGTTGCTTCCTACAGTGAACTCAAAAGCTACCGTGTATTCCATCGCTGAAAGGGAAGCGGACTTCGTCAAAGAGGCGTGGGGAAAAAACTAGTACGAAGGTCTGAATGACTGGCATCTCTGAATTCAGGAAAGTACATGAAAATATATGCCAATCTGGAGATACACTACCCGCCTTTCCAATCACGAAACGAGGGCTTCAGAGTCATGATACTTGCCGAGCTTCAATAACGCCTTTGCATTCTCCCTAGCGATTTTTTTGTAGTTATTCAAGCCGCCAGCCGCCGCCAGCCGCCGCTTTAACCTCCTCAGCCTTCCCATCCCACCACGCAGAACAGTTCTCGATCATCTCATAAGGGTAGCCAACGCTGAAGAGGACGCGGTCCGCACTGATCGCATCGACCACGAACCTCAGAGACTGAGTGCAGAAGTACCTACTAGTGGTGACCCAGATATTATTCTTAGAGTAATAATAGATGTCTTGCTCGCAGATCATTTCGTAGCCCTGCTTTAGCATAATAAGTCTCTCGACGTCTGTAATCTAGTACTTAATATATTAAAAGTTGAAAAGGATATACTCGCTTAAGTGATTAATAATAATCTTAGCTTTAGAGAAGCAATCAAATACTTTATTAATAATAATGCTAAAAAAGTATAGTTTAATACTATTAGCAAAAGATAAAAGCTATTTAATAAAAAACTTGCACTAAGTATATAGCTGATTATAACCCTGATTATAAATAGTATTTATAAAAGTAGTAGGATAGATATATAGCAAGATATTAAGTTTTAAAAGATTTACTAGAAAAATTATACGCTAATTAGTTATAGAACAGATATATCTTTCTATTAAAGCTAGTATGCTAGAAGTTGCAGAGCAGGGTGCTATGAAAGCCAAGCTCTTTAACATACTGTGTTAGCTCCTTAGCAGCCTATATAAGGTCATATATAGAAAAGGAAGCAAAAGCTCCCAGCTTGTCGGGTTAGAACTTAATCTACTCAGCAACTTAGTTATTAATCTCAGTAGCACACTGTTCAGCCTTGTCCTTATCCCAAATACCCTAGATGCCGGGTACAGTGAGGGACATGATAGTATAGCCGATGCTATGTTCGTCAGCCAGCTTAACGCGCTTATCGTTGATGTCGCTGATTACGTTTATATACCGCTGCCTATCAGACGGGTTGATATAAAAAGAGGCTTCACGCTGAGATTTGGCCTCCATACCGGCCGTCTCACAAGCCTCTTCCAGCGCGATCTTTCTCAACATCTTAGCAAAGTTGAGTGCCGAGACTTTAGAGAATAGCTGCTCAAAAAGATGACTGAACAAGCTTGGTAGTATACAGGTAGAAGAGTGCTCCTAAAGCACGTTTTGGTTCTAGGTAGCAATAACATAGGGTAATGACGGAATGCTCTCTCTTATCCCCTATAGCTTTATAGATTTCCATTTTCCCTAGTTTGATTAGTTCGCTCTTCGCTTCTTCTATAACACGCGAAGAAATGTACACTTTTACTCGGCACATCAGGTAAAATATAGTAAGAGGTTGTACAAGTTTATAACTAGCATGCCGAGATCATCATCTGATGTTCTAGAAAATCTCAGATGTTACGAAAATGAACGTCCTTGTTTTATAAGCTGGCTTATGTCGATCAGGATTTCCGGCTGGGAGATCCACTGCAATAGCACTATCGCTATACGGCGCACGGGTTAATCCGGACCTTATTACAATTTTGCAATACTCACTTCAAGAAGACATATTCCAACATCGCGATTAATCATAACTCAAAGCGTATTGTGCATTGTGGGAATTGTTCCAATTACTGTAGCCAGAGACTGCCTGGGTGGAAACAAGATGATAATGTACCCAGGCGGAGGCATGACACTGTTTTTAGTGGCCTACGAGAGTTACAAAAGTACTTAGTCCACTTCAAGTTACATTACTATAAGAATAATAATCAGAATATACCTGCTTCCTTCTTGATTATAATAAATATACTTAGACTTTTACATCTCACTATTTAAACTCGCATTACTGAAAGTTAAACTAGAAAATATAGTAGAACTTGATAAAGAATTTTAAAGATTAAAATAAGAAGTTAAAAGAATATTCAATTTAAAATAAAATAATAATGCAGCAGCTATATTAATTAGATGCTGCTTTCTTTATTATATAGATAATTCAAGACTATTCTTCTAGCTAAGAAGAGAGCAGCATCTATACAGCTTAAGCATAGCTCTTTCTAAGGACAGGAACCTGAGAAAGGAGGAGATTCTGTCAAGAGTAGAACCCACACCCTAGGCTGACAACCCCGGGATAGAAGATCAGCGGTAACACTACAAGGCTGCGTAGCCCACGCGGTAGGGTTTGCGCTGACTCTTAACAAGCAGACTCTATATTAACAGACTAAACGGGCGAAGAGGCAAGGAAGGAGGAAGGAAGGCAGGTTCAGCGGTTCTTAGAATCAGCTAGCTAGCTGCGAACACACTACTTGGGAGCACCTGACATCCTTTCACTTCACTTGTGATCCTACACCTTGACATTAATCTAATTTTCAAGTTCACTATACTTTAAAAGCCTCACTGCTAGTGATTACTATATTAACATTTAGACTTGCGTTTCTTATTCAATGCAAAATCTTAACACTGCTCTTGCTAGTATAAACCCTTAGTACTTAGTTATCTACGGATTACTGCAGCGCTTATTATACTTTTGCATTATTTTATATGGGGTAACACTAATTAACAACCTTTTAGCTACTAAATATTAAAAAATCGCAATTTCATCTCAATATTCCTGCTAAATTCTAAATGCTTGAAAATACTCGGTGAGATAACACATGCTTTTAAGCTTCTTCTAACCCTAGCAGCACTTAAACACTAATCTACCCGCTCTATTCCAATGAGTGCTAATCCAAAAACCTCTATGCCCATCCATGTTTGCTGAGCGTCTTATAACATCCGGTCATATCTGATTCTGTGCCTTACTTCCTCAATGACTCAGAAGTACTGGATCCAGACCACGCCGCTGGGGCGACAGAGTGCCTCTGAGACATGTTAAGCCCCTGGTTATTATTTACATATGTCTGCTCCTCGCGCGATTTCCGGAAAGCAACATAGCAGATTAGGAAGGAATAAAAGGAGAGTGTGCTGTTGGAAAGTCAGCTCAAGCTTTGATAGGAAATATACACCCCGAGAGCGTTGAGGACCACGACCTTACCTCATTACGATAGAGAGCGAAACTACAACCCAGCTAAGGGTACAACCAGTGCCGATACAGCGAGCCAAATTGGCCTGAATGAGCAGGAAGACGACTGCCGCCCAGAAGACCACCTCCAGGCCGTTGATGATCGCATACGCCTTGAGGCTCTTCCACTTTCGGACCCGCGCAACATGCTCGGTCACTATTTGGTAGCCTATGAACGCGATAGATTTGGCAGACTATTTCCATCCTTACAATTCAGTATAGGTTTCCCAGAATTTTTTGCCAGAGTTTTGCATCGGGAGGGGGACTCACAAATGAGAGAGCAATAGTGTTGGCTCTTGTCCTGGTTAGGCCTGGGAGCGTGAGTCGGGCCCCGCTGATGGCTATGACTGCTACGATGAGGAAGAGCTCCAGCATGTGAATGGGGAGCTTGTAACGGTAGTCGAACATGCCCAGCATTTTTCTTCTTTTGTTCTTTTTCTTTTTGAATGTGTTACTGTGTTGGTCGTTTTGATTTGGATGTGTCTCCAAGACTGATGTCGAGAAGTGTCTTCCAAAAATGACCGAAGTAGGGCACGTGCTTCCGCTCGCTGGTGGCAGCTTTCAAATGCTCGAAATCTGCAGGGAGTCAATAAATGGAACAGTAGTGATTCTGAAATGAGAATCTTGAAGGTTGAGATCCTAGTATTCTCTTTTCCCCCTCGATGTATTCTGTGGAAATATCCAGCTTCTTATTCACTTTCACGTCGTCTGCCAGAAGCATTCTTTCATTACAGTCAGCCAATAAGATAGGCCCATTCTGAGGAGGCTCAGCTTTCTTAGTAGTGTTCGGAACAGTGTACGAATACGCGAGCGACGGCTAGACCACTTGCAAGCGTCAGACGGTCCAGCCGTGCCAAGTTCAGTGCCAAGCCGCAAAAGCCACACTTGTCTAAGATTCAAGACTTTGATGATGTCGACAGGCATCAATAAAAGGAATTCTTGGGAAGCTTATCATGAGCGTCTTGGGGTCCTTTATCTGGGACTAAGCAGCTTCCACGTTTCCGAGCCTGATATTGCACAGCCTACATGCGAGACGAGCTAGCGTACTGATGAGCGAGACCGACTTCAGAGCTGAGCGAGCCTTCGGTTGGACATCAACAATGAAGCTCTGTGCTTGCTCGGACACTACCCAATTAAGTTTCCAGACCACTTGGCAAATGGAGTACACAAAATTCTCAGGCACGTAGTAGGTACAGCTAACAGACACTGCGAGCCGCTATAATTAGTTCTCTAGCTGGCCACCTTTCTGCCAGACAAATGATGCTGCGAGCTGTACAAGTTTCTTCGAAACGAGATCCCGTCGATCTCAACGCCCACCGCGAAGCCAGAGTATGACACTGCTCTTTCTGAATATCTATTTCAAGGCATCCATGGTCGTGGATGTTATTGGTTCCAAGGTCGTAAAGTTGCCGTCACTGTCAGCCATGTTGATGGCGACGGTACTTGAGACCTCAGCCCTTGTAATGTCGACGAAGGAGCTCACGAACTGCACGTGGCTGAAATGCTTGGAAACTGCACCACATAGCCGCTAGCGCTTGTCCTCGTCCGCACAAATGACTGTGAAGGAGTCCAGAGCGAGAGGTATGCTGTTAGGGTCAAGTCGTTGCGGAGCAACGCGACTCTCTCCACAAGAGCGCGACCAAGGGATATAGACATCAGGACGGGGATGTACGATCCGATCAACAGGCAAGAAGCCGGCTCGACGAACAAGGGCGTCCCAGCCCTGCCCTGGCTCATCGACTAACGACGTGGCAAAATTGGCATAGGACCCTGACTGAAATGATGATAGAAGTGCCGATATCAGGAACGCTTTTAGGGAGTCATCCGCGAGTTGAACTGTGATGAGGTAACCACCGGGCCTTGACATTCTTCGCATGTTGCCTAAGGCCTTCCCTAGATCACGCAGAGGGGCTAGAGGTGGGACGATGACAATGTCGTAGGATTCTTCAGGGAGGTCTCGGCGTGTGACATCATCCTCTCCAATGCTCGGGACGAGGGCCGCAAAGTTCGGCGTCTCTTGAGGAGCGTTGGCCTGGAATTCTTGCAACGCGTTCTGGTCCGGGCAGGCAATTGTGTACGGGGTGAAGTCGACAGCAACGTGGTTCAATATTGGTGTTCCAGCTGGAGCAGAACCGTGGATACCACCGATTTCTAGAATGTGCATATGGGCGAAGTGGTGTGCCAGCTGCTTCATGATGCGACCTAGATCTTGGAGGTACACAGATACGCTGAGAGAGTTCGAGGCAAAGTCATGGATAATGTTGGATAGGGCTGTGATATCAGGCCTTCTATTCACGTTCTCGGCTATGGATTTAAGCATGATGTCGCTGGGACCTCGATGAATTTCAAGTCGGTGGTTGAAGGATATCTGCGTTCCCATGTGAGCAAATAGCCATCACAAGCAATTCTATGTAGTGAAACGAGTACTTATAGCTAGACAGTCTTGAGAATATCATGCTCTGAATCTGAAGACCACTCTTCATGTGCATAGATGCCCATTTATTGTGTCTAAGATCAGCCGTTGGTCAGAAATTCTATCTGGCTTATCTGCAGGTCCGAGGTTCTTGACTGGTCAGTCTGAGAGGAGAGCACGCTGAGCCGGCGTAGATAGAAATGTGCCATTCTCTTGGCCAGCGAGCTGACTCGTGGCATTTAATACTTAGATCTGCAGACGGTGGGGCAATTCGTTCCCAAGTGGTTGCAGCCGTGTATGATTTTCTGGAGCCTAAGCTACTTTGAAGAAGAGGTTCATGTCATTCTCAGCTGATGAGAGAGCAAGAGGAACAGCGTGAGGCCCATGAAGCTGGAGTATGACCTGTGGTCCATCACTGCCGCTGGCCGGAGATCCTGGGTCTACAGAGGCATAGAACAGCACTAATTGATGTCAACGCACTTGATCTTGGTGGGTACGTGGAGTGTGCAGAGACACCCGTCTCCTGGTAACATTGACTCACTCTTTCCCCAGCTTTTCAATATCCTTAGGTGGCACTAAATTATATCCTAGGTACCTACTTATCTGTCTTTTTCTCCATGAAGCATTATAAACTTTGTGTAATATAATAGGGTCTCTAATAAGCCCTACGACCGACTTTTTTGCTTTAAGACACACGAAAGAGAGACAGCTCTGCGCTCTACTCTGACTGTTTGCAGTCTGAGGACAATAGCTATGGAAAAGGTTGACTTCAATCGATTAGTCGAGACATGGCTAGCGGAAACCAACCTCAACTTTCCACCAAGACCTCTAGAGCCTCGCGAGTTCTGCATATTCAACGAGAAGCGGTTTACAGTACTGAGAGAAGCAGCGAAGGGGTCCGAGAAAGTTCATTCTTCCCTCTTCAGCCTGCTGCCACTCGAGCTGCGTCTCGGAATCTAGAACATATACTTGAAGCAGCATCGTTTCCTGCATGTTGTTATATTGCACAAGCCAGATAAGGCTGGGGAGGAGCACGATGAGCTACATCAAGATGGGGAGTCTGATGAACAGATCTTCTCCCCCAGCGGATCTCGGTCCCCCATCGGGTTCAACAACGCATACCAAGTCTTCTTCTGCAACGCACCACCTCCCCATGCTCTCCTTTACATTTCCCAGGAGTCTGCTCGTGCAGCACGTGACTTCTACAGCATCCGATTTCCACATTCTCCCAAGCATCAAGGAAATCTCATAGCATTGAATCAGGATGGGACATCTTCGATATTCACTCGAACGACAGCTCTAATAACCCTGAATATATGGTCAAGTTTCTCTGTGCTCTCAGATCATTTGATCTGCGCGGAAAAGGCATATTAAATCTATCTCTCCATGGCTCTCAGGTCCAAAACCTCGCAGACCTGGATATTACCAAGCTATAACCACAGACCTCGCAACCCTATAGGGATCGCTAAGCTACACTGGCGTTATTGGCGCACTCCCCTAAAGAAGGCCGTGTAATGCCAGGCTGGTCTCATCACACTCAGACCCTTCCTTGGTGTAACGTTTCAATGCCGCTGATGGCGGAGTCTTCCATTATCGACACCGTCGGTTCAGATCCTCGCCCAGTCGGGCCGGATTTTGCACCAGGTCTGGTTTGGCCGTGATCCGCGCGCCATTCCCACCCTCTAGGATCGAATACAGCGCAACCTTGGTGAGTGCGCTAGCCAGGAGGCGTCCGAGAGTGCTGTGCAGTGTCTCATCCTCCTGGCGTCGGACCCCAAGAGTCCCTCCATTGTCGACCGCGCGTCGGTTTACACGCATCTGAGCAGCGAGGTCCGCAACTTTTGCGGGCTCCTCGACGACCAACTATTGGAGCATATGTGGCGGACGGCCCTCTGGAAGCACGTCCCGGACCTAGATGTTATGATTAGTTCGGAAGAGTTCGTAGATGCGCGGGTGTCCAACGCGGTGGTGGGATTTTGGCTTGTTGATCCGACGCAGTTGGGACTGGTTCCGGAGGATAATAATACGGCTTATTATCAAAGCAAGACGGTTATCAATATGGCGGAGCAGGATTTAAAGCCGGAGTCGTGCTTGTTTAACCTTGGAGCATAAGTCTATGCTTTGTGGATTAGAAGCACCTAGAAAGGCAGGAATATAAATTTGAAATCGAAACACGTGCTTCCCGATCACCCTCCTTCTTAATCTCCTATTTTAAATATATTCATATAATGTCGCTTCTACTCCAACCTCTACTCTAATTGCAACTTATCGGAGCTCTGCATTGGCTCCAGGCCCCATCTCCCGAACATGGCTGCATCTTCATCCCAGCCGTTGCAGTCTGTCGTCAACATCTTCTCACCAGTGAAGATAGCATTGGCGCCTGCCATGAAACACAATGCTTGCTTCTCTTCCGCCATGGTCGTACGTCCAGCAGCGATACGAATGATGGTCGCGGGCATGAGAATCCGTGCAGTCGCTATCGTTCTAAGAACGCTCGTAAATTCGATTGGAGGCCTGTCTCCCAAAGGCGTACCCTTGATTGGCACGAGAGCGTTGACAGGAAAACTTTCCGGGTGTGATGGGAGAGTCGACACAGTGTGCAGCAGCCCGATGCGATCCTCAGATGACTCGCCAAGTCCGAGAATACCACCTGAGCAAACGTTAATCCCGGCGTCTCTCACGTGGCTCAGGGTCTTCAGTCGTTCATCGTAGGTGCGCGTTGATATGACAGAAGGATAGAACTCGCGACTCGTGTCGACATTGTGGTTGTACGCGGTCAAACCCGCTTCCTTGAGCTCCTTGGCCTGTTGCTCATCAATCATACCAAGTGTCACGCAGGATTCCATGCCTAACTCGCGCACACCTTGGACCATAGCCTTGATGTTCTTGAGAGCATTCTTCCGACCGCGCATATCGCGCCATGCGGCGCCCATGCAAAACCGTGTGCTGCCTTTGTCGCGGGCAACGCGAGCAGCGGCTAGCACCGATTCAACACTTTCGACTTTCTTGGCCTCAAGACCAGTGCCTTTCTGGTAACGCGTTGACTGGGCGCAATATGAGCAGTCTTCCGAACAGCCGCCTGTCTTGATGTTCATAAGCGTGCACATCTGGATCTCGGCCGGGTTGTGGAATGAACGATGGACCTTGGCCTAATGAGAAAGTTAAATCAGCTCTCAGTCCTCCCAACAAGATCGGGGGAAGACGGTGGCGAGTGACCCGCGGCCGATACTTATGATGGATCACTTGCTAATTAGCACTCACCGAATGAAAGACCAGTTCCATCAAGGGTTGATAGTAGATTGCAGCAATCTGCTCCTTTGTCCAGTCATGTCTAGGAGTTTTCGCGGCGACAGCTTCCTGCAGAACTGTGTTAGACCTGTCACGACGCTGCCTTTCCCTAGCTTCGTGACTTTTAGAATCGGGCGGAGGGGGCGATGGTGGGACCCAGGGAGTGTCCACGATTGTCGACATTCGGAGTCGGGCTTGGTAGCCATAGCCACCAGAGATCAGCCCGCTCCTCCATGATTTCCGTAGCAGCGTTGTCGCCGCGCTTCTGGCCATGATGCGGTTGTTGACGAAACCGCGGTACTGTCACCAGGACAAATAGATCCAGAATTCAGATGAGGAAATGCAGGGCGGTCGCCGTGCCAGGTTCCTTTAAAGTTTTTAGCCGTTTGTAGCCGGCTTCAGTCACCGGGGATTGTGGAGAACTAGATAGGCCCAACAGTTGGGGAAAACAAATACGTGATCTGCGTGTGGTCGACCATGTGGAGCAGAGAAGATTAACCGAGGAAGCTCCGATAAACGCCTCATCGAGGGTTCTATCACATGCTAGGGACGGGCACATCTCGATTAATGATATCTTATGCAACCACAGGTGTCTTTAGCAACGCATTGTTGTCTCCTAAAGCCGCGGTTTTCGCTGTAGATCTAATACGTTAGAAGATTTGAGTTGGCCTTGAACCCATTCATTGACTGTCCTCGCCAGCTTCTCTATCTGCGCCCGAGAGTTTGTCGCGTGCACGCAGATCCTCACCCGCTCACTCCCTTCGGGTACAGTCGGCGCCACGACTGGGCGCACAATAAATCCCCTCTGTTGGCAATATTCGGCAAGACTGCGCGGTAACGAAGTCAATAGTGGGATTATCGGCGATTGAGGTTCGTCAGGGTTGAGGCGAAGCAAGTCTGTAGGGACTTCTCGCTGCAAACAGACTTTGAGCAGGAGAGCATGAGTATACTTGGTGAGGGCTCGTAAGTGACTTCGGAGCCGATCAGCCCGGTCACTGGCCAAGAAGTCGTAACCTATTTTGATACTTGCCAGGCTCAAAACCGACATCGCCGTGGTATAGATCAGAGTGCGAGCGTAATTGATGAGATACCGCCTCGTGACTGCTGTGCAGAGAACTATAGCTGTGTGGGAAGTATTCGTCAGCATTTTCTTATGAATTCTATGAGAGTTTGTGTCTTCTCGGCATTTCTTACCACCCGACGAGCTCATTGCCTTGCCAAAAGTGTGTAGGCGAGCAAAAATGCTATCTTCAAGACCAAGCTCGCACACGAGGCCACGACCCTTTCGACCGAAAAGGCCGGTGGAGTGTGCCTCATCAACAATTATATACCCATTTCCGCGTGGAAGTCGACGCTTGACGCATGAGACAATGTTTTCTAAAGGGGCAGCATCGCCGTCCATGCTGTATACACCCTCTATTGCCACAAAGACAGAGGTTTCCCCCCGGTCCACGCCTGCGGCGCTTTTGTCAGAGACTAAATCCCTCAGTACTGCGTCCAGGCTCTGTAGCCTTCCACCATCACCTGAACCATCTTTGGTGTCTTCCACGCAGTTATGCTTGAAAGCAATCTTCCGCGCCGCACGGCTCAGCTTCATTCCATCGTGGGCGCTAGCATGAATGAGTTCATCGTACACGATGATGTCTCCGAGCTGCGGCAAGCAGCTGAAAAGCCCCACGTTGGCATCAAATCCAGAATTGAATAGTAATCCAGAGGGGGCCTTGTGAAACTGGGCAATCTCGACCTCTAATTGTTCGGCGAGAAGTGTATTGCCGTCGAGCAATCTCGAGCCACCCGAGCCGAGCAGCGGCACCGGAGAAGATGGTGTTGAAGTTTCGTATGCCTGCAGAAAAGAAAGAAGATTTTGGCGGATCTCTGGTACAACAGATAGAGATAAGTATGAGTTCGAAGAAAAGTCAATGTGGCTGGGCGGGAAGGATGTCAAGCGCCGGAGGCGAGAGGCAGATTCTCGTCTGGCAAGGCTAGCAGCCAGCGTTGCTTCCAGCGGGCGAAGCTTTGATGACATCTTGCTAATCCTTCCACGATTGCATTATCCGTCAATGCAGGTACGACAACAGGAGGGCATATAGGTCTTAGGGGGGTACAAAAACAGATCGTGGGGGTAACGGAAGCTCGTGGGGCCTGGTAAAAACCTAAAACCTTGCCAAGGGAGGGGGGTACGGAAAGGTGGAGCATATGGCAAATCGTACTATGATAGCTACTTACTCAGTAGTACCTATTAACTTTACATAGTACGTAGCGAGCAGGGTGTAAGTGGGACCCTAAGCGGACCCGCGGGCTCCCGATCCGGTTTGTTGAGGAGCAAGGGTGAAAGTCATGGAACGACCTGGTCGCTTTCGCCGGTCTACTGTGCGCGGCTTGGGAGGAAACGAACGGCAAGCTGATGGCAATTGGAATGGTATAAGTCAATCATTACTCCGTTCCATATGCAGGTGTTACTGTAACCCAGCCCTCGGCACTGTCCTTCCTTACAAATCAACCGCGGCCCGAACCCGCGTTAAGTTCGGGAACGGGAACGTGCCTCGAGCCTCAGGCCTCACTCAGACTTCGGAATTGCAACAACCATCTTGTTCGTGCTGTGCGTCCGAACTTTTTGATCATTATGGCGCCTGTATCGGCCCTCTTGTGGCGCCATCTCCGTGTTCATCAAATTTATGGAGCCAACACAGAGGTTGGGAAGACGATCTTCGCGACCGTTTTGTGCAGGGTTGCAGCGAAGAACTTCAAGCATGAGAGAGTATCATATCTGAAGCCTGTTTCTACCGGGCCCCAAGAGGAAAGCGATAGTTTGTGTGCGTCCACTATCATCTCTCCTCGCAGATCGTGCCAAGGCTCTTGACTGATGCTTGCACTAGGAGTTAAAACTGCCTGATAATAAGCAGAAGCCTTGGACACTAAATCAAGTGTCTGACAAATTTCGCCTAGGCATCTCAGTAGATATGCTTCATTAGCGGTCAACAAGACTCTCTTCCAATATGATATAGCGTGCAGTCCTCACTCGGCCGCTAGATCGTCGGGACGAGTAAGCACGCCAATCTTCCACCCAATGATGATCACGGCATACTGATGATTGTTAGGACATCCCTTCTGATAACTCCTTGCTCCGGGGGATCTACGACAGTGCTTCTGGCACTGCTGCCTCGGGGCCCGGATGGCTTTTCATTGAGACCGCAGGCGGCGTTCACTCCCCTGGACCCTCTGGAACCCCCCAAGCGGATCTCTATGCCCCATTACGAGCGCCAGTCATTCTTGTCGGAGACTCCAAGCTTGGCGGAATATCCCAAACAATTTCAGCGTTCGAGTCCCTGAAGATTCGGGGCTATGATATCGAAGCAATTCTGATGCTTCAAAGCCAGCATGAGAACCATCGGTACCTGGAACACTACTTCGGCTCCAACACCAACCTCCTCATCGAGACCTTGCCTGAGCCGCCAGCCCGAAGTGAAGATGAGCCGACCGAAACGGCACAGATGGAATCGTATTATAAGCTTGTGAGCTCAGCCGCGAGTATGGGAAAGTTCCTTGAAACCCTGAACAAGCGGAGCCAAGCGCGCCTCGACCGCCTCAAGAAGATGGCTCCCGATGCAAGCAAAATCATTTGGTACCCCTTCACGCAACAGAAGCTGCTCACGCCGGAACGTATTGCCGTCATCGACTCTGCATGTGGCGACTTTTTCCAGACATTCGACTCTCAAGCCAGCAGCGCAACTATCTCACACAAATCAGTCCTCCGGCCAGCTTTTGATGGATCCGCTTCATGGTGGACACAAGGACTCGGCCACTCTAACCCTCAACTCACCCTCGCTGCGGCCTATGCTGCTGGTCGTTACGGTCATGTCATGTTTGCAGAAGGGATTCATGAGCCTGCTCTAGCCTTAGCTGACATCCTACTACGAGGGATGAACAATCCGCGTCTCAGCCGTGTGTTCTATTCTGACAATGGCAGTACGGGGTGCGAGGTTGCAGTGAAGATGGGCTTGCGTGCGGCGAGAAATCGATACCGCTGGTCGGCTAATGAACAGGTTGGGATAATCGGTCTGAAGGGAAGTTACCACGGAGATACCATCGGCGCGATGGACTGCTCAGAGCCAGGCCCATACAATAAAAAGGTGGAATGGTACAAGGGTAAGGGATTTTGGTTCGACTATCCTACAATTCGATGTTACCAAGGCAAGTGGCACGTTGATGTGCCTGAGGTGCTCCAGAAGGATCTTGGGAGTGGCAGCCGGTTTGACGACTTGCACGGAGCCCTTGATGTCAGTGCTAGGCGCCAGGGAGTACTTTTTGGCAAGTACAAAAGTTATATTTACGGGATCCTTGCGGATTTGTCTGCAAAAGGCTTCAAATTCGGCGCCCTCATGCTGGAACCAGTTATCCTTGGCGCCGGCGGCATGATTTTTGTGTGAGTTAAGCCTAGAGAAAGAGAGGGAGGGGGGGGGTTATTGTGCTACACGACACTGACACGACCACAGGGATCCTCTCTTTCAAAAGGCTCTCGTCGAAGTGGTCCGGGAGTCTGAGCATCTGTTTGGCCAGGCCATAGCCTTGAGCAAGAATGGGCCTCTTGAATGGACCGGGCTTCCTGTTATTTTCGATGAAGTGTTTACTGGTCTTTATCGCCTAGGCCGCTTCTCAGCAGCCTCCTTCCTCGATGACCACGCAGATATCTCTGTACATGCCAAGCTCCTCACGGGAGGACTTGTTCCACTGTGCACCACCCTGGCTTCGGAATCCATCTTTTCTGCTTTCGCGAGCGAGGACAAGACCGATGCGCTTCTGCATGGACACAGCTACACCGCCCACCCTGTCGGTTGTCAGGTAGCGGTTGAGTCCTTGAAAGAGCTGCAAAGAATGGACAGCGTCGGGGCCTGGAACTGGGCTAAGTCAAACGGCTGGGAAGCTCGAAAGCCGGCCCTCCCGTCGAAGCCAGATATTGGGTTGGTCCAGATTTCGTCCTCGGCTCCTGATGACGCTACTGAGCCTATATGGTCTGTCTGGTCCAAGACTTTCATCGATGAGATATCATCGGAAACCACTAAAGTCGCTGGCGTCTGGGCCCTTGGAAGCGTACTGGCCATCAGCATGCGCGCACAAGACGGAGCCGGCTACACAAGTCAAGCCGCTGCAGAGCTGCAGGCGCACTTCCACAAAGGCACCAGCTCCTGGAATGCACATACAAGGGTCTTGGGCAATGTCTTTTATATTATGGCAAGTCAGAAGACTAATAAAGAGACAATCGAGCAGTTACAAGAGCTGTGTCTCCAAGCGATTAGATAATTTAACGCCTTGGCTATCCCCTTCTAGGGCCATCTAGTGGAGCTGAACGAACTCGAAGAAACCGCAGTAGCTTGCCGACTAATGGAACCAAACTTGCTCACTAAGAGAGCTGCCCTCGATGTGTGCGATGCCTGGAACGTCTAATAGATGATGGAAGAAGTTGACCGCGATTTTGGTGGTGTGGTTGTGCTTCTGATGAATATTGGGCGACCGCCGCAGTAGCTGCCGACAGCGCAGTCGGATCCCAGCATTCGGTGGGAGACGGCCGTCTCTCTACAGGGCGCATTCAACTTTAGATGCTTTGCTATTCCGTCGATGCAGAGGAGAGGTAGCACCATCATATTCTCGGCGAGCTCTGGAGGCCCACAGCGACTTTGGGATGTCGAGTTATGCGGCTAGTAAGTTAGGCATGGACCCATGGTCCGCTTATGCGAGACCTTGCGCCTAGAAAACTTTAGGTAATACAACATACGGACATTCGCGATCAACCCCGGATGTGTACGGACACGCTTTACCAAGAAATTTGAGGATTTCGTGAATAAGAAACAGAGAGAAGGAGGTTTTATGCGGGAGCGGCATACCGGGAGAGATGCAGTCGGCGGAAATGGCGACAAAGACTGAGTACAGCCAAGTCCGACACGCCCGAGCTGATCGCTGGTATAACTGCCGTGTTGGCCTGGGGCCAGCTCGACTTTCATGTCAGGAAGATATATTGATGCGAGGAGGAATATTGCCGAGTATATTGCCGAAGGATGCTATATGAACAGAGGACCTACACAGAGTCAGATTACATGTGGCGCATGATCATTTCATACCCAGCTCGGATATCTACTTACTGTACTTCACAAACAAAGTGCATTTTAGGATTAGCATTTTCAGCTCGGGGAAAGTCAAAATGTTTGTTACTTGTTCCAAAACGGAAATACTATCTACTTTGTCTGGCATATATGGGTTTCTAGGTCACCCAAGAACCACACTCCTCACACTATAATGCTAGTTACTGAACAAGATCACCATCAATTAATACTGGGTATGCTCAGTCCTCCCTTCTAGATATCTAAACTGGCGGTTTCATAGCTTGCCAGACTAACGAATGCCAACAGCTGTTATGCAAGTAAATCTTTTTCCCAAAAACTTTTACGCAATGAAGATGTTTAACTTGGACC
This sequence comes from Endothia cerciana, assembly GCA_026119935.1. Lineage (NCBI taxonomy): Eukaryota > Fungi > Ascomycota > Sordariomycetes > Diaporthales > Cryphonectriaceae > Endothia > Endothia cerciana. The sequence goes on from JALRMH010000065.1 coordinate 28,216, forward strand.
GTATTAGCGTATGTAAGTCCCAAGTACCTAGATAATTGATTCTGGAATACTAGGCAAACTTCTTGTCCGGGCATGGGCAACTATAAATTCTATACTACCCACTATGTAGATGATCTCACAGCTCTTTTGAACGGATGATTTGGCAATTTACTAGGTATATTTTACCGCTAAGAATACTTAACCCCAATGCCTTTTCTAAGCATCCAAGTTGTTCTGCGCCGGCTTTTCGACACCATTTTGCATCGCATTTGTACTTCCTTCTTTGCACCATGAGCACTCGCACTCGCTGGCATCTCTATCAAGGAGAGGAGTCCTATGGCAGCGATGCAGCAGTGGCAGAACCAGACGGCAACTCATCAGCGTTCGAGGCGCCTACACCTCGGCCATCGCCTGGGGGTTTCCTTTTTGTATCTCTCGGGATCCGGGTCCTAAATGTTCCTCCTATTCTTTTTGTCGCCTCTTTTGCTGTTACCGGCAATCGCAGGCTCCTCGGTGTTCTCTTCCACCTCGTACAAGGCGCTAAAGAAGCTGGCCTTTTTCTTCTTCTTGTGCTTAGACCGGTTGATATGCCAGGGATTATATTAGAGTTGCTAATAAAGCAGAGGAAGAAAGAAGTTATATGTATATACATATATTAGGTGTGGTGGCTGAAGTAGTTTGGATCAAAGGGTGGTTCGGAAATAGGATGTTTGCTTTAGATTAGATTAGGCCGAGGTATCTACGTTGTAATAATACATAGTAAACCCAATTATGAATAGCAATTCGAATGCAGATGAAGCAGCCTTGTCCGGAGGATTATACCTCGTGATAAGCCCTCGTGACCACTCCGTGCTCTGTCTCGCTATTTGACACTTGATCATCAGACGACTTCGTGCGGCCGTCGTTACTCAGCGCGAACGTTACACCCACTGTCGTTGCATTCCATTGCGGTGATGAGCGGCTCTCAGGCGCCGCCTCCGTCGTGATGTGGACCTCATTCTTCTGATAGATCTGCAAAGGGATCCCATAAAACCCATTGATCTGTTCCTGGCTGTCCGATGAAGTGAACTCCGGGTCCTCGTAATTTTTGCCCCGCACGCTGTGTGCCTCGTCCCTGACATGGCTGCTGAGGTTTCCGTACACTGATCGGAATCGCGATGTCCCTTGCCCCGTAGTGGTGCGTCGGTTTGAGGACTTGCTATGGAAGGAGCCGAGGTTGAACAGGCGTTGCAGCAGCGTCCAGGTTAAGGGCAGATTCGCGACGATGATCGCTGTGGACGCCTCGCGGATGTACCAGTAGATCCATTGAGTTCCGTATGTCTCGGAGAAGCTGTAATACTTGTTGAGGATTGCGGATAGAATCTAAACATGCTGTTAATATCTGTGCATGCAGATTTGGGGGAGGGGGGATCAGTCCAGGGACTCTCGTCTGGCCGTCGTACCGTGAATGCTCCCAAAGCAAAGACACCGATAAGAGTCAACTTCCTCTTTAATTTCAACTTGGCCTTTATGAAGATCGGCATTGGCAGAAGGATGATCATGATGTCGGACGAGATATTGACGACAGCGTTTGTGATCATGTGGTTGTGTTCCGCTGAGCATTGAACTGCGCATTCTGTCAGCTCCTACACATTCGCGACTTCGGGTCCAGATGATAAGGGCAGGAGGACGTACTGCTGTCTGTGGGGACCTCCCAGTAATGCCAGAATGGTCGGCACCATGCCGCGAAAAATAGTACCTCCATGACGACGAAACCGATCGCGACATATCCTGCCACAATCTTGACGATCAGGTTGTGGTTCAGACTCGTTCTGTAAGCGATACCCGCGTTAGCAGCCATAGTACGCATCAACTCAACATGTCGCTACAAAGAGGATGCCGATGGCAGAAACTCACGTCAATCGGTGGTACATAACGAGCAAACAGGCCTTGACAGACCAGATGGTCAAGATTTGCATCTGCTCGACCACGATGACCATCTTCGAACCAAAGACCCTCGTCTTGACATTTTCCGGGGTGAGGTCGACCGGGACAGAAGGGTCGATCAGATTGGTTGGCGTGAAGGTCAGAATATGCACACCAATGGAAAGTACAGTAAAGATTACCTATATCGATCGATCTTATTAGGAGAGATCGTTCCACGCATTTTGAGTGGAATGGGGGAACCGGGTTACCAAGACGAGCACCATGATGTAGTCATCCGCGCCGAGCTTGCTGAAGGTGCCGTACAGGAGCCTTCGAGATGCCCTAGATACAGATGTGGTGAGTACCGACTGATGTATGTCACGAAGGCAGACCCGGTATGTTTGGACCGTGGCCAGGAAACCTCTGCAAAACTTACAGGCGAGCGCCGACAACGAAGAGGGCCAGTCCGTACCACGCCCATAATTCTGCAACAAGAGCCGACATGGTAGGATTGACGATCTCACCCGAGCTAGATGATGAGAAGTAGGAAGGGGCCTAGTATTGGCCTGAGGGGATGTGGCTTATATGCACGTTCCTTCTGCTGTACATCAGAGTCTGCTCAAACAGACGTGTGCAGATCGGATAGAGCCTCCTAGAGGGTGTCCGTCACTTGATCCACAAGCACGTGGTGAAGTCACAAACACTGGGCTGCACGGTGAGCCATCACCTTTTTCTCCCCCGGGGCAGGTCGATCAAATAAGGTCTACGGAGTACGTTGCAACCCGCTTCCCCTGACTCTCGATTCTCGATGTTTCCTCCCTGCCCTTGGCCCGGTTTGCGGAACCGGACGGCAGCCCTTTCCGCAGAGATTTTTTTTTTTGGGCGTTCCACTCTTCGGTCTGCCAGCCCCTGATCGGGCCGCGTATCAAGAATGGGCAAAGAGTGCGGTGCGGCTAAGGGTTTATTGTGGATGTGCTATGTACTAGTGTTGGACCAAGTTTTGGGTAATGGGGCCGTCATTTACGAGAACACAACCACCTGCGCCACTTATTGGTGCTGCCACGGGCTCACTGTTTATATCGTGCGCTGTTGTTATCAGGGCGTCAAAGCCTATCGTTGGCCGGTATGATGTTCCTGCATATCCGCAGCTAGTGTCAACTAGGCCGTCTCAGACTTGACCGTTTATGTCCTAGACAGGGTGACTCTAGACCCCGCCAAGCAATCTAACACATGATCTGATTGTGGTGTAAACGTGGATGCGCTTCATCTCAACTCGTCTTAGACTGCGGCTAGCAACAAATCGTGGAGTTGAATCTTATCGGGGGATGCCTGTGGTAGAGTAGTCCTATCACTGTTATATTTGTTTTTTCCTGTTACTGTGCTAGTGTTTGCAAGAGTACTAGAGTGGGTTAGCCTCCGATCAGTTATCGCGCACACGATAAATATCTTTTCGTAGACCTTAAACTAAGTTTTAAGAAGATCAATAATTCTTTCCCCTTCCTTTTCAACCTTTAATACCTCATCAGCCATATGCTATACAGGACCGTATAGTCTGTGACTGAGCGGGAGTTGTTGCATCACTTCCCTCTTCTACAGCCTCAATTCTCCCCACTCCCTCCTACCTGTATGCAGTTGACGCCTAGCTGCTATTGTAAAGCTTGTCAAGAGGTATATTTGGGGGTTCTTCTTTTTCTTTTTCTATTTCTCTTGGTAAGCCTTGCAGTAGATTTAGCTTATAGGTGTAGTGTCCATGCAGCTACCAGACCACCTATCCTGTTGGAGCACTAATACAGCGGTTTCAATACTCTTACAGTCGAAGAGTTTAAATATATAGCCTAACAATAGTAACAGATATAAATCATTCAAAGCTGTTCAAGATTTTAAGACTCTCAGAGAGCCGAGAGCTTGCAGTTCACTAGAAATATAACTTTCTTCTGACAACTTGTACCTTTGGAGGTATCCTTTCCATTCACGCCCTAATTGCTGATCAGCCGATTACCGCGAACAAGGCTGTCAATTCTTTTCTGAACAGCCTCAAACCGCATGAAGCCACAAATCTCGCTCTCCAAATGATTGATGATGCCAGCCAGAGTCGTGAACTCCCTTCGGCACTTTGGACAATGGTATAGAGGTTGCTGATCTGTGCGGTTGTAAGTAAGACTAAATGCCCAGGTGACTCTCTCTCAGGGCTTGGACAGCGTGTACTCACGAACGGGGGAATTAAGGTGTTGGTTGAGACCGTTGCATGTGTTGAATGTCCTGTGGCAGAAGTAGCAGACCCAAGCAAAACCATTCCAGGCTCGGTCGGTCGCCTCGTACTTGTCCGTTTCATGCCAACCAATAAGCTTCTTAGAGATGATCCCATCTGGGTCAAGGCGTCTAACCATCTTGTAGATCGTGTCACGGTCGAGATTCGGGGCGCTGGAGCAGGCGCCACGCTCTAAATGATGACAGAGGCCGGTGGCGGTGCTGTACTGTGTTTTGCAGTAGGGGCAGATGATATTGGTGCCTTGGTGTGTGCCCGACCTCAGATGCTATGTGCTGTCAGCTCAGGGTTTGGTGTGTGTGAAGTCATTCCCAAGACACACCATCCTGATATTGTTTTCGTTCTGAAAATGTCGATCGCAGTCAACGCAATAGTGATGGTCATCAACCTCATGGCCTCGTAGGTCATTCTCTGTGGGCCAAGTTTCATTGCAGAGGTCACATTCCCATGCGAAGTGATTCTTGTCATTCATATGCTGCCAACGCGCATTCTCAGATTTGAAGCATCGGGCGCATGAGTCGCACTCAAAGGCGGGGCGCCGGTGACCAGTTGCGTTGCAGTGGTTCTCGCGGGCTCGCCATCCCGCTGGGAAGGCCTTGAGGCAGGTAGCGCATTCGAAAAGCACATCAGGAGCCATCTTGAAGACCAGTAGTCGGCTCGGTGATGATCGTTTGCTTACGTAGGGACGGACGTGCCATACATGTGTGTTCCAGGTGAGGGGAATCTCCTACCTAATCGCTACGGCCAACGATGTTTTTTTAATTTTTTTCTTATCTAGCTGTTGGCTGGCTGAGTCAGCCGAAACGGCCAGGTTTCAGTTGCTAGGTTTCAGTTGTCGGCCCAGTCGGCGCCGCCACGCACCGACAAGGATTAAAACCAAAGCGCTCCAGTAATAATGGGTATGCGATAAGACACCCCCCTCGTTCGTTGCAGTTGAAACTCGAAGCACTAGGCTCAATGCCGTACTCCGATTTACATTCAGGTCTAGCGATCCTAGCGTTCTCCCTGTCGTCCTTCCCCCTCATTTCCCCTCTATAGTGACCTCCGACAAGAAAGAGAGCGAGGGGCGGTGTCTAATAGGCTCAACTCGCCCGGGGGCTCGACGTCGAATAAGCTGCGTGGTAGTGGTAGAGAACGCTATCGCGAGGCACACTGCAGGAGCCTGGGAAACAGTATCCAGGGTTGTCACTTGGCACCCAGTGTCCAGTCCCAGGACACGTGTTCACAAGTCTGCTCCAGGGCTCCGGAGATCGTCCGTAGACGCGGTGGCGGAACTGTAGGTGATACTTCTGGACTGGATCACGCTGAATTTCTTCAACGGACGACATCAGATCTGTATAGTTGACTATGTGGAGACACGCAACTCTGCCGGGAGATCCGTGGCAGGAAAACAAGGACGGAGGTGGTGGCAGTTAGCGCTCGTCCCACAGCGTTCGAAGCAGCTTCCTCAGCAGCTTTCCGGAGATTACCATCACATATTACACAAAGCCTGATATGACATTGTGTTGGTTGTAAGGCCTCGGTCGCCAGGGCCAGAATCAGACCACAATGGCTTCGTCTGGTCTCAGAAGGTGTATCAGGCAAAGCCTCTGATCCAGAGAATCTGGGAATAGTTAAAGATAAACAGCCCTCCTGCTCCCTTGAGGAGGTCTGTAGTTGAAGTGAATCAAGCTTCTTCCACTTGTTTATCCAACACATTGGAGCAGAGTCGAAAAGTGGATAAGAGGAGTGACGGCCATGCGGTGCTCCTACGAGTGAGCGCAAGTTTCAGGCAGGCGGGGCCTTACGATCAACAATCTCTAAACCAGAAACTGTTATTCAGGCTTCAATTATATCCTCTCTCTGAACTAGTGTTCACCTATCTCTTTAATTATAGAGGGGCTTCACCTATTGAAAAAGTGATTCGTATGCTATGGCTAGGTATGCGGGCTCTGCCTTGCAGTCTTTGAAATTTGCTCACGGTAGTGTGCCAGTTCCCTTTTGTCTATACATCGCCGCAAGTCGAACAAGATAGCAGTATTTCAACTGTCTTAGCATTGTCAGCACCCTATCTTAGCGCATTAACTCCTTCGTTCCCGGGGTATCTGTAGGCTTTGTTTTGGCGGTCTTGCTGGGGATAATGCTGACCTTGGCTGTAATTGCGTTCTCGATATTTCAGGTAGCACTCTCAGGGAGAATTCTAATTCTTGCATCACTTTCAGAGCTAATATCGACCTCACCTTGGATACGCAAATCATAAAGACAGACCCAAGGATTGTTCCGGACGATCGAACTCGCTGTAGTAGTGCCATGGCTGTGTGTACACTGGTACTAGGAGGAATTATGCATGCCCACTACGGTTGAAAGACTTAGAAAAGATTAGTCGTATGACCTCGGTGCGGTCGCTACATTCGTTTGATTTCTCTTAAACAGCCCCATCATCTTGAAAGCGACCCTGTCATCATTTCAGGCCAATGGTGCTGATTCTCGCTAGGGCTTAACTCATCTTAATCTATCGGGGCCTCCTTTGGCAGTGACCTGCGTATATGATCATGAGTGCCTTGTTGGAATTATAGATTCGATCTAACCACAGTGTGCAGGTGCTTTAAGATTGCGAGGCGTGAATGGTCCCCAGCTGGCTGTCTGCTGCAGCGCCGCCTGACATTTATTCCCAATAGCAGCCCTCACTCGGGAACAGATGACATTATGCTTCCTGTTCGTGTGTGCAGACTGCAAAATGCCATGGACCCCTGAATTTGACAGTTCAGTTTCCTTGGAGTAATTTCATGTATTTTTGCGCTAACATGGTAATTGTTGGACTGTCTTTCTTCCCTACTCGATAAACTACGAAATGCTATTATATGTAGCCCAATACGCGTCTTTCTAATAAGAGAGAAGTAGAGAAAAGAGGAAAGAAGACAAAGGTTGGTCAACACCACATTCCACCATCCTTTTTCGCAGCCACTCAGTAAACCCATTAGCAATGAAGAAATTCGGCCTTCAACCGCTCAGGGCTCGAGAGCACCGTCGCTCTAATTCTCTCGGCTCAGATCAAGATCTTTCTTGGTGTTTCGAATGACGTCCTCAGCCAGTTTTTTCTGCATCTCCTCACCATCGATCACAGCAGCCGTCTCTTCTAAGCTTAGCTTGCCCGTCTCCACGAAGAGGAAGTAAACAACAACCAACTCAAATAGAAGCCAAACATCATATGTAATGTAGAATTTCCATCCCGAATTCGTGACCCCGATCGGATTCGCGTACTGATTGAAAATGAGAGCGAGGGCGACGAACAAGTTGTATAAAACGAGTCCTCGTGCGCGGAGCTGGTAGGGCAGGATCTCAACCACGTACGTCACTTGAAGCGCTCCCCATCCCAAGGAAAATATCAGCTGGTACAGAAATATCATAGCGACGACGCCTTTAGCTATACCAGGGGGTCCCCCAGTTCCAGTGCTGAGATTGGCGCGCATCTCATATGTCGCCTCCAGGCCAGTCCAGACAACGTAGCATACCAATGAGCCAGCCGTGGAAATCAGAAATAGGGTTCGTCGGCCGAATCGGTTGACTATCAGAGAGAATGCGAGCCCCCAGACCAAGCTCCATAGGGTCAGGAGTGCGTTGATTAGTGTTTGCTGTGATTCGGCTGTATAGCCGATGGAGTTGAGGATTAACGTCAAATAATAAGAGATTAGTCCGTTGCCGGACCACTGGCTGAAGAAACTGACGGCAAGCACAATCAAGAATCGCTTCCGGTTGCCTGGTGTTCTGGAGAAGGACAAGTAAGATGCAGACGTAATAGCCTCTTGCTCCAGGCGCAATGCGGTGCGAATCTCTTCCATTTCGAGTGAAACCACCGGGTCAATCTCATCGCCATTAGCGTGATATTTTATGATGAGTTTCTTGGCTTGCTCATCCTTGTCTTGCGCAATGAGCCATCGGGGAGATTCCTCGATGAAGAAGCAAAGTAGGAGCTGGAGGACGCTCGATAGAGCTTGCAACAATGTTGGAATTCTCCACGCCCAGTCATTGTTGAGGCGAAATGTTCCGTAGGTAGCCCAAGCTGCCACGAGTGACCCCAGTCCCCACAGGCTGTTGTAGATGCTCACCATCGGTGCTCTTTGCGCGGGATAGGCTAGTTCCATGACAAGCAATGGGGCGGCCGTAATATTCAAGGCCAAGCCAAAGCCGAGAATACCACGAGCGGCAATGAACATGCCCGTGTTTTGTGCCCCGCCTTGCAGGGCAACGCCCACAAGCAAGATGAAGGCCCCAACCACAAGCCCGGGCCGACGGCCAAAGTGGTCACAAAACCAGGCGCAGAACGGAAGAGCAACCAACTGCCCAACGTTTTGAATCGCGTTGAGACTGAAGATCCGTTAGAATATCGCTTGGGCTCGAGCTTCCCTTAGCTCTTGAAAGAGAGTGACCCACAGAGCTAGATCACTGGCATCTGGATGGTTAAAGTAGGCTTTCCAGGTATCGAGACTCTGGAGGCCATTCATCATAGAAGAGTCGAAACCCGTTGCATAACTCGATACCAAGGGCAGAATGAGGACCAAATTGAGCTTGACAATGCCGGGATTTCTGAGCCAAGCGAAGACTCCTGCGCGACCGGCGACAGCCTCATCAACTGTAGTAGGGATAGTGCAGTCTTCCATGTTGCTCCTACCGTCTCTTGCGAGTTCCTCTGGGGAAGACATACTGAGAAGCGGTTGAAAGGATTGATGATGAGAACATAGTTCGTGTCGTTCCTTGTTGGAAATTGGGAGAGTTCACGAGGAGACGCACATGCACATCACCTAATCTTGGGGTATGTTAGTAGAACGGCATTGTCTCCAGATTTGGATAAGTGGTCATTTCCTTATCATACCGAAACGTTGCATTGCACCCTTTAACCGACCGTTTCGCAGAGAAGATCGGACCCATAATGAAGATCAAGATAGGCGCCGGATTTCGTAGCTATTATCGGCAAAGGTTGGGGTAGAGACACTATCAATCTTTCAACCCACAGTATGCCAGACTCATGACGAGGACAGTAGATATTTTAGAGGATGCACTGGATGGTAATATGTGTATCAGTTACATTGTACTTACTTGTTTTGACTGGCTAAGCCTGTCGACGGGGACGACACGGCTTGGATCGTACGAAACGGAAAGAAACAGGATACGGGCGAGATCACGTGCGAAACGCATGTGTACACCATCGTCTTTAGTTTCTGCTTGGGTGCCGGACTCGGGCAACCTTCAACAAGCGGCTGGGCCTCTGCAAGAAGGCGACCTGCGCTCATTCACAAGATCCTCCAAAAACCTTCTCCGATACCATTGCCTTGGGTCATGATGACGACAATCAGTAACAAGATCCGACCGACCCCAACAAACAGGATGAGAAGGAATACTCACGCTATCAACACTCACGCGAAGGCCCCGGGCCCCCGACTGGACGAAAAGACACGCATGAGGTTTTCCGAGTGTTTAGTATCTCGCAGGACATTGACGATCAGGCAGCGCCACCTGATGGCTGTTGATTTAAACATGTGCTACGGTTTGAGGGTGTGCTGTGCAGCCGGTTTACTTTTGACAATGGCTCCATCTTGAGCGTTTGGGGCTTGAACGGGTCCGTCACGCTGAGTTACGGCTTTATTGGTGCCGAGCACATGAATGACTATGATACAATATAGTGCGCATCGTTGTGCGATAATCAAGCGACCTACGGCTCCTTCAATATTGATCGTATGGTGATCGTATTATGCTATGTTCAAAGTTGATACGAGGTAGGTTTCGAACACAACCTTAGGGCCGATTGACTACCAACATCAGATGTGTCCTCTGAAGATCATCTCTCACAAATGAGGTCGCTACTAATCGTGGCGAATATTGAGCAGAGTTCGAAGTGGTGATAGTGGGGTCGAGTATATAACAAGCGTGCTTGTGTTTTTGCAAATTCCTGTAAACCGTGATGATGTCGACAACGCCGCTACACTGAAAATCCTAGCAAAGCCCATTGGCAACTACAGCACCCAAATTAGTCATGATATTTACTCTATACTATAATTTGACATTTTGCAAGTACGACGCGAGCCGCTGCGCCTTCATTTATACTTAGTGGCGTCGGACCGTATCTCCCAAGACCCCCTCCACTGACCCTAGTCCGTTCCTTGATGGTGCCTCTCCAGCCTGTGCTATGTTTGTCGCCTACATACGAACTCCTTGAGGCTGCTCAGTCCATCGCGATGATCTGTGATACTTCACATCCGTGTGTAGCAGCCGCTACCAGTCATCATGAGAGGTAGACGGCATGCAAGTTACTCAGGTATCCGTGTATCAGAGGGATGACTGCCAGTACAAAGCGATTTGTGCAGTTTGGGAGCAATGTATGGGTGATGAGTGGTATGCTTGAGGAGACTGTTCGAGACGGGGTCCAGGCAAGTGCCAGAAGGTGGCTGATGGGGTCATTCCAGATCCAAATCACCGAAGATACTAGTCACGCATTTTACGATGATCATGACCAAGACCCAGACCCAGACCCAGGCGCTGCTCATGGTCAAGGTCAAGATGACGGACAAGACCAGAGCCAAGTACAGGGCCAGGGAGACGACCAGGAGACGAGCAAGAGGGAGGCCAAGAGCTCTGAATCAGACAGACAAACATCAGAAACATAGATGACAACAATATCAATAAAATTATGGCATCGAACACTCGATAGGTGAGATGTGCTAACCCTCTCCTGATGCTTCCACTGTGGACATGATCAGCCTCAAGGAAAATCACCAAGCCTGTCGGAAGTGAGACATTCGCGAGATCAATAAGGAACCATGAGCACCTGCAAATCACGGTGACCTATGTTGAAGAGCTAATTGGATTGGATTGTGGTGATTGTGTGGCCATCCACAGCAAGAACATTCCTCCTGAAAAGCCTAGATACAATGAGAACACGTTTGTACCGTGATCCATATGAAACACAGCGGTTCGAAGATGTATCCCGCCGTCTCAAGCACCGCCGTCTCCCTTCGTATACTCCCTCCCCATTGGCTCGCAGTATAACCGATCCGTATCATTCTCATTAACAACCTCGATGCCTCCACGGCCATGATCCGAGCCGCCGGAGCCCTCGAGTGACTGCACTGCTCGAGATCTATCCGCCGAAACCTCACGGCCGGATGCGTCGTAGTGGCGTGTCTCCTCGATCACAGGCTCATCGTTGTTCTGAGTGGTGGTACGCACTGTAGTGCCATCATGGTCTGACTGTCGCTCTGAAGAGGACGCATGGCTCGCCGTTTGGCCATTGTGCACAGTGCTGCTCGACGAAAAGGAGGAAGACGAGAAGTAAGACATGGCGACCAGCTTCCGAATCTTGATGCAGGTACTGCGGAGGTTTGGATTTTCTCTTCGTGTCTATTAATCCAAAGTGTCTGAGAGTCTGCACACACACGACATGGTGGCGCAGACAGTAATATGAGGTCATCTTCGCGGGTACCACGTGACAATCAAGTGTGACGTCACGCAAAGGGTAGACACTGCAAAGTAAATATTCAAGGCACGGTTGATCTCGACCTGTTGTGGACGGCAGCAATCGACGGGACAATGATACGGTAAGAATCTAGGTTGATACGTAAATAAGTGGGAGTTGTTGCAATGCTGCAAGGGCGTCGGCCGAGGTTGTTTCCTTACAGCCATTGGCAGCCCATGACTTCGCAGTCGGGGGACCAGACTCATGGTCACCAACAACTTAGCACTGGGCAATCGTGGTACATCACCTGAGCCTTGCAATTCTCATCGGAGAAATCGATTTGTAGCTAGAGATGTTCTGAGGAATCTAGCATGACATTGAGTTCGTGGCGATGACCAAGCAAGCCCCTGCTTTTATTCCTAAATCTGTCGACTTCACTCCACGGTGACAGCCTTCTCCCTGTCGTTCACGTCTGAATCGCTCGGGTCCTTGATGATCATACCGTTGACAATATGAGCTTGCGTCCGGGGTCCAGTATAGTACTTCTTCCCCGCAATGAACCAGTACGACAAGGACAAGACGAAGACGAAGAACATGATCACAACCGCGTAGTTCATCTAGCGCACGAAAGTCAGCAGTCATTTCCAACATGAGGAGAAAGGAAGGCATGCAGGGCAACGCACAGTATCAGCAGCCACCGGCATGACTGTCGGGAAGAAGAAAATCACCGACACAAATGCAGTCCAACAGCAAGCCCACACGTTGACAAACACGCTTGCCGGGCCCAAGTGCCATGGGCCGCGCTCAAACTTGCTAAAGAACAGCTTGCACAGGATTGGAATACAGTAAGACCAGTCCAGTGCGATGGCGCAGAGGTTGAAGATGGCAGATATCGTGACGTAGCTGCCCAGACCGATGAGGTTGATCAAGATGCAGATCAAGGTATATAGCCACACTGCCAGGACGGGTGTGTCGGTCTTCTTCCAGATCTTGTACCAGATCCTGCTGCCGGGGAGCATCTCGTCTCGCGAGAAGGCCCAGATAGTCCGCGAGCCGGCCTGGAGAGCGGTAATGCACACGAAGTTCATGATGATGAAAGCGGCGACGGCGAAAAAGATCGAGGCGCCCTTGCCCATGACGTTGTAGTAGATCTGAACGACGGGCTGCTCAATGACACTGGCGAGGATATTCTTGGACGGATCATCGGAGGAGAGGTCCAGTGGTCCCATGCAAAACGCAAGCACGATGTTGAACAACCATCCGACAACATAGGTGAAGCCCAGAGCACTCGATATAGCAGTAGGAACCGTGGTGGCGGGATTCTTGGTCTCCTCGGCGATATGGGCCGCTGCATCATAATCGGTCATCGTCCAAGCCACCGAAAGGAACCCAAACAGGAAGCTGAAGCCGGGTGGTGTCCAGCCAGAGTCGGGCTGCACTTCGGTGAACACATATTTGGCGGAGTTCTTGTCCTTCTGAAGGACGAGCAGCGTGACGCAGCAGGCAAAGAGCACGGCGATGTGGATCACTGCGTAGGTTCTCGCGATCTTGGCGAGCCAGGCGGTGTTCAGACAGTTGACGCTGGCGTGCATGATGGACAACGCGGCCATGACACCGATGATATGTCCCTGGGTTGGCGTGTAGCTGAAGTCCGAGCCGATGGACACGGCAGCGAGTAGCATCTGTGCGGCGCCGTAAGAAGATGAAGCACTACCGCATATTTGGCCGATCAGGTTCAGCCAGCCTGCGTAAGTATCGTCAGCAAGAGAGGAATCTTAGGCAAGACGCCTAGGTTCCGGGGAGGCGCAACATAAAGATCCGGGCGGAAGAGAGGAGGCCGGGCGGCGAGGGGGCCCAGGCAAGGAATCGAGTCCGGCAAGGAGCATCACATACCGTCAATCCAGGCAATGATGGGCACGTATTTCTCTGGGGCGAGGTATTTGATTGTGAAATACATGGCACCTTCACAGCATGTCAGATCCGTTCGTTCTTCACAGCGATCACGGTCGTCACCATATTCGCACCAGAAGTAGGGTAGGCCGAGGCAACCTCGGAGATGGACAAGGCAAGACACATGGCACCGATGCCAGCAATGAGCCAACACCATACGGCAGCAGGAGCACCTCCAGCGTAAAGCGGATAAGAGTAAGTCGTCATCACTGTGCCATACAGACCAGAGATACTGAGGGCGAAGCTGAAGGCAGACCATAGGCCAAACTCTCTTTTGAAGACCTAATAAAAGTACCACCACTGGCGTTAGACATTAAAATACCGTGACAGTTAGGGAAATGCACAGGAGCCATTGCGCAGGGACGGCTTACAGGTTTGTAACCCATGGCCGCCAGGGCCATGTCGGCTTCATCGGTGCTGACTTCGTTGCTGGCGAACCGTGGTTGCTCGGCAGCAGCCTCGGCGGCCTTCTTCTCCGGAGTATGAGCCATAGCGGGAGGTGTCGCGTGCGTCACCCGCGTGTACTCTGCAGGAGAAATCAGTCTGGCAGGGTGTCGAGTCTTCGAAAAGCACTAGCAAGAATCGGTCAAGGCGGTCCAAGATCTCAGAACAAGAGATCTCGGGTCCAATGAGTTGGATTGCGCTACCTCCAGTGGCACTCTGCAGGAAAGCCGTCAATATGTACAGAAAGGGCCGGGACGGAGGCAAGAGGGTGAGCTCGGTATTTAACCAAGGCGAAGTGTTGCAACAGGAGGGTCCTTATCCCGGGGGTAAGTGGGCCCCCGAGACCGTTGTGGATCCGCCGAGATATGGAAGATCGTAGGAGTGAGCGGTATGAGGAGGCGTCCTTGTCTGTCTCCCCATGGGCAGGGGAGTGTGGGCTGAGCAGTGCTCTGTGGTGTGGCGGGCGTGGACGACTAGCTCTTCTGGCACGGGAGCCACCCTTCTCAAATATGTGCCACAAGCGACGGATGGGACACCCAGAGGCTGTGACACATGGAAGAAAGCACTGTATCAGCCGCCTGGTCCGCTGTGTAGACTCTATCCGGCAGGCTCTAGAGGTACAAGAGCAGTCCGGCCCCCCCCCCCCCCCAACCTAACAGATAACGGACCGCTGGAGAAGCCTGCTTGGCTTGGGCCTGGCCGGGCTGGAGGGCTGGGATAGCTTATGCTCCCGGCTCCCTGAGGCCAGGCCGAATTTCTAGAGCCTTGGCAGACAACACTAGGGCCAACCCGGATTCGGTGCAGGTGCAGATTCTTCACTCGACCGCGGGGTGCCCGATGTCATGTAGCTTACTATGCAACAGCGCGATGCCGCATGACCGACCTGATCTACATTTTGTCGTGCATACCATACCATAGCACATGCCATAGTAGCAGTACTGCGGGACATAATACACAAGGATCATCGAGGTCTGGCGACGGTCCTGCCGCGCCCCTGCTGCTCTAGCTTGCAGAGCCTTGCCCTGTCTGCCCATCCTGAGGAGTCGGTCCTTTCGAGTCTGAACACATAACCTTGCCTACATGGGCCTGGCTGGCCTGTTCTGGTCACCATACAAGAACGTTTCCGAAGGTGTGTTTCCTTGCACATGGACGACCTTGGTAATGACGAATCATCACGATGGGGAAATTGAAAAGACCCATCACCACCAGGCTACAGGTTTATCCACCCCCAGACGATCCACCTGATAAGCTGCCGCTCCGGCCCGTACTAACCCCATCAGACTGTCGGTACGGAGTAGACCCCGTGCGGGAGAGAAAAAACCTCACGGCCACACGGGTGTCGGTAAGGCTGCAGAGGCTCATCGGCGGATAATTAGTGAAAAGGGAGGGCAGTGGAGCTGAAGCTCTTCACGTGGCTCGCAGCTAGTGGTGGCAGGGCTATGGTTGATAAGTGATCCTCTTGCAGATCACCCCTTACTTAGCCTACTCTCCATTACAGTTCCAGCGCCTCTCACAAAGCCTCGCCTGGTGAGTCTGCCCGTTGACTTGAGGACGCCCCCAGTGATACCGCACAATTTGGTGTGATGTCATTGCGGATCTACAGAGTACCCAGTAGGGAGGACAGGTCCCGATGTTGCATGGCATAAGGGGGCCCCTCCTAAATGAATTCCGGGCGGAGGAAAGTCGGGAAGTTGCACATACACGACCAGCTCTTATCAACCAGCCTGTCGACTTCTTGCCCAGCGGCTGTTCTTGCACTGCAGCTCATATCATCTCCATCAACCACGATCAATCATAGCACAGACTAGCCAATACCTTCGACTGATATGTCGATCGTTGTTTTGGTGGCATATGTGGACTCCTCAAGCACCGCAGCAAAGGTAATACAACCGCCGTGCTGCGCGGCCCAGAGCGGATTGCCCCAACAACAGGGCCACCAAGTACACACATCATCCGCAGGCAGGGAATATGTTGAAAGCCCGATACGAAGCCCTGGGGTCGAGCCGGCAACACCAAAGCACAAGACGGAGATCTTCCCCACGCATGCGGTGGTAATGGCCTAACACAGATGCTAGCCATCGAGGCTCTCCGACGCTGCGCGGATGGAATACATCTCCGGTACGTAATGAGTGCGAACTTCGGGTGCATTGCATCCTATCTTTGACACTCGCCCCGCTGCGAAGAAGGCCGCCCCATTTCCTGTTGGAAATGAATGTTGTGGGTGTTATTGCGCCCTCCAACCAACACAGCAAGCCTCCAATGCCTGCGACGGAGCCGGAAAGCAGAAGCCGAAGGTGACAGCAGGCCGCAACCGGACTCTTCCGCCTCGAGTCCTCTTCAATGCATATGCACGACATGTCGAGGAGTGACAAACAGCTTTCCGTATCGACGATGGACCCTACCATACCAGCGTAAGGCAGCCCAAACGAGGCTCATGATGTTCGCTTGTCCGTAACGTTGATGATGCCATAACAGCGAGGTATGCCGGACCCAAGAAGCCAATGGTGTGCAATGGTATGTAGTTCAAGTGCTTGACCAGTCTGTTCCCTGCAAAATGAGCACCCAGAAGGTGTCTGTGGTCAGGCAGGTCGGATATCGGGAGGCGCCCTCGCAGGTCTTCACCGAATTTGTGTAAAGAGCTTGGCTGTTCCTGTGTATCCGCCGGAAGGGGACAGACAAACGCCAGGTCCAGTGGACGCCCGGCAAGATTCCTCTTGAAGAGTATGTGACCACCGGTCATGCCGTCGAGATCCGAACAGGTGCCATGAGAGCCACGTGCGATTAACCTAATCGTCCTCCTCGTCGCTGGTAGCCTCTATATTGGCCTTCCTGGACTCCGTCTTTTCCTTCTTTATCTTCTTACTGGCTTCGATGGTCTTCCCGTCGGGGCGTTGGTCGTTCGCGATAGGGTCGATGTCGATGGCAACGCCTTTCTTGCGCAGCTCGGCGTTGATGGACGGGACGAGGCCGATAAAGGACTGGTACTGCTCGATAGACATCATGATGCCCTAGCTTGGAGTGAGCACGAGTGATGGCTTGAACGACATTAGGAGTCCTGTGCCAGGCTCACCTTCTTGCCCGGCTTCATCTCACCAGCACTATTCTCGTAGTACTCTCGTAGGTTGACAAATATGTTGCCCTTGAAATTCTGGACGACAACTCGGCGCTTACTGGAGAGCTGTAGAGAATCTGTCAGTGACAGCAGCAGCAGAAGGAGAACCCTCTGAGAGGGAACTCGGTAGCCTGGTGGGCGAGTGTGATTACCTCCCAGAAGGTGTTTCCCTCGGGGTCGACATCAGGCCCACTGCTGGGTTTTGAGCCCTCGTTGGTCTTCTTGGAGACCTTGGCAGGCCGCTCCTCGCCGGAATCGTCGCTGGCGACGAAGCTATTTCGACGCTTGCCCATCTCAACGGACCGATGCAGTAAGGCTGAGGGTGGCAGCGGGAGTCTGGGGTGATTTGATGATGACGTCAAGCTGCGATCGCTCGTATGGGGCTGAAGGTGTGAGAGGCTGGCTGGGCCAGACAGAGGAGCCTTGTGAGGTCGAAGGATCACTGACAATGGTAATGCAAGAGATAGTCTCGCCTCCTCGATGATGGCGGGATTCAGCTGTGCTTTACTGAACCAAGGTGACTGACGCGCCGCGCTTCCAATCGGCTAAGGACAGGCGCGTTGGAGGAGGTCTCGTCGTTATCGGGCAGTCCGCCCAAGTGCCAGGCCTGGGGGTTAGGGTAATAGCGGGTAGCATGTGCTGGGTCTTGGGGGCGGGATGCAAGGTCGATTGCAGGGGCTCTCCCTTTCGATGCGATGAATGTTGGAACCTCGGACCTGGAAAAAGTTGAGGTGCCAGTGCTTTCCAAAAATAGATTGGCACGAACATTTCGGAACAAACCAGATTGTTCATCTTCATTCCCGTATGCTGGCGGCCGTATTTTCGAGCTCTTCGTCCCGCCCTGGTTCCGCCGGCCTCTAGTCGGTACGGACTGCGTGCCTGTCGTAATCTATTGGTGACATACAGTCTCTTATCAGCTATTCAGGCGCGTGGCCGCTCTTCACTCCGCCCGCGCCGTATTCCTGACCGGCCTCCCCTTTTCTGCCGACGACGACCTCGAACTCGGCCACGCCCACGACGACGGGTATTTCCCGATGCGAGATGCGCCGACCCACTCCCTGAACAGACAGTGAAGATTGAGGCCCACCGCCATCCCTGCATCCACAGAAGCTTCTTTTCTTGTTTTGCTTGTCATGACCGCGCAAGATGCGACACATCCATACCATCCCACCGCCGATACTATGGCTTCTTCTACCGACGACAGGCTAGAAACATCCGCCGTCGCCCCCCGAGGCCCAGTCAACGGCGTGCCGGCACGGCCGGAAGACAGCGTCGATGGAAAAGGAGCACAATGTCAACCGTCTCCCATCGGATCCGCGCCGAGCCCGTCGCCAGCAAGTACCCATTTTCAGACCCATCCGAAGCCGTCGAGACCTGATGACGACGTCACCACGAGGCTCTTCCAGTTTCTGTCCACCGCGACGCCGAATACCCTCTGTGCCATAGCCGTCGGTCTTGGCGCCATTACCTACTTTGTCCTCGGCCAGTTGGGTTTGCTTCTGATCGGCGCGTTTGGGGGGGTCGCCTGCTACGTACATTGGGAGGCTTCCAACCCGGACTACGCCCGAGCCGTACATGGCGAGAGAGGGGTTGACATCGTGGCAAGACTGCTGGGGGAGAAGAACAGCGTGAAAGATGTCGACGAGGACGGGAGGACCATAGAAGAGGATGAAGACCGGTTCCTGGCGCAGAGCTTCGCCGACTTCCAGCCCGAGACCAGGGATGCCCTCAGTAGTCTTGTCGACGCTGTCATCAGGGACTACGTCAAATGGTGGTACGGCCCGATCCTGCCTGCGGATCGATCGTTTCCTTTCTCCTGCAGGAAAGTCCTGACCTCCTTTCTCGTCTCGGTCGCCAATCACCTGGGTAAGAAGAGGCCGGCAGACAGCTTCCTAGACTTCCTGACCAACTCCTCCTCCATGGTCATCGTCTTCCTTTCCGAGTTGTCGGCTGCATTCGCAGTTCTACCCCCAGACTCCAAGATGACCGCTGCCGATGCAGTGTACGACTACCTTGCCTCGAACCCCGACTCCAACCTATCGCACCTGCTCAGCCAGAGACACCAATCCTCCAAGTTTAAGGCCGTAGCCGAAGATCTGCTCGGCTTTCTCGAACGACCGACATACGACTGCGATCCAGCCCGGACATTCTTGCGAGAGATCTTAGCTGGCGTCATCCTCGAAATGTCGCTCCAGACCTGCTCCAAAGCCGAGTGGATTAATGGCTGGATTGTCTACCTACTGGAGGCCGGGGAGCCAGACTTCAACCAGGCCATTGATGTGGGAATGCAGACCGGCCCGGACGCCAACAGTGCAGCTTTTGCTGACCTGGATGGCAACGTCGGAAACATCGGTTTGACCAAGGCCAGTCGCACTTCGTCAGACACGGATAGATCACGGCGACGAGACTCCGGCCAGACCCACAAGAAGAAGTTGAGCAAGGCAGACGAGGAGATGGAAAATGCAGTCGAGGAGATGAAGCGCATGAACCAGATGATCCTGGAAGAGCAGACCCGGAGATCAGCGGACTCCTTACGTCCAAAGTCGTCCACGGAGGCGGACGTTCCGGAGCGATTGGCAGATGCCCTAGACAGAAACGTCAACGAGCTCGACATCGAGCCGGAAACAGCCCCCAAGGCAATCCCCACAACTCCTAGTGTACCATCGTCAGGCTTGCCTGAGTTGCTGTCTCCGGAAAAGAATCCTTGGAGTGAAGATCGGCTAAGCAGTGAGGCCAGCAGAAGTGACTTGGCATCCCAGGTCACAGACTCTCCGGCGGCAAAAGTGTCGTCTCAGCACAATCATCAGGCCTCATTTACCAGTTTCGAGCAGCTGGTGCCTCCCGCACAGGACGACTCGGACCTGAGCGATGCGGAGCAGAAGAAGCCAGCCACGCTGACCTTGCAGAATGCAAAGATCACGATTTACGACGACAGCACGAATGACAAGAGTCGCATCCGCTCGAAGCCGTCTTGGGACTACCTCATCCAGATCGAGCCCAGTTCCTCATACTACTCCGGGTGGATGATTCCGAGACAGTATGCCGACTTCGAGAAACTGCATGAGGTCCTCCGCAGGATAGCGACCGTCTCAGGGATCACAGCATTCACAGAGCAGCACAAGGATTTGCCGAATTTCAAAATCCACACGCGCGAGTCACTACGTGGCGAGTTGGAGCGGTACGTGCGCGATGCGTGCTGGTACAAGGCGCTTGCGGAGAGTGAAGGCATGAAGCGATTCCTGGACAAGGACCAAGGACACACTGGACAGCAGTCCAAGTCCGGATTCCAGGCGGTCGAGAGCTTTGGGAAGAATGTGTTTGGCGTCCTGGCAAGTGCGCCAAAGGGCGTTGCCGAGAGCGGAAAGGTCATTACTGGCGTTTTCGGAAATATGGGCCTCTCGAGGAAGACGACATCAAGTTCTCTTCCCGACACAAATGGCCCCGCCAAACGATCCTCCGTACCGACACCACCCAGGATAGATAGCAATCTTTCGCTGAACGGCTCTCGAAAGACCCGGGATAGTTTGGACAGCCAACGATCCTCTGTCGTCTCCGTACAGCCTGGAAAGACGCCTCCTATGGAACGGCGTCCAAGTGTCCAGATACCCGGCGACTCGGACACAGAGAATCGGTCGGGGCGTGCAGATCATTGGGACCGACCGTCGCCAAGTCCCAGAGACAGCAAGGCAAACAGCCGAGCGTCCAGCTTAGCAGCCCTCCGCTCCCCCCTACAATCTCCGTCGACGCTTAGCCTAGACGCCCTCAAACTCCCACCCCCACCTGACGCAATGCCGGATGATTGGACCACGCCCGACAGCCCTCAATTGAGGCGGACCACCGACAATAACACGCCGCAACGCACCCCAGTGGACAATGAAAACCAGGCCAAGAAGGCGGCACGCGGCGGAACATCTCCAATCTCCAAGCCCACGAAGCAGTATTCCCAAATATCGGAGCAGGAGACTCGCGTCGCCGTAGAGCTTGTCTTTGCCATGATCAACGAGCTCTACACCCTCTCCTCGGCATGGAACTTTCGCCGTGCGCTCTTAGCCGCCGCCAAGTCTTTCCTACTTCGGCCGGGCAATCCCTCGCTTGTCTCCATCCAAAATATGCTTCAAGACTCCGTGATCGAGGCCAACTCCTCCGACGCGGGCATCGCTTCCCACCTGCGTAAGCTCCGAGAGAACACCCTGCCAACTGAGGAGGAGCTCAAGGCGTGGCCGCCTGAGCCGAGCATGGAAGAAAAGGAGAAGCTTCGAGAAAAAGCTCGCAGCCTGCTGATCCAAAGCGGTGTACCCGCTGCTTTGTCCGGAGTTATGGGACAGAACGCCACGAACGAAGCCTTGGGCCGTATATTTGACTGTCTTCAGATCGAGGAGGTGGCGAGAGGCTTGATCTTTGGCATCATGCTTCAGGCTGTCAGGGTTTTCACCCACTAGTCGCACTGTATGCTTCGAGGTCATGGTGAGAGACTGGACGAAGACAGCAAATGATGATACGATACGTGACGACCCGGAAATACGCCAGGGGCGTATCATGAAATGGAGCACCTCTTGTGCTATCAGACTCGGTATGTGCAGATATGCCTGAAACTATTCGGACGGCCGCACTGCTCCGGGTCAGTCGAAACGACAGCATCCAACATTGGACATATACATAGTAATATAGAATATTGAAGGACATGATAGATTCAGCAGTCCCGGGACGTCCTCAGTCGTCCTATGTATGTATGGTGCACGAGTTATCACGCTATCACTGGATAGGGGCCTGCCCGAAGCATTTAGCTGCACACCACTAATAAGCGCTACCTCCAGCATGGGTGTCGTATATATCCAGATACACTAATATTGGCCTCTGCTGGGAGGAACTGAGCCGGACATTTTGGAAGTGATTAGTGGTGATGTAGTAGAGTTAGTGATGTTGAAGGCAGACTTGGCGAATGTGGCTCTTATCACAAAACAACGAAGAACTTGTGAGGAGCCCTGAGATTTGCAGACCAGAGCTCGGGCAATCCGATCCAATTTGCAACGAGCATTTTGGTGCAGAGCGGCTTCAGCACGGAACTGGACATGGACCAGTATATTTGGACATGTTTGTACAGAAAATACAGGTGCCTTTGTCCTCAACCAGGAATCCGCCCTGGGTGTTCTTAGAGTCTCTCCCATAACCCTTCTGCATCCTTAGAAAAACTACGTATTTTTGTTATTTATTTTATATGAAGGAGACGTAGAATAGAATTCTAAGGTGAAAGTTGCGGCTGACAACTGTAAGGGAGCGGCACTTTGTACCCAACCTCCTGTCTTTCATTTTGTCGCGGAGAAATCACATCAAAAATACATCCCGATACCAAGAACGCAGAGCAAAATTGATGCCCAATACTGTTATTTTAGCTGCTTTCTGAGCCCTCTTCAGCAGGATAGCGGCAGCGTCATTGCCGATCACTGTAAGAACAGCCTCAACTACTGTGGTTGGAACATTTTTAAGAGGCATATGTGCATAGATGGGAAAATTCATATGAGAATGCCACTCTTGTATTTCTGCTGCTATGTATTCTGGTCACTTCTGGTCAAAGACATTCACGCTTCCGAAATTCACCATGTCTGACTGACATCCTCGTTTTTTATTGCCCGGGCCTTTAAAACACGGATCAGGATTGTCCATTCAGGTGGTATGCAGCCAGATTTGAGCCTCCAAGACACCAACGGAACTCAGCATGCTTGGAAGCATCGCTAGAGATGGAATTTATGATCGGACAGCCCGGAAGAACCCCACACACGGCTGTCTTGCCTTCGTTGGCAAAGTTGATGATTGAGTTCGACATGACTTGGACTGTTCAAGACATTCTCTTATTAGCCGCTTTAGCTCAACATATCCGAGGCTTCCGGAACCACGACTCTGAGATTCCGATCGCCAATTCGCTCAGTTCAGAATCAAAAGCTGTTGCTTGGATGGTGGGGTTGTAACATAGGACGAAAAGGCAACGACTTACTGAGATCGAAGTTGCCAACGAAGAACATGTCGTGAGTGTCCAGATAGTTGGCGGTCGCGTTAACGCCACCGCCCACCCACAGAAAGCAGTCTTCGTATCTGAGCGCCGGAATGAAGGTAGTGTTGTAGAGCTGGGCTGCTGTAAGGTAGCCATTCCAAGAATTCGGGTTCAGGTAGCTCTCAAGCATGATTCCGCAGTTGGTTGTGTTGGCCATGTCATCCGAGAAAGGGTGCAAGACGGTGACATCTTGAGAGAAGTCCTGGTAGGTTGAGTTGGCACACATCTGGAGAGCTGTCTGCTGCTCGTCAACAGTGACATTGTTCCAGCACTGGAACAAAAAGAAAGGGTCAGGTCAGCTGTATCAATATGTTGCAAGGACTGTGCATACTCAGGAGACAGTAGGGAGAGATGATAAGTTCAGAAGACGGAAACTCACAGTGGTGCTGTAGGGAGCGGGGTTGGAAGCGCTGATACAGTGGTCGATACTGCAGTCACACTCATTGATGCCTGTGGCCTGGACCCTGTTACCAAGGAATAGGACAAACAAACACAAGATAAACGAGAGAATACAGTTGATAGACTGCATCGTGCACGGTGGTGTTTTGTCTGTTGGGAGTGGTTGTTCCGCTCAGAAGTTCCGGTATCTCTGTTTGTGTGAGTTCTGGAGTGTTGGATCTTTGATTTTGAAGGAAGCATACAGTAAAAAGACTGGAGCTCAATTAAATAATAGGTACACGGTGAAAACGGCCCTTCACAAGTACAGATTTTTGTAAACAGTAGCGGATCATTTACTTAATTGACAATTAGTCGGTTTCACTCCAGTGAATATACTTGAATAGTTTCCATGTTGCGAAAGTGAATTCTAAGCATTGAAGGAATTAGAGTGTCATAATTCCAACACCGTTATGAAATAGGGAAATAAAGGAACATCTATTTGCTTTGGCGTGAGGCAAGGCATTTTTTATTTATTTATTTTATTTGCAGCCACCAGATATCATCGAAGTGTTGACACAGGACTAAATGCATTGCCTTAATCTAGAGATACTTTGGTCTTGACTCGACCATAGTTCTTAAATTTATTTAACATCTAAAGACTCTTTGATATAGAGCCTTTCCTTGGCCTCGCAGCTTCGATATAGTGGAAGCTTCTGTAGTGGCATACTGACGCTGGATGCTTAGCTGCAGACCATTTCTTTGGTGTCTTCTTACGTGAGCTCAATACTTAGAACCATATAAAAGGTCACAATACTTCGGTTCCGAGAGACTGCTAGAGGGAGGCATGGTGACAGCATCACATTACACCCGTTCGATACCCTATCCTCTCTCAAGAATTCTGACACACATTGTACTGTCCATATTTGCCTCCAGTAATATTCTTTGTATCTAATGCAACTCTTTATTAAAAGAAACAGTCATCTAGAAGGGGCGTTGGAAGCTTCACACAAACACGCCTCTTAGGGTCCATTATGTAAACACAGGCAATAAGCCTCAATATGCAATTTAATCACCTTGCTGGACAGGTGAATTCTCGAGATCCTAAGGAACCCCATACCATATCAGATGGTACCATTATTAGGCCATTTATGATACGGCATCTTGCATATTGTTCTGATATAGTGATTTCCTAGATTGCCCATCTCTGAAGCCCGTTGCTCAAGCTGTCGTCGGACGAGGCTGAACGGCTTAGTAAGCCATGAGCAGGGGCCCCATGCACCACCCAGGACTGCAGTGATCAAATCAGTGCCTGCCGCTCCTCAGGCTGCATTGTTGTGCTGCGTCGAAACCTTCCTCACCAACTTTGCGACAACAAACACCACTGTGCATCGGCAGGCTTTCTCTCGAAGATGGCCAGCCGTCGTGATTTCCTGAGCCAGCCGGCCCCAGAGAACTATGTTGCCGGTATTGGTCGAGGTGCTGTCGGTTTCACCACAAGGTCCGATCTGGGTCCAGCACGCGACGGGCCCAGCGAGGAGCAGATCTCATCAGCCATCAAGAAGCGTTCCGAGCAGCTCGGTCTCACCGAGGCAAAGGATGATGGCGGCGGTGGCGATAACGACGACGATGGACGCTATCAGGATCCTGACAACGAGGTCGGCCTGTTTGCGGGCGGCATCTACGAGAAGGATGACGAGGAGGCGGATCGCATATGGAAAGAGGTAGACGAGAAGATGGCCAAGCGCCGCCAGAAGCAGAGGTCAGTCGGCCCAGGTCTCCACCCTCCCCTATCTCCTAGCCGTCTCTCGGTAGACTCCGAGTGTGTGCAAGCACAGAGTTCATCGTTTGTGATGATAGATGAGTAGAATACCGACACATCTGTCTCTACCTACAGGGAAGCACGCGAGCGCGAAGAAGTGGCCGAGTACGAGCGTAAGAACCCCAAGATCCAGCAGCAATTTGCCGACCTCAAGCGCGCCCTCGGGTCCGTCACCGACGATGAATGGGCGAACCTTCCGGACGTCAAGGACATGACTGGCAAGACGAAACGAGAACGAGAGGCCCGCCGCCAGAGATTCTACGCCGTCCCAGATTCCGTCCTCGCTGCTGCCCGTGATGCTGGCGAGATGGGCACGACAGTCAATGATGATGGGGGCGCGGACGCCAAGGGCGGTTCCATGACGAACTTTGCCAAGATTGGTGCCGCACAGAAGAAGGTGCTCGAAGCTAGACTTGACCAGGCGTCTCAGAACAGCGGGACCGCTACGTCAGTCGGTACCTCGACAAGCGTGGACCCCAAGGGATATCTAACATCCATGGCCAAGGCTGGCGAGATACCGGAAGTCAGCGTAGGAGATGTGGATTTCGCGCGCAAGCTGCTGAAGTCGGCCTACGAGTCCAATCCGCTGCACCCCCCCGCCTGGATCGCAGCGGCCAGAGTCGAGGAGCTGGCCGGGAAAGTCGTGACGGCGCGAAATCTCATTGCGAAGGGGTGTGCGAAGAATCCCAAGTCCGAGGACTTGTGGCTCGAAAATATCAGGATGAACGAGAACCGGAACGCCAAGGTCATTGCGGCGGAGGCCATCAAGGCGAACAACAAGTCAGTGCGGCTTTGGGTGGAGGCAATGAAATTAGAATCGGACCCTCGGTCGAAGAAGAAAGTGATCCGGCAGGCGCTGCTCTACATACCGAAGAGTGAGATGTTGTGGAAGGAAGCCATCAACCTCGAGGAAGATCCGGCAGATGCACGCCTGCTGCTGGCCAAGGCTGTGGAGGAGATACCGAATAGTGTCGAGCTGTGGCTTGCCTTGGCACATCTGGAAACGCCTGCTAATGCACAGAAAGTCATACAAAAAGCACAGAGGGCGAACCCCCAGAGTCATGAGATCTGGATCGCGGGTGCGCGTCTTGTGGAGCAGCTGGGCCAGACTAAGATCAATATGATGAAGCGTGCTGTCGTTGCACTGGCCAAGGAGTCGGCCATGCCGAAGCGCGAAGAATGGATTACGGAAGCGGAGAAATGCGAGGCGGAGGGGGCGGTTTCAACATGCGCGAATATCATTCAGGAGACACTTGGCTGGGGCCTGGATGAAGATGACGACCGGAAGGATACCTGGATGGAGGACGCCAAGATGAGCATTGCGCGCGGGAGATACGAGACAGCACGTGCAATTTATGCCTACGCCCTGCGTGTCTTCCCCACGAGCAAGACAGTCTGGCTGGCAGCAGTGGATCTTGAGCGGAACCACGGAACCAAAGACGCCCTGTGGAACGTCCTCAAGAAGGCTACAGAAGCCTGCCCACACTCAGAGACTCTCTGGCTGATGCGAGCCAAGGAGAAGCTGCTGGCTGGCGAGCTTGACGAGGCACGCAAGGTTCTCGGTGAAGCATTCCAGCAGAATCCGAACAACGAGGAGATCTGGTTGGCAGCCGTCAAACTCGAGGCAGACCACGGTTTCAATGACCAGGCACGGGAGCTGCTGAAGACAGCAAGACAACAAGCTCCCACAGACCGAGTCTTTATGCGCAGCGTGGTCTTCGAGCGGCAACAGCGCAATAACGATGCCGCCCTGGAGCTCGTCGGCGACGCCCTGCAGCTCTTCCCGGCCTCACCCAAGCTGCACATGCTCAAGGGCCAGATCTACGAAGATATTAACGAAGTCCCTAGGGCCCGACAGGCCTACAGTATCGGCGTTAAGGCCTGCCCCAGGAGCATATCCCTGTGGATCCTCTACTCACGGCTCGAGGAGAAGGCTGGCGCCACCGTCAAGGCACGCAGCGTCCTCGACCGCGCGCGCACCGCCATTCCAAAGTCCCCCGAGCTGTGGTGCGAGCTCATCCGCGTCGAGAGGCGGGCCGGTAACACAGCGCAGGCCAAGAATCTCATGGCATCGGCGCTCAAGGAGATGCCCAAGAGCGGACTGCTGTGGAGCGAGCGTATCTGGTACCTAGAGCCCCGCACGCAGCGGAAGCCGCTGGCGCTGCAGGCTATCAAGGAGGTCGAGAACGACCCGATCCTGTTCGTGGCGGTGGCGCGGATCTTCTGGGGCGAGAGGAAGCTGGACCGTGCGCAGAGCTGGTTTGAGAAGGCCATCGTGCTCGACGGGGATATGGGTGACTCGTGGGCCTGGTATTACAAGTTCTTGCTGCAGCACGGCACGGAGGAGAAGCGCGAGGAGGTCATCTCCAAGTGTGTCTCGAATGACCCACGCCATGGAGAGTATTGGCAGCCCATCGCGAAGGATCCTGCACGGTGGAGGTGTTCTGTCGAGGACAACCTGAAGCATGTAGCCGCTTCACTGCCAAACTAGGTAGTATCACATCTCGGCACGTGTCGAGCGAGGTGATCTAACGAGCGACGAGAAGACCGTCGGGCTACTACAAGACTCATGTGGCAGGGAGGCATCCCCGCACAGGAAACGTAGAGTCAGGAAAAATCGAGAGATGGGTGACTGATTTTGTCCTATGGAGTTCAGTATCCGCAAACTCGCCGTGATGATCGTCTCCTGAGCGTTGACGCAGAAAGAAGAAAGAAGCCTTTGGAAAACAAGAACGCCGTCGAATTATTATCCTGACACGCCATGCCAGGCTGGTGCAGATCGTCCCCTTTTTACTTTCCACCGAACCAGCTCGAGACGCCCGACTTGGCCTTGGAGGCACCTTCCTCGACCTTCTTGTCGAACTCGTCGACCTTCTTCAACGTGGTGGCCTTTGCGTCCTTGGCGTAGGCCTCGGCGTTCGCTTGTGCCTTGGACAGTTCGGCTTGCGACTTGGCGACCTGGGAGGCGTGCATCGCCCGTATCAGTCCTGGCTGATCCGCTCGTCACGTCGCCGCCAGGATCTCCCCAGGCTAGCTGAGACCCGGGGGCCTGGGTGAAAAGAAGGAGGGGGGGGGGGGAGGGGGAGGGGCAAGCGCGAGGGTTATGGGGGAGGACAGCTACTCACAGCGGAGTCAAACTTGGCGCCGGCCTTCTGGCCTAATGCCTCGGCCTCCTTCTCGGCCTGCTGACCGCGGCCGGGGATCTCGCCCTTGACCTTTGCGGAGGCCTTGTGGACATCGGCTGCGTTTTGGAAAGGGTCAGCAACCCCAGGAGCCCAGGATCGACTGATTGGGGGTGTTGGGGAAAGCTGGCTGGCTCAGCTTACCTTCGAAGTTCTTCTCGGCCACCTTGGCGTTGCCGCCAGCTCCATAGAGGTAGTAGCCGATACCGCCGGCGGCGGTGAGACCGAGGACGAGAGGTGCGCGGGAGCGAGACATTGTGAGGTCGTGGAGGTGTGTGTATGATTGTGTACTCGTTTGGTCGATTGTCTTTGTTGTCGGGTCGGAAAGCACGAGATGTACGGAGGTGCGATGAGATGAGATGAGGTGAGGTGAGGTGAGGTGAGGTGAGGTTGGGGTCGTGTCGCGCGGGAGGAGAACGCGGGTGATGATATCGGTCGAGGTACTCTATTATACCTGCTAGCAGAGGGGGACCTTCATCCTCGTCTCCCTTGTTCTTGTTCTTGTTCTGATCCCGGTACGTGTTGCTATGGTATGCATGGTATGCATGGTTCACTTTGGGGGTACCGCGTACTATAGTAGTACGGCGGCATCGAAGAATGACGTAGGCTCCCCCTGCCAGCCGGGAGAAGCACATTCGGATGCAGGCGCGGTGCATCTGTCTGCAGTGGGGCCTTCACGCCTCTAATTGTACCGCCATGTACGGACGTACAGCAGTGCCACAGTACGATCCGTACTTGTTCCCCACTGATCGATCAGTTCTCCACAGTGCCCAGATCGCCGGGTCATACGGTAACCTTGTTCCTCCACACGCCCCGTGATGACAGGGGGTGCTGGTCTCCTGGGCTGATGAATCTTCTCGTGGAGGAGGCATATGTATAACTACTTGTGCGTTTGGGAACCTGATAACAGCGCGCCAGTAGTAGAAACTCGTGGCGTATGGGTGTATAAGTGCAGCGCTCTCTCTCTCTCTCTCTCTCTCTCTCTCTCTCTCTCTCTCTCTCTCTCTCTCTCTCTCTCCCTCCTCCCCCTTGGCTGGAGTCCATTCGAGTGGCTTAGGTGGCTGGCTCGCTAGCTCGTCAGGTCAGGCCAGGTCAAGACGGCCTGTTTCGAGGAGGGACCTTTCTGTCTCAGGCTCACATTACATCATCACCCGCTGCAGCACCCAGCCAGCCGGCAATCAACCAATGTCTTGTACGTAGAGCTGTCAGCTGGGATATCAGGATCTGGGATCTCCCACTGGAGAAGGCCATCGTGTTTTCACACGATACGACCTAGGTACCATTACCCCTCAAACCGCTTCTGGACTTTTATGGACTTTTCCCTACGATCGATTTCCCTGCGCATACTCGGCCCGTCTGCTTCTTCTCTTCGCCTCGAACCCACCTGACACTCCTGTCGGCGCAGGTCAGGAGGTTGCAGGGACGGATCTGGTATTTCAGCTGTGGCTGCAGTTGTGACCCTCCCTGTCTGTGTGGTACGTGGTGTGGTTGCGCCTCCTGTGGCCCCAGATATCCCTCTTCTGACTGTCTTGGTCTTGGTCCTAAAACCATGGCCGTGGGGCTCTTGTCCTGGCCTGGAGACCCATAAATTGATGGCCGACTGCTGCATAGGTGTGAGGCTAATCCACCCCCCCCCCCCCCAAGGCCTCAGGTTCTTAACCTGAACATTGTACCCTCAGCACCCGTCCTAGCCCCTCTCCTCCTGGCCGTCATGTTCGAGGTGCCGCTCCTGCGATGCGAAAGATCTCCACGGCAAGAAGCTCACGCAGAGCCCCGGCCCTCAAGGACAGCGACTACGACCATGAGATAAACCTCGTCGACCACGCAGCTGAGGCTGCCACCCCTCAGCCGCTGTCTCCAGAGCCTCCAGACCCTCCAGAGTGGATAGATAATGCTCTTACCACATCCCAGACCGCAGAGACCACCAGAACACAGCCTGCATCAACCTACACGACCGCCGTCTCGACCACTCCAGACCCCCAGCCGGGTCCCTCTTTGCATCGCAGAGACCGTTCGGGCTCCCTCGCGAGTGTTTCACGCAGCAGGGCCGGCAGTACTAGTGCCTCGGGCAGGTCCAGAAAGTCAAAGGGCTCGCCTAGGCGGTCCCCTGCGCGCCGGCGCCCGAAAGAAGGAGTCGCCATACCCCGGGTTGAGGTCAATGGTAAGCAACTCCCTGGAACCCTGTGCTCAAGCCATACCATGTATCTAAGGACGAGTAGAGGCTACTCCGCTGGCCGAGTCGAGACATCCCATCCCGAGCGGCAGGCCGAGCGAGAGGAACTCGCCCGAGACTGCCATTGATGTCTTATATGAGAATCAGAGAGGCGGTCTCCTTTGCGGCATTCCCCTATTCTCCCCCAAGGCCCTGGGACAGCTCGACCCTCCCGCGTGGACCAATGCCGCCCACAAACCGAGCCCGACCAACATTCACACTGCGCAGGTCCCGGATCCGAGCTGGGTGTGGGCATGGCCCAAGTGGCACGTCAACAAGGACGTAGGGGTCGACGAAGACGGCTGGGAGTATTCCTTCATGTTTGCCAAGACCTTCTCGTGGCACTCATCTAAGTGGTACAGCTCCTTTGTCCGCCGCCGGGCGTGGACCAGAAAACGGGTCAGGAGGGATCTTGGATCCAACGACCCTCACATGCTGAACACGGAGTACTTTACGGTGCGCCCCAGCGTGGACACAGTCCGGACAGGTAGCAAGGCCAGCAGTCGCCACAGCAGGGCTAGCATGAGCATATCCTCCTGGGCGCTCGAAAAGAGGGACATACAAGACATCGAAACCTTCATGTCTATCTTGAGGCGGGCCAGGATCGACCGTGAGAAGATCGAGGCCGTCGAGGACTTCTTGGGGCATGGCGAGGAGGAGCTGCTACACCTACAGCACAAGATGCATGACATCATGGCCAGCTTTGTCTTCCAGGCCTCGAGGAGGGTACTGCTGTCCAAGCTGAACGATGTGTTTGAGGCAACGCAGAGGGAACTGAAAGAGAACGACACGGGAAGGTTGCAACGCAGATCTAATAATCTGAGGGCAGCGATACGACATGCAGACGAGGAGGTCCGGACCCTTGAGTATTGGAGTGACGTCAGGAAATTAATAAAGGAGGGAGAGACAAATACGGCCACAGACGAGTGCAAAGGATGGGACCAAAGCTGGAGGGGTGTGGACAACAGTGGCCCTGCCATGCCCGACTCGAACAAGTGCAATATCTAGAAAGTGAATCAGCAGCAGCACCAATACTCATTTACCCAAACATGGCTCAATACGTCCCCATACTTGCCAGATAAAAGCACCTGGTGCTGGTGCGACCACCATCTCGGCCGTGAGGGTAACAGAGATATCTGGTAATTAGAGGAAAAGACGAAAAGAAAGTAAAAACGTAAGAGGAAAAAAGGGGGGCGGGGGGGAAGTTGTCTCCCCCACCATGTATCAGGGCCGTATGCTATTACTTTGTGAGGCATACTCGAGCTACGACTAGCGTTACCAATCTCCGTCTACCCATTAACTTCCTTTTCGACTTGGTTCTAGAAACCGCTGAGAGACATGTTTGTGAGTGCTCGACTCGTACCAGCATTGCCTAACCGCCTCCTACTATGAAGTGCCTAGTAACTGTATGGTTGGCGCGGCAAACCGTAGTTATCGATAAGCCGTGTTCCGTGCTCGGTGCCAAAAAGTTTCCGAGCCTTAAATGCTCAAAGGTCAGATCCGACTTCCAAGTCGCTATCTTGATTGCTCTGAAGCGGACTGCGCCCTTTTGTCGATCGGGCTTGGCGCATGGCATACCTTGGATACAGAATGACCTCTTCATAGCAATGTCCCTGGGAATCATTGGAAGATGGAGGGTGCGACCTCTGCGACTGGGGCCCTCGATTCCCAGGGAGGCTGCCTTCGTCCCAGCAAGACCACGACCCCGACCAGCCTTTTCCTACTCGACCGTTGCAGAGGATTTCAAGCTCCTCGGACAAGAGTCGCGAAGACAACAACCGGGGAGGAAAGGGATCGCTACCACGGGTTCTCGGCGTCCTAGAAGTCGAAAGAAACGAGAGGACGAGGTTGTCCCGCTGGAAGGGTTGGGAGCACTCGTCAGAGACACCCCCGAGGCCAAGAGCCGGGCCGGTTCAGAAGATCAAGACTCCTCGGAAGAGCTTCGGAAGATGGAGGTGGCGCTGGAACGGAGCCACTTTGCCAGCTCTGTCTATGTCAGACGGCCCAAGAACTTGCAACAGCGTGTGGAAGCACGCGAGAGCTGGAGGGAGCACCACAAGGCTGTCTCGGCTCAGGTCTACCACGAGAGGAATCGGATGAACCAGGGCGCCCGTGCTGCCGACTGGCGCAAGGTGCTCGCGATCATGGCCCAGAACACACCCGAGGAGTCGTTGCAGTGGATCGAGGACGGTATGAAGATCGACGTCCCGAGGGAGGCCTTAACTTCTATCCTAGACGACGTCGGTGACGACAAGATCGGTGCCATCAGGCGGAGAACAGGCGCTGCTATCAAGGTCGCCCGAGACGACTCGACTTTGTTGTTGTCAGGTTCTCGACAGGCAATCAACAGGGCAACCCACGAGTTCAGGAGGATCGCTGAAACTATCACCATCACACGCCTCTACTCCCCTCTGGGTCCTGGAGAGGCAAAGACGGAACATCTGAGCGAAGACAATCTCTTCTTTGAGCCGCCCTTATCCAGAGAGGAGGGCGCACACCCTGGTCGTCATACAATCACACATCACATCTACACCACCCCTATACCGTTAAAGTGGACACCTGAGGCTCTGGAGAATTATGTGGCTGAGCTTGTGGATTCTGCGGTTGCCTCTCACCTACATTCACCACTGTATGAGCCGGGCAAGGGCGTAAGGTTGTTGGACCATGAACGAGCCACTGCTAGGCGCCTCAAATGCATCTTTCAGATTGATCCGGCGCAGAAGGTGGCTACATGCTCGGCCTTGAAGCTTGCGCTGTCATTCATGTGTGAAAAAGGCGACAAGTATCTGCCCGAAGCCCGGACGCTCTTTGTGATCATGGACCGGCGCGGCCTCAAGATAGACGTGGACGTTTTCAATATCCTACTGAAGGCGGCGGTCAAGACGCGCAACTTGCGCAAGTTCCAACAGACCTTAGGGCTGATGACTCGTCGAGGTCATGCACCAAATCTGGATACGTGGCTCCTGTTTCTGCGCATGTTCGAATCGATCGAGGTCAGGTCTTACATCCTGCAGGCCATGCATAACAAGAACATACTGGCAACTCCTGAGGCCATCCAACGCGTGGCCACGGAGATGGCCGCCATGGATGCCGAGCACGCCGTCGTCGAGAACAAAAGCCTTGCTACCTACTTTTCAGAGCAGGGCAAGCGCTACGGTGCTGACTGGCTCACGCGCGACGCGGCAAATCAAGCTATCGACGTCCTCGCCAGTCATGGTCGCTTCCAAGATGCCTTCAACCTCCTGGACATCCTGGGCGAGCGCTACCGCCAGCTTCCCGTCACCCAGGTCCAGGAGCGTATGGCCGTTCACCCCGACGCCACCAGCTTCATCAACATCATGTCGCATGCCAGAAACAGGGCAAAGATGCCCCTAGTCGTCAACGTGGTGCGGAAGATGAAGAAACCGGCCTTCGCCCGACAGCCCAATGCGGCCATGCTACACCTCCTGTTCGAGATTGCCTGGAAGAGCCGGCTGCGTACGAGCATCGTTGTCATCTGGCGCTACGCCTGTCTCGCCCGGCTCACCTCGTGGCGCATGCGCACGCGAGTCTCCATGCTACTAGACGGCAAGTTCGGCAAGAAAGGAGAGGAGCTGACAGAGTCAGCGTATCGTGAGCTGGGCGGGGAGTCGCTCGCGCGGGAGCTTGTCGGTGGAGATGCGGCCCTGGCGGGCATCAGGGCTATCTTGCAGAGGATCTGGGACGCCGGCCCTTTTCCTCGCGATGAGCTGGGCATCCTTGCGGCGAAGGCTCTGCCCCTCGCCTTTGAGAATTTCGGCCCCGCTGTCCCTCTAGGCACGGTGCTGTGTCAGTCTGTACTGCTTGATTATAGGTGTCTTCGTGCAAAAAAGATGGGGGAGCTAGGGGACGTGTTAGAAAATGCAAAGACGAAGGTCTTGCCATTATGGAGGAGATTCTCTCATGAGAAAACCTGGGTCGACCTTGCGCCGCTTGAGCAAGGCAGTCCCGTCACGATCAGACCTGATGATATGTGGGTGGATGATTGGGATAAGGAGGGATGGAAAATTCCGCCCAGATTTTGGGACCCCGAAAAAGCTAAGCTTGAAGAAGTGACATCCAACCATAGTGAGGCTCAAGGCACTGCCTCGGCCCAGCCTGCCTTTTTGGACGGGTCCGGTCAGGAGGAACAAGGGGATTACGAAGGTCTGTCTGTGACTGAAAGTGGGAAGCCCTCTGACCCTGCTTGTTCGAAAGACAGTCCCGAGGATGGAACGGCCATAAATTATAAACCTGCGGCTGTAACAGAGGAATGGGTCGTGGAAAAGCACATGTCCATCATCAACCCAAGAGTCTGGACGGATGAATCGGGCGAGGACATACCTGCTCTCGACCAGAAGCACCAGACCGAGCTGCAAAAGCAGAATGAGGAGGCGATTCTGGCTGCCCTGGACGAGTTGAGCAAGGAGAAAATAGTTACTCGCTATGTCATGTCGAATCCTGACAATTCTAGAGATAGGACCGCGAAGACTGGGGACGGCACCGCGGACGAGGTGCAGGAAGGGGCGGTTGAGGGGAGTGAATAGTGTGGCCGAAAGCCCGACCCAACGTTCCGTGAAGGGCAGCGTCGTGGACGAGCCAGCGAGGGGAGCCCAGGAGCGGATTGAGTGACAGCAGACCTGGACAAATCCCAACTTGTACCTCTCCTTAAGACATAGATCAAATCACGAGGTACCTCGGGCCGAAGTTCCGTTACACCTCTGGAGGCCTCGAGGCTTTCCAAATCTTCCATGTTTCCAAGGCCCCGGATCTATCAGAGCCGGTCAATCAACATGATCGTGCTAACACAACCACCCACCCCAGAAGGCATACTATACGCCAAAGTTCATCAACGTCGTGCTAGGTTACGTCACATTGCCATCGACATAGTGCCTCGATTACAGATCCGAGTCCTGAAGTCTCAGATGAGGTCTCTCCTGGTTCCATTCCGATTCGCACCTGAAACCAGGACGGCACCGCCGCGCTCTCGTCTTCGGAAAACGGACATCGAAGTAACCGCCCAATTCGACCCCCCCGGCAGATGCAACCTCCACGCAAGCCGAAAGATCACCAGCGGCTTCACCCTTTCAGCAATAAAGCCCGACAGCTCGGCGAGCTCCGCGTCCGGCACCTCAGGCGGCAGGAGACTCGGCTCGTGCCTGGAGCTGCCAATCATCACCGCCACCAAGTGAGGCCAGAAGACTCTGCTGGGTTCATGCCCTTATCGACCAGCCTGAGAAGAAGCCAAATCAATAAAGAGCTGTGAGGCACGTTCTACTCACCTCGGTTCACGAGGCCGGTGTGCTGTGATCTCGGATAGCTACGACACCGCGCACCGAGTCCGAAGGGCTTCCCTGTCACCTCTAGAGACTCACGGCCCGGTTGCTATCCTGGCAATCCTGCCATGTAGCAGATGTGCAATGCTACAAGCGAGGGCGGTCTCAAAGCAGGTACTAGGCACGCCACGGACGACCAGCCTGGTGTGCCTGAGGCGGGCACGACCGACCCCGTCGCCGAAGAGGTGGCGTCACTCTGTTAGACGGCACGTCCGTCAAGACGCATGTCCTGGGAAGTGAGGGTGAGGCCTCTAACAGTTGCCGTGCCCTCCGGAGCCCGTCGTAGATTAGACTGGTCACCCCGTGTTCTTTTGGGTGCCGCTCTGATCTCCTCACGGCCATGCCCGTAGACCCGGGTGGCCCAACAAAGTGATCCATCAGCGGCATCAGCGGCATCAGCGGAATCAGTACTTCCTCCCTCGCGATCATCCTTCCCACCAAGTCTAGAGAAGATTCCTGGTATTTCCGGATGAGGCATGAGAGGTATTGATGAGAGGAAGGTCGATATATACCTGATGCCGATACAGCTTGCTCTCCTGCTCACTGCATTGCGTTGCTGTAGTCTCTGACGAGACCCTGAAGAGGGCCACCTCACGGTCCGCAAGCAGACGTTCAAACAGGCATGCTACCACATCCCCCAAATATCAGGACTCCGAAACACCGTATCATAAGAGACAAGCAGAAGCAACAAAGACAAAGTCATTTAATCATTTGATCATACGAAGGCAGGGTGCCGGGTTCACAAGCCGTATGTACGAGGTGTGGGCTAGCTGTACGTCATTTCCTGAGGGTAGCTTACCTAGGTAGCCTGTGGTTTTCAGCTTAGGGGGTAAGGAGCAATAGTATGTACCCCCCACAGATATAGGAGGACAGGGGACGGTTGGGGTTATTTGGCCCCCGGGGGGGGGGTTGCAAGGCCAGAGGGTCAACCCCCAGCCCCAAGCTTCCAAATCTGCGGGGAAGCTTGGGCCACTTGGCTAGGTGTCATAGTGGTACGCTCTGCTCACCATGGAGGAGGAGACAGCTGAGCTGGGCTGGGCTGTGCCCTGCCCTGCCGTGCTGTGCTGTGGGGTGGGTTGGGTTGGTCCTTTGGGTCTTCGCCTTCTATGATCCGCCCTTCCATTGAGCGATTCAGGATTGTGCAGCAGACTATCATCACTGCATCTATCAATTGAGATTGGAAGTGGAAAAGGAAGAAGAACAGAAGGGGAGGAGGAAAAAATTCGGTGCATGTCTGGGCCCAGCCCCTCTATCAACCCAACCCTACTACCAAATAGTACCGCCACTACAGGCCCCGACCCTGATGCAGATAGGCTGGCGGGCTGGGGGTACCCCACTCCTAGAGCCCAGAGCAGATGCAGTACATATGTAGCAGGAATGAAGGAAGTACCCTCGTGAGAATCTAGGCGGTCACATTGACACCTCGTGCAGGACAAGTATCCCCCCCCCCCGCGGATGAGACTCCCGACCTGCCTGCGCCGTATGCACATCTGCCTCGCCTCCTCTGTGCTACCCACCACCTAACTGAGACTGGCAGCCTGAGCCTAACAGGGGACAGGCCGACCTGTGATTGATACCCTAGGCCAGGACAGGCACACACGCATGCACACCGCGGGTCCATGGTCGCTAAGCTTCTAGACCCCCCCCCCCCCTACAACGTCATTGTATTGTATCGGAGGGCTGCAGCTCGCAGCAGGAGCGGCGGCAACAAACCACCACCACAACCAACACCACAGCCAAGAAAACTCTGACCTAACCACCCCCCAAGACCCAGGCCCAGGACCAAGAACCAGGCCAGACCAGACGCCGTACCCTTCAACAACCTCGTTCGAAGCCTGATCCACCCCGTCGGCCACATCCACATCCACAACCAGCGGTTGACTCAATTAATCTCCATTCCACCTTGACAATCCCCCTTCCCTGTACCCCGCGGTAGCCTTACTGCTACCAACTTTCTCTCGCCTCTGTCCTCCCCCCTCCCTCCTCCTCGCCCTCGTCGTCGACCCTACCCTGCCCTACCATCCACCCCCCATCCCCATCCCCATCCCCATCCCCATCCCTCACCCTCACCTTTGAGACGCCATGGGTCAGACACTCTCCGAACCTGTTGTCGAGAAGGTCAGTTCAGTTCCCTTCCTGCCTGCGCTGTCTCCCCCTCCCCTGTCCCTAGCACTGCCCTGCGAGGCCTGGTCGGCAGGTTAGGCCGTGCCGCCGTTCTTCTGCAGCCGCCGCCACGTTCGCGTCATACCACCGCGTTGGCGACGACAGGCCTCCCTCCTGTCCCAACGCGCCCTCTTCTTCTTCTCTGCGGTCGGGACCGCAGATGCCTGTCGTGCGGGTACCAGCGACGACCTGCCCGTTCACCCAGACCACCTCCCCACCGTGTGCCCCATCCAACGCCTGGAAATCTTGCTGACCGACGCGGGACGCACCTCTAGGCATCCGAGAATGGAGCTGATACCCGACTCTTCTACGGCGTCTCGGCCATGCAGGGCTGGCGCATCAGCATGGAGGACGCCCATACCACCGTCCTAGACCTCCTCGCCGGCAGTCCCGACGCCAAGGACCACCCCTCCAAGCTCTCCTTCTTCGGCGTCTTCGACGGCCACGGCGGCGACAAGGTAGCGCTATTCACCGGCGACAACATCCACAATATCATCGCGAGGCAGGATACCTTCAAGACGGGCAACTACGAGCAGGCGCTCAAGGACGGCTTCCTCGCGACCGACCGCGCAATACTCAACGGTACAGGCTTTCCCCCCCCCCCCCCCAAACCCCCGCGTTCACTCCCGCACCAGGAGAGGCACGTGGCTGACAAATGTGTACTCGTCCAGATCCCAAGTATGAGGAGGAGGTCTCTGGCTGCACCGCCTGCGTCGGCCTCATCACCGACGACAAGATCTATGTTGTCAGTGTGCCCGCCCACCATCCCTGCCGACCCGCCCCGGAGCTAACGCCAGACATCTCATCAGGCCAACGCCGGTGACTCCAGGAGCGTCCTGGGTGTGAAGGGCCGCGCTAAGCCCCTGTCCTTCGACCACAAGCCCCAGAATGAAGGTCTGCCCGCCTCTGCTCTCGTGACCACCGACGCCGTCCACTGACACGTGCCCCGCTCAACAGGTGAGAAGGCGAGGATTACCGCCGCAGGCGGCTTTGTCGACTTCGGACGGGTGAACGGCAATCTCGCCCTCTCCCGCGCCATCGGCGACTTCGAGTTCAAGAAGAGCGCAGATCTGGCCCCCGAGCAACAGATCGTCACTGCCTACCCCGACGTCGTGGTACACGATCTTGCCGAGGATGATGAGTTCCTGGTGATTGCGTGTGACGGTGAGCCTGCGCCCGCCCCCCCCCCCCTCCCCCTGGTGACCTGCGCCGTTCGTGTTCGCTGACCGCCATGCGTGCCCTAGGTATCTGGGACTGCCAGTCCTCTCAGGCCGTCATCGAGTTCGTGCGTCGCGGCATTGCCGCCAAGCAAGACCTGGACAAGATTTGTGAGAACATGATGGACAACTGTCTGGCGTCGAACTCGGAGACGGGCGGTGTTGGCTGCGACAACATGACCATGGTCATCATTGGGTTCCTGCGGGGTCGGACGAGGGACGAGTGGTATGAGGAGATTGCCAGGCGGGTTGCCAACGGTGACGGTCCCTGTGCCCCGCCCGAATATGGTACGCAACCCGAGTGATGATGACGGTGATCATCATGTTGATGCCCCGTTGTGATGATTGGCGCTAGCAATCTGCCGTCGGCCTGTCTTTTCCATGGATACCCATACTGATTTAAATGGTATCTGATAGCTGAGTTCCGAGGCCCTGGTGTCCATCACAATTTTGATGACAATAGCAGCGGTTATGACAATGAGACCGACTCCAAGGCCAAGAACTTCGGCATCGGCGGCTACAAGGGACGCATCATCTTCCTCGGCGACGGCACCGAGGTCCTGACCGACTCTGACGATGCCGAGATGTTCGACAACTCCGAGGAGGACAAGGATCTGGCCAGCCAGGTTTCCAAGGGACCTTCGTCCGGCACCTCGGAAGAGCAAACCCACCCCGAGGTCATCGGCAGCCCCGTCACCCCCGAGAAGCTCGACACCAGCATGAATCTCGACCGGAAGACAACTGCCCCCAAGGACGGCCCTGGTTCTGCCGGGGCCTCGAAGTCCGAGGGTGGGGCCAAGACGGAGGAGTCTTAATTGGTGCAATCCCTTCAATGGGGTTCCTGGAGGGCACAGCACCCGAGACGTCTGACAAAGACAGCTATATGACGGTGAAGAAAAGAAAAGAAAAAAAGAACAGACAAACAGACCTTCAGTCGCCAGCGACGACGTGCCACAAGCTGGCTGTATCTCCAACTTCCTCTCAGCCTCGGAATTTTCACGACTTTGGAGTGGTATTGAGAGCAGGTGGGATCGGCTAGAAAGAGTCTTGCATTTTTGTATGCGAGTCCTGTACTATGTATCATTGAGAACTGCCTACCGAAGGTCCGGCCACAGGTTCCGGCTTGGGAGGAAGCACGCATGATGGTTTGGACGGGTGCATCTTTCTGACTAGTGAACCAATTGGACAATGTTGGGGAGGGTCCTATGCGGTTCACTGGTCCGTTGAATGATATTTGCATGGACTATCAGGAGTCTGTGCCAAAGGGGCGAAGGGCTGCGGAATGAGGACTTGTCTCATAATGATTTTCGGAAACAAAGGAGAGCACATATATCCCTTGCCACTCGTCAACCTCTCTGCCATTTTTTCTGCAGAGGGTTGAATAAAGAGCAGATGAAAGATTATGGAACCTATGATGATGCTGTGATCAATGGGCGGCTTGAGCGATGCAGATACCCAGGCGGCAGTTTCCCCCTCGCGCATCTCTATCTGAACTTTGGGTCTATGGCAGGAGGTGATTACACCGCTGGATGTGAGACGTAAGGCTAGGGGGCTGGCCTTCTGACTCCGGCCCATCCTCGACC
Organism: Endothia cerciana; assembly: GCA_026119935.1. Taxonomy (NCBI): domain Eukaryota; kingdom Fungi; phylum Ascomycota; class Sordariomycetes; order Diaporthales; family Cryphonectriaceae; genus Endothia; species Endothia cerciana. The sequence continues at coordinate 69,231 of JALRMH010000065.1, forward strand.
CCATTGTACGTATGCTGTCCTAGTACAAGACCTTATGGAGGCCGAGTATCTGAAGCCCCTGGCCAACAGCATACTGCTAGATCTTCAAAGAACAATCCACCATGGACACTACTCAGTAAGATGAACCTTAAAGCAATGTCATGCTGCGTCCTAAAGTTCTCTCTGCCTGCATGGTCGTATCACCAATAAGTGGCCGGCCATCCCATCCATCTGGTCCTATTAGAAAAGTACACAAGCAATCCAGGTTCGTGCACCCCCCCCCCTCCCTCTTTGAACCTCGTGGCCATGTGATAAAGATAGTTCAGACAAAAGCCCTCACATCACTTGACGTATCGCTCTTCCCTGAATCCCCTGACCGTTCACTGCCAGAGGTTCCTTGCCGGCCTCCTCCAGTAACAGCCGGGCTCGAAGCCTCGCCTCCTGCGCTGCCATTTTGTACCTTCCAGCCACTTCCGGGTTTGATCACCGGGCTCTCATCCACCTCCTCGTACGTGATCCAGTTGGGTCCCTGACTCCCCATTCCCGCCGCCCCGGGGTTCCAGACACTATGTCCAGACCGACTCCCCACCACAGACCCCTCTCGCTCGTGCCTGGAACCCAGGCTCTGGCCCGACTTGCTCCCCACCAGAGACAAATGTAGGTAGGAGCTGCCCGTCTGGCTCGTCACCCACGACCCCTCGCCGTCCCTGTTCCGTGACGGGTGGAACGGCGAGCTGCTCACGATGTCCTCGTAGGCGGAGATCCCGAGGCCCTGGGTGAACCGCGACGGCGCCGACGCGACGGGCGTAGATGGTGCGCGCAGAGGGCCGGGCAGGGGCGCGTCGGCATCGGCGGCAACAGCTGGGGTGCTACCGACGGGACGTCGACGGATGGGAGGGTTGTCAGCTTGCTGGGGAGAGCGCCCCACAGACCCTCCACTTCCCCCGCTCGGACTACTCGCGTTGCCGTTCATCCGGCCGCTTCGCTGGCGGTGCCTCTCGCTGTTCGGCGCAACAGGCTCCGGGACTGAGGGCATCGGCACTGGGCTAACCGGCCCCGGCTGCGGCCATAGTCTTGGACTCAGGTATGCACCGATCCCCCCGCGGCCACCGCTCTTACTACCACTCCGGATTCCAAGCCCACTTGGGCTCCGAGAGGCCCGCCTGCTGTCCCCATCATCGTCGACGCTCTCCAGCACTCCCCGGTGGGCCCTCTTCGAGCGCCGCAGGTGCAGGCTCGGCTTCTTGCCCAGCCTGGCGAGCGTCCTCCGCGTTGGCGACTTCACCGCGATGGACGCGAGGCTCATCGCGCCCTTGGCCTGGGCAGACGTCTTAGCCGCGAGTTTCCGCGTGCGGCCGCGCATGCTGTCGATAGAGGAGATGCTAGCGAAGGACTTCTGGGACTGCGCGGGGCGCAGCGCCGGCTGTGTCCGGGGCTGGAACTCGGACGCCGCTCGTGGCCTCCGCATCGAGATCGGGGGGAGGGACAATGGACCCGTGCCGGGCCTGCTCGACCCAGGGCCGCTGGCCGGGGAGATGGGTGAGATGGGCGAGATCGGGTGAGAGTTGAAAGGGTCCCGCTCGTCGAGGGGCGAGACGGCTTTATTCGCTGCAGGTGTCCCTGCCCCGCCCTCCAGATCGAGCCGGCTGTCCGAGGTCTCGGGCGTGGGGAGGACCGCTACGCTCTTGCCCTTGGCACGATGACCTCCGCCGAAGCGGTCTCCGTTGAGAGTCCGATCCAGTGTGCGCTGTAGGCTGCCCTCCACGGGGGAGAGGGTGGGCACCTCAACCTCTAGGTTGTTGCGAAAGGAGCCTTGGCTGCTGTGGCTGAGATTGATGACGGGCGGTCCAGCAAACTCGAGGTCGAGATCGTGGTGCGAGCCCTCGTCGTCCGACAGGAAGCTCTCCGACACCCTAGCGTTAGCGTTGCCACGCCGCAGGCGTGCGACGCGGAAGCTGCGTAGTGAGTCGTACCAACCCTTCAGCTTGCTTGCCGGCGTCGAGTGTTCACTCGCGGGCCCGTCATCATAGATCTCCGCCAGTGACGGCACGGGCGGTATGGGCGAAGAAGTGAGCTCCGTGCGAAGGTTGCTCGCCTTCCTGGGCTTCGACTTGTCCTTCTCGCTGGGAGAGACCGCACTCTGGGGGTCCGGTGATCCGACCTCCACCCCAGGCGTGTAGATCAGGCTCTCTGGTAGGGGCGCAGAGATATAAGCGCTGTCGATAGTACTCCGCGACTGGCGCTTGTTCTTCCTGTGGCAAAAGCAGAAGCAGATGCACGCGACGAGCGCAAAGGCCGCGACGGCAGATATCACGATGGCCACGATGGTCCAATTCGGGGAGCGCGTTCCAGATGATGTCGTGGCACCACCCTTGGATGTGGGAGTCGAGCCAGCTGCTGACCGCCAGCTTGTGCTTGAGGCAGTGGTCGAGGCGGTCTCAGATGCCGGCTCAATCTCGATGACCAGTTTCTGGGACTGACCTGCTCCGGCTCTTTTGGACTTTGTACTGCCTTTGGGTTGTGCCGTGAAGGTGACGTCGATCACCGACTGGGCTGCCGAGCTCGGGACATCGCCAGTCAACGTCAAGGCAGATGCATTCCACGATAGCCATGATGCCGCTGGCTGTATGTCGGCCGTAATGTCAACCTCGGAGGGGTCTGCGAGATACTTCGTCAGATCGAAGGACAGACGCCCTCCAGGTTTAACATCCAAAGACGGGAATGTGCTCTGAAACAGACTGTCACTATTTGTGACCTGCACCTTAAATGTAATATTCAGGACATCTGCATATGTGTCTTGCACGGTCACCATGAACGTCGTCGATTGCGCGTCGTCCGGAGGCGTGCCACTGATGTTCCATGAGGCTTGGTCGAGAGATAGCCAAGAAGGTAGGTCGTCAGTCGTGACGTTGACTTGGCTCGTTCCTGCTATCTCGCCATCGATCTGAATGCTTTGCGCGAGCCCGTCATATGTCAGGGGCTTGCCGACTGTCGCATTGAGCGTGATAGCCAGGTCGCTCGTTGTCAGGGTATGAGTCCCGACCACTATCGAGAAGTTGACCCACGCAGCGGAGAAACCTGTGACGTCGGATGCGATGAGCTTCATGGAAAATGTCTGCGGAGGCTCGATGAGAGAGCTGAAAGGAGGCGTAGTCCCGGTGAAGATCAGGGTGCCTGGGTCGAAGGACACCCATGCCGGTAAAGGGCTGTTGTTGTTCAGCATTACTGTGTAGTAGTTGAGCACCGAGGTCTCGGGATCAGAGAACGTGTCGTTTGCGAATGTAAACTTGAAGTCTTCGTCGGGGGCAAAGAGGATCGAGGACGGCTCCGAGTACTTTCCGAAGCCCTGAATCTGGTCGGATACGGGTATCTGAACTGTAGGTCCCTGGTTTCGAGATACCACCAGTGTCGCATCGTCAGAGGCCGACCCAGTCTGGTCTGTCGCTGCCACTGTGATATTGACACCCACCACCGTCCCCGCACCTATGTCGTCATCTTGCGGTGTCCCGTAGAGTGTGCGGCCGTCGCTGTCGAGAGAGAGCCATGAGGGAGGATCTACAAGCGAGTAAGACAGACTGGAGCCGGAGGACGAAGTGAAAGTCGAAGAGGAGAATTCGAAGGAGAAGAGTTCTCCTATCCTGGCCACAGGAGGAACCTGAGAGTTGATCGGGAAGCTGACTGTGGGCGCGCTGTAGACGACCGCCGCTTTGAAGAAGACGGGGAGGAGGAGTGAGGATTTCCCAGCAGGCAGCATGGTCGGATAGCACAACGCTTGTTGAGTGCCAGGTTCGCTTCTCGACCCAAACAAGCTGGTTTGCATCCAGACACAGAACGGATGGGGAAAGAGGATACTGAAGGGGAAGAGGGAGATGGTAAGGCGTCATGCCTTGCCAGAAGACATCACGAATCAACTACCGACGGCAAGTTTGGGCCCCTCCCTTGGAGGGAAGCCCACCTCTGGCACCTGGCCACTGGCCATCGTGACGACCTTAGGAGAGATCCAGCCCCTTGGTCGCATCAGACTAGGAAAAGAGACCTTCATGCGGAGAGGTGTGGTGTATGAGGCTGAACTTTGGATCAACATTCCAGTGGGCGGTAGGGGAGAGGAAATCGGGGATAGGGACGAGAGAAGGGAGGACATTTCCTGCCACTTCCATGGTAATTTTTGTATCGGTGCTCCCTGGTTATTGTCTCCGACGATGGCTGCATGAAGTCAATCTCGCTGTAAGGAAATGAGAGTAATTAGAGGCCAGGGCAGGGTCAGAGGGTGAAGGTTCAGATCGTGCAGAATGCGGATGAGGCCCGGAAAGCGAGGTGCTTGAGTGACGCCCTCGATGAGCAAAGGGAAAGAAAAAATGCGACACGACAGCGGCTATTGGGCTCGGCCTCGGCACACTGGGTCTCCAGGGCTGGCACTGAAGACGCCGGGAATTACAAAGTACTCGGTAGCTGTGATGAGGAGACGGGTGCCCCAACCGGTACTGTGAGCCTCCACTCCCAACGAAAAGCACCTGGAAGCACGTCTTTATTCTCTACGCTGGAGCAACCAAAATAGGATTCAGGCTTTGCTTGAAGATACTTACTTACTGATCGACCAGCCAGGCCTTTGAACGTAGAGGCACCCACTGCAGTCTGCCTGCTGGCTACTGTATTACAGGAATATGTTATATTATATCGTCCCTATGAGCAGTGCCAGCACCGCCTCTCGGTCTGTTATCCATAACCCCTCCTGACACCTAGACCTACCTATTCTACCAATTTTCCTTCACGTCGTCTTCTGCAGCGTTAAATGAAGCGATCGCCGACGTTGTGTCTCACCCTGCCTGCCTTCTTTCGCACAGTTCAAGCCAGCAGTGATATTTTGCAGAAATATCTGTCTGATCATTTTTCTATTTATTTTAGTGTCTGCTAACCCTGGTGGTAATTTTCTCCGAACATAGCCTCAGTACCTTTATACCTATTCTAACTACAGACTTAGACCTCGATGTCTGGTCAGCCGCTGAGCCTTAGACTCAGAGCACAGAAAATATCTGAGACACTGAGGCGGGGATGGCGTACACCTGCGGCAGCCTGCCATGCCCAAGTTCCGCCTCAAAATTTCCCAAGAGCGTAAGGCAACAACGGTCATAGACCTGAGGTAATATTCATGTAAGCGTTTTCCATGGGATCCGAGAGGCGAGATCCAGTTGGCCTTAGGAGAATGGGACGCCATGTCCACATGCAAGCGGCTCACGAAGATATCAGGGGTTCTGTCCTTGATAACCCCGATGATGCGGTCTATTCTCCTCCTCATCTCAGGACAGGGTGGTGCTACTAAGACTATTCTCTCAGGCAATAACAACACCTACTGAGAAGAAAACATGGACAGCATCCCGACCGAGCCCTGCGGCATCCATGGCACTAGGATGGCTGGCCTACGTGATAGCCCATCCTCGCAGATAGGCACATATAGTAGCCGCCTGCATGCTCAGGGCGTTCAGGCGTGGGAAATGTGATCCTGTCGCTCGAATGGCTAATGACAACGGCAGGAAGGATGACCCATGATTAGAGGATATCGACAAATATTCTTTGCACGGCTTCAGAGAGGGACTAGGAGAACTCCGCTTTGCCAATATGGCTTTCCCCCTTCGACTTCACCAGATGGCTCTGTCAGTTCTATATGGTGTGATCAGAGACGAACGTAAAGTTTCGTACCTCGAATTGTCTATCTGAGAGCTATATCTGGTTCCAGCTTCGAAATTGTTTCGTCCATCATAGCGGCATCGCCTAAAGCGCCAGGAGGTTCTGAGAGCAAGCCTGAGCCTATGGTGACCCATGGGGCACCATATCCTATCAATACGAACACCGGTTCTACGAGTTTTTCCTCTAGGAGCGACGCTAGCTGGGAGCTAGAAGTTGATGGTGCCTTCACTACCAGAAATTTCGAACGTACGCTACGACAAGCACTCTCACCAGTGGGCTAATGTGTGTGTCATGTCTCCCAGTGACTTTCATCGCTGGTAGCGAAGATTCCATCAGTGATCACCTTTGACGTCGGCCCCAGCTGATGTTCACCGTATAACGACTAGTATTCTGTACACTAACATATCGTCTCCAAGAGTAGGATGGCTATATCAACCTCTTCGCTCTTGCTTTTGTGATCACAGTATGGTTGTTCTTCTCATTGAGATCATTTTGTAACATGAATATTTTGTGACATCGAATAGTCTCGGACGCGATGATTGGGCATTAATTTCAGCGCACACTACAATATCTTTGAATGTGAGTGAGATCCATATCTTGGATAACCACTCTTCGGCTTCCAAAGTTGGTCACCTCTTGTACCTCCTTACTATCTTAGTAGTGTGGACGTGTCAATAAAAACCAGAAGCTAATGCAGACCTGTATTTTGAAAGTTTAACTGCATCAGTTCGCTTTTCTATGTATTTTCCAGAGCTTTGGTACTGGTGTCGATCGTATTGTTCCTTCTGCGTATCTCTTCTACCCATGATCTCTGGCGCGAGATTATCAGTTCTTCGTATGCAAGTGATTCCGTGAGTGTGACGGGGAATGGAGAGTAGAATATTCTGTTCACAATGGTCAAGGCTGTGGAGAGATAAGTTGGTTTCCTCAAGCGTAGCATTAGAGGTGCCTGGACTGCGTTGTTCGTGGCAGAACCATACCCACACAGTCGCCCATGACCCTCGTATCCCTAAGAGCAAATCGCAAAGGGCTGTATTCCATACCATCTTTTCTGTCCGCCCCTGACTTCAAAAGCCACCTTGCCGTCCTGGGAGAGCTTTTTCAGGACCTCTTCCGTAAAAGGTTCCACCGCCATACTTCTAACCTGAGCATCAAGGTCATCTCCATGCATCGCGCTCACAAGTTGCTTGACTGTCACGCTGGCCTTCGCCCTACCGCTGCCAGTCTGAAGCTTGAGTTTTGCCAGTGCTTGCAGGATCCGCGTCTCTCTCTTGACTTTCGACGCCAATTCCCACTCAATCTTCCCCGGTAGGTCCTTCACTACTACGCCATGAGCCGGATACCCAACGGCACAGGCGTCTTTCTTCATAATGCGCAGTGATTCCATCCAGGTGCTCAGATGCTCCACCGCAGCGGTCCCGTGCCCGAGCACATTGTCACCTGTAAACATGGCGTTTTCCTCTTCGAGAACGAAGCACATATGGTCTTGTGAGTGCCCCGGCGCGTGTACCGCGCGAACGGTGGCACCTTCGACTCGGAATACTTGGCCATCCGTAATAGGCTGCTGAGAACGACTGGGCGTATGCTTGTAAATAGAGTCGGATAAATGAGGGTACATTCGGAGGAGGTCAGGGACACCGCCTGTATGATCTCCATGCCAGTGTGTGAGTAGAACGCCTGAAAGAGATATTCCCGATGATGAAAGAGTCGATGAGATCAGCCTCGCCCATTCTGGGATGCCCTGACCTGTATCGATGAGAAGTCTGCGATCTCCCGTCCCTATGATGTACGTGTTCGTTCCCTGGAGAGTGAACTGCTAAAGCGTCAACTATGGTCGCACACAATGTATTTAATAGACCGGAAAGTTGAAGCTCACCTTCCCGGCATTCTGGCCGAGCACACGCAGCACACGAGGACTGATCTGTTCGACGTCAGTTATCTCCGGCAGGGCCGACAATTGGCCTTCTAGGTAATTCTCGAAGGCGCAGATGTTCAAGGCTTTGTTGATCTGTTTGTAGCCACCTCGCCGTTTTGGATCGACTTGGCCAGACATTCTGCGTGAAACAGTGGAACGGCACTCGTGACGTTGGGCAAAGTTGCAGCCTTCTCCCCTTCTACTGATTTTCTCTATTAATGCTGCGAGCCCTTGTCGCCCTCCACCAACCCCCAAAGCAGCCAGCACCCTTCAATATCCTGGAATTGCTGATCCCTGGAAAGGCGCGCTGCGTTCCGAGATCCGACGGCCCTCGTATAACGAGGCTGTCTGCATTGGTCATCTACACAGGTCCTAGATCCGGCCTCGCCGTTGGGTCGGAAGATCGCTGTTCTGTGCTGCCGCTATAATGTCCGGGGGAGAGCCCGGGGTGGAGCCCGGGGAGGGGGGACCTCGGACTCCGACACTTTTACATTCGAGGAAACACCACAAGACAATCGGACTTCGTATAACTTTAGTCACGTGAAATGATAGCACGGTCACTAGGGGGAGATGAGCTTGTTGTTGCCTGGCCGTGGACACTGGCCGACATGAAATTCAAACTGCGCTGTCCGATGGCATACCGGCCAGCTCGTCTGAAACTCCGAGCTCTCCAATCGTCAATCAGGGAGATACCGACGGTCTTTCGTTTGTGAACATCAGTATGGCACATACGTATGCAGTTGCTATGCTCAGAATTTGGAAGATGCTGATCCGTCGGAATCCTCACAACCTCTCAGACGCGGGTTAGATTCTAGGAGGCTAGACGACGCACTTTTGCAGGTTTTCAGGCCACGGGGTCTTGTAGACTGTCGAATATCTATGATGAGGGCTTCATGAGGGATGAGACGTAGCCCGAGGTGAGTCCGAATCTCGCCGGGATACACTGGAAATCCTGCGACATGGCTTAGTATACGCAGCCATGACATTGCCTAAGAGTTCAGAGCGGGGGGCTTCCTCAGGGACTTTCGCTTTAGATGTGTACAAAGATATCAAGGATGTCCATCAATAAATGAACCTCTCGAGACTCTTCATCCTGGGCACTGAGTTTTCGAAATCCGTTGCCAAAATCCCATTCCCTTTTCCGCTCACCTGAAACAATCAACTGTCACGATGTCTGTGCAAACCGTCGTCAACACCATTGCGCCAAAGCCTGAGGCAGAAGCTGGCTCGGCTTCTTCGAAGGTGAACATCTGCGCCGATCACCTGGGTCTGGTTCCGGGCATCCAGACCCTGCCTCGAGGAGCAATCGAGGCTGCCAACCGGCTGCTACAGAAGAATCATGACGAACATCATATTGTTCTGGCGTGACTTTGCCGGACACAACCACGCGGCGCACAATGTGCTCACGAGGCTGGCTCTAGGCGCCGATATCTCAGAACTGGAGCTGGGCTTCCGCTCGAACGTCGAGCTGGGTCAACGCCCACCCCCACCCACAGACGAGCAAGTCATCGCCGAGTTGGCGACCGAGGATGGGTTCCAGAAATACCTCAGCGATGTCAAGCACTATGCGAACTACTTGGCCTTCTTCGAGCGCGAGATTGATGCAAAAGGATGTGCGTACCTCTGGAACTTGTCCATCCACCATGACTCCAGCTTTCGCAAACAGCTGCTAACTTGTGGGTATATCACAGGGAAGGAAGTGATTCAGGAGTACTGCTTTAGTCGCACTCGGAATGCAGAGGCTATTCTTGCTCGCATGTTCGACGGGGCCTTTCATCCTCTCATTCATTGGGGCCTAGCCGTCGAATTCGAGCAGCCGAGTATTCTTGCTGAGGCTCTTGCCCAAGCCGCTACAGACGCCAGCTTCAACATTGATATCTTCTTTGCCAATGCCGAGAAAGAGGCTGCCAAGTCCCCACATGACCCAGAGAACGACCGTCCCTTGGTTGAGCTCTTCCATGAGGCTCGGGCCAACGAGAAGATCCGCCACTCGGCACACTGGGAGGACATGCAGTTCAAGATGAAGAACGGCGTCCTCAAGCGCGCGGAGCACGAGATCTCGGCCCTTGCTGCACAGTTCCGTGTCACGCCTCAGACCCTCGAGCGCCGCGCCGCCGAGATGATCAGCTGCTGCGCCTACTTTTCCGGGGCGGCGCAGCGGTACGACAAGGCGCGCAAGATCGACTTCTTCTACATGCATAATGTCACGGGCTCCATCTTCCTGACCGTCCTTATGCGCCAGCACTGGATTGGTATCGAGGACAAGGTACGCCTCGTCGAGTGGAAAGCCCGGCTTGATCTGGTTTGGTATGCCACGTGTGGCGTTCCGGAGCTGCACATTGAGTACATTAAGGATTATAAGCCCACCGCGAGTGCGGGCTGGGGCTGGGAGGAGCTTTTCCGTCACGCCAATAGCGACTATGATGACGGTCATGTGGTCAAGTATTTGCGGGCATTGAAGAATGGAGAGCAGGTGGCAAAGCCGTTCGAGCAAGGGGACTGGGCGGATGCTTTCCCAGTCAAAGGAGATATGTGGCTGAATTTGTCGCATATGGCATACGACACAACTTTCGGGTTGCACCAAGACCTTAAGTGGATTGTGTTCCCAGGGTTTGATCAGCCATGGGGCAAGATTCCAGACGCAGAGAAGCCCGGGTTTTGATGTCTACGAGCGTTTCGCGAACATCGTGACAAAGGAAGGGATGAAAACCAAAGACATGATCATAAAGGACGAAGAGTAGGCATCAGGATTTCAGGGACAGAAAAATGTGCCTTCACAATCGTTCCTCCCGCTCCTGCGTCGTGCGGCCAGAAAGTTATCTTTAATTTATTCGTACCAGATGCGATCGTGTTACTCATATCGGAGCACTACCACTAGAAGCAATATGAACGGCATCAAACTGTTTCTCCTCGCCATGACTGCGGCACACAGACGTAGTTAGATGATGCTATTTTATACCAGGGACACGCCTTCCACAAGCTCCCAGCTTCAAATTGCCCATAATAAACACGACTAGCCAATCGACCTCACTTTTTGATCCGAGTCCACGGTAAACCAAATCCGACCAGACATGCGAGTGCCGAGCAGCCGACAGGCAAGTAGAACATGATGGTGAGAGCCTTGTTATAGGCAAAGAGAAAGCCTGGGAGCTGGCTAGGCGTTACGAGATCACGGACCTCTGTGGCACCAGCATTGAGCACGGCACTGGGGTCAACGCTCGGTGCGTACTGCGAGAGCAGACCCGGCAAGCGGTTGTCAAAAACCGCCTGGCTGGCGGAGATCGAAATCGCCACCCCAAATTGCATGAACAAGTTGGCTACGGACGTCGCGGCTGCATTCTCCTCGGCGGGTACGGTTTCTTGGATGGCAACGATGGGCTTTGTGCTGTCAGAATTCGTCGTGTCCCGAATGAGTTCATGAGTTTGTACAAGGTCTCACCACTTGAAACGCCATGCCTCTTCCCACCGACGTGATTATCTGGTAGCCAATCCATCGCCCAACTACCGTGTGGACGGAGAATGTCGTGAAGAGTCCAGCTCCGACGCAAGAGAGCATACTCCCGACAATTCCCCACGGGGGAATGAAGTGGAATCTCCGGACTAGATGTTGTTGGTGGAGGTCAGCTACCTGTAAAGAGTGTCTAGTGTCCAGGACGACAGAGGATATCACTTACCCTGTGTTCCAAAGGTGATCAACGCAAGTATTTGCGATATGATGGATGGCAACAAGTGAATGGCACTCCAAACCGGTGAGTCCCCTAAGATGGCTTGGAACCAGAAAGGTAGGTAATACGGGATCATCTGTGTCGCACCGCCTTGAAAAAACATGAAGACGCTCCCCAATGTCACAGAGCGACTTCGAAACGTTGAAGGCGGAATCAGTGCATCGTCTCCGGCGTGCAGTATCCACAGCGCGAAGACCACGCTCAGGGCAGCGAAGCCACACAACAAGCCAATGATTGTTGCTGAGGACCAAGCATAGGCTGTTCCGCCCCAAGTCGTCGCGAGTAGCAATGATGTGGTGGCGCCGGCGAACAAGACAAACCCGACAGGGTCCAATTTGGTACGCATGCTCAACACAGCCTCGTCCCAAGCTGGCTTGGGCATGTGATCAGGGATTGGTATCAGAAGGGTGGTCACCATGACGAAACCGCCTATTGGAAGGAAGATCCAGAAGCCTGGCATCGTAGAGTCAGCCAGGTGGTTCTCCAACGACTTAGCTCCAGATGGTCTCGCTTACACCACCGCCAGCCTACGCGACTGGTCAACGCGCCAGCTATCAAGGGTCCCGTGACAGATCCAAGCGGGATCAATGCCACTGTGGCCGAGGTGACAGCAGGGCGAATGCTCGGCTCGCACGCGCCCCGGAGAACGAGCAAGGCACCCGTAATGAGGCCGGCGGAGCCAACTCCATTGATGGCCCGGCCAAGAATGAAGACAGAACTCGACGTAGAAACAGCGCAGATGATGCTGCCGATTAGAAAAATCCCCATGAAAAAAAGGTAGATGAACTTGTCCCGGAACAGTGTGAATATCCTGCCGACTAAGGGAATGAAGATACATCTGCGAGTCAAGATGTTAGCCTTACCCATCATGGCATCGAGAGGAGATGAGCGCACGCGGCGACGTCTAGACCAAACACCTCTCTGCTGTGATGAGGCACCCAAGGGTTAACCCCGATGTTGGTCTGGATTAGAGTTAGCAGTGCACGCGTCCCAAGCAGAGAAAATGACCGCGACCACCTGGGTACCTACTCGTTCTGGGAAAAAATGGCCACACACGACTGCACCTCCTTTGGGCACCTCACGCCACAGTGGAAGTCCGACCCCAGGTTGAATGCGCACAGATTCTTTGATGACTGCCTGCATGAACGGGAGCTTTTGGACATCTTGGAACGTCGGTCGTTCAGAGAGGCCACTACCGGCAATCTCTTCCCGCAAGCGCTCGAGGATACGACTGTCGCGGTACACATAGTAGACGATCGAGGTTAAACCAATTGCCGTGGTGTCGCTTCCGGCACCAATGTTGGCACCAGCATTTGCTGAGACATCCCAATCTGTCATTCCCTTTTTGCCTTCCTTGCGCTGAGCGTCGAGGAACTTGCGCACCATGTACACGGGACCATCTCTTGGCAGATCGTGTGTCTCCTGTCGCGCTGCATCGATTTTCTCTGAGGCAAAACGCATAAAGAACTGGATCTTTGGTCCAGCGATCAGGCTAGATGCCTTTTTGATATAAGACGTCATCCAGGGGTAGAGGCTGACATAAGTGAGCACGGTATGATCGTAGTTGAGATGCTCAATCATGTTTTCCACGTCATTCCCTCTGTCAAGGAAGCCCATCCTTTGCCCGAACTATGGCCCTGCGGTCAGCTTGCTATGCGCAGTCAACAACACGGCTTGGAATAAGCCTTACTGTGATCATTGAGATGGTGTCAAAAGCAAAGTATTGCAGCCATGCTCCCACACTGGTGCTTGTAGCCTGTTCCACAAGTCGCGCAACGAGCAACTCGATACAATGATCCACGTACGGTTCATAAGAGACCATTGAGGTCATGGAGTACATAGAAGCAACTTTGCGGCGCATCTCTGAGTGCTGGGCCGGGTTTCTTATAGCGAAAAGATTGTTGAGTTCGGGTTTTGGCCCAACCTTCCATGCGTCGTAGAATTCTCCCTTCACCCAAGCGTTTCCATGCCCGTATACGATTTTGTGAGCTTCCGGGTCATCAATTGTAAAGTACCCTGGCATGACTTGAACAATTTTGCCTGTATCAAAGTTAACACAATGAATACCAGTTATCATTGGGACACCCTGTGACTATTAAGGGTATGTACTCGCCTTTCTTTCTATGCAGCTCGACATTGGCCCAGTGAAGATCGTTGCGCTGTATATGCCAGGCATACCATAGTCTTGTGTATCTAGCCAAGAATGGGGCCGGGATGCTCCAGCTCCATGATGACTTGACAATGACCCAATTGATGGTAGCGATGAAAAAAATGCCTGCTAAAGCCCACACCAAGTTTGAGGCACAGAATCCGGTGATTCCCATGGCTAGCGTCTATGTGTAATAGTTCCTTGGTATCCAGGGGACGAGAATGTGCAGAGGATGGGGCCAAAGGGCGAATGAGCTTTCATGCGTGATAGACAAGATTGTGAGGCGAATCTCGTCAAAGGCGGCTCCAAGACCCTGAACCGTACGGCGGCACACCCAAGTACACATAGTCACTTGTTCTTGCAGTCCCAAGCAGATTCCTTTCCAAGCATTCAACCGGACAAATTCGGTCCCTGAATTGCGGAGATAAGGAACCTCAGCACGCTTTGAGAGGAGCCTGCCACAACCTTGCCCTGCAGCTCAACACCAGGAATACGGCAATGTCGGTCTCCGATCAAGCATTTACGAAGCTAACGCCACTATAGGCTATGGCTCATCAGCAAAATAATTAGAAATCGACTATAACAGCCAGCGAATGACATTTGGGCTTCGGCAGTCGGAAAGAAAGTCGAGCACAAATATTTACTATATCCAACCAGGACACCAATTCGGACTTTCAGAATGGTGTTAGTCTGACCCTGGCTTGTGCGATCTGGGGCCTTTCTGTCCACCATTAGACGATTTTCAACGTTCTGCCTCCATATTACGTGGACAATTGGTTGTTCTCTCTGCCTTGCCTGCCCTTGTTGGCATAATTCAAAGTCTTGGTCTGATATTCGCCAGCAATTTCCAATTATGGGCATCTACGCTGTCCTAGGGGCCACAGGCAACTGCGGCAAGGGCCTTATGCAAAATCTGTTACAATCGCCCTCCAGCACAATCCACGCCTACTGCCGCAACAAGGCCAAGCTGCATCAAGTCCTTCCTGAGGTCGTCAATAGCAAGCAAGTTAAGATTTTCGATGGCAGCGTCTACGATGTTTCGTTGATAGGCAACTGCATACGAGGAGCCCAAGCCGTCTTCCTCGTCGTCACCTGCAACGACAACGTTCCCGGGTGCAGTCTTGCACAGGACACCGCACGGATTGTGATCGAAGCCTTGCATCGTCAGCGTGCCGAGGAAGGGCCGAAGTTCAAAGTCCCCAAGCTCGTCTTGCTAAGTTCGGCCACCATCGACGACCATCTAGCCCACGACATGCCATGGTGGTTCCGCCCCGTCATGCTGAAGGCGGCGTCCTTCGTATATGACGACCTTCGAGTCGCCGAGAACTTCTTGCGCGGGCAGAGCGACTGGGTCCAGACAACCTTCATCAAGCCTGGCGGTCTCGCGGTGGACGTCGCTCGGGGCCACGAATTGACCCTCGACGATGAGGAAAGCTTCATCAGCTACTTGGACCTGTCCGCGGGCATGATCGAGGCTGTTGGTGATGACAGCGGGAAGTATGATGGGAAAAATGTTGGTGTTGTTCACAAAATTCGGGGTAGCAGCGCAAAGTTTCCCAAGGGGACGCCTATGGTTATTCTGACGGGCTTGTTGAGGCACTACTTCCCATGGCTTCATCATTATCTCCCAATGTATGGATAGGCAATTAAGTGAGGTCATGCACTATCCAACGAGAACAAACTCCGCCCGCAGAACCTTCGTTTACAGTCTGTAGGCCAGATCACCCTAATCAGCTACATCGCAATTTTGACCATCTCCATACACTATATTATTTCTTACTTAACTTTTATTCGGACGAGCTTATGCCTTTATCGAGCCTCCGATTTGAATCCAATGAATTAATACCTAGAATCTGAAATTTATTAAGGCTCTCTTTGTTATTATTTGAAAGCGCAGAAGGTCTAGGTAAGAGCGCGAGGCTGAATTACCTGGGGCTGAAGAGAACTGTCTTATAGTCTCAGGTGCGGATGATGGGTGAAGGAATCATATATGCGTATGTATATATTGGCTGTGGCTGATCGGAGAGTGCCCAGGTGGGTCTATGGACTCATGAAAACAGTGGTTTTGCAAGTCGTAATGGTCGCTAGCTGCAGAGCTGTCACTTCTTTTGCCTACTCTAAGACTCGTCTCCGACGGCGGCGTGGTGAGTATGCAAGATGCAAAGGAGAGTTAGGGTGATTGACCCTAAAAAAAAAAAGAAAGAAAGAAAGAAAAAGAAAAAACACCATTACTAGGTATGTATAGGCCGTCACCCAGCGAGAGGCACGTTAAAAGTCCCGCGTAAAATTTGATGATAACTCTACTGAACCATACAATTCCCATTCTAGAAATATTTGAGGCAGACTATACGTTCTTGTACTGATTGGCCAAGGATATCCCTTGTTCGATGACACGAGATCCCTAAGGCAAAGGATTGCAAGCTCTACAGCCTATTCCAGTTCGCCTAACAGTCCTTCATACCTTCCACAACCTCTCCATCCCTGATGTACTCGGTAATCCAGCCGAGCGTCATGATGCTGCGCTTGATGTCCGCAAAATTCTTATGATCCGGGGCCAGCTTCTCCTTGAACCAAGGGTCTTGTTGCATCCTCTTGTAATCATCCACGTTCTTGAAAACGACCTGGCTGAAACAGTCGAAATCCGCCAAGTTCCTCATGTCGTGATCGAATAACCGCTTCATGAGTGTACGAGTCTCGGTGTTGTTGTGAATCTTGAAAGTCAGATGTGTGTTCCGGAAGTCATGGCAGAGAAGAAATAAACTGACCATTGTCCATCGCTTAACGCCATACTTCACCATCAGGTCCTGCGTCATGGGTGCCTGAACCTTGGTCATATGGTGTCTGTAAGCTTCCTCGTCCATTCCAGGTAGGCGATAACCGCAGATGGTCAGGCACAGAAAGTGTTTGCCGTCTGAGTCTGTCGGGATCGGCGGGATTTCGTTCACGGACTCAACAGTCATGATGAGAGTGATGAGGATAAGTGAGCACACCGTAACAAATCAACTACACAGGTGAAGACTTCTGGCATATACTTCTTCAAGTGAGATCGATTGGTGCCGTCGAGCGATGCTCACCATTTTTGTGCGTCTCGGGGGGGGGGGGGGGAAGGGTTCCCCGACGATTTTTCGGATGTCAGACTCCGCCTTGCAGTCGGACAACCTCGTCCCCCTGACATCGCTCTCCGTGCCTCGGAGACCTTATGCGGCGCAGCCCTCATTGAAAAGAACATCACCCATTCCGCTTGAAAGCGAAGTATGATAGCAGGCCGTAGGCATCAATACCTAGTCTCGACGGTTCCACTAAGTCTCTTTACCACTTTCTCGATTTCCCTTTAGATCAGCGATCATGTCTGGCATTGACAGTCAGACCACGGCGGTCATAGCGGGGAGCTTCCTCTCGGGTAAGACCCACCAGTGAAGTCGGGAATCTTGCGTGTCCAGGCTAACGTTGTTCCAGGAGCCATGGCGTCCTTGTGCCTGATCACAGTACCTGTCTTCCTGGACACGGACTCCGAGGGCCATCACCCCGTCAAACAATGGGCCAGGATGTACCATTATGGGCACTTGGTCATGCCGAGCATATCTATCGCCACCTGTGTTCTATACGGCTTCATCACGGCTTCAAGGCGCAGCGCCCGAAAGCCGTGGCGAAGGTCTGCGCTGGCTGGGGTCATCACGGTTGTCATGGTACCGTTCACATGGATCGTCATGGCGCCTACGAATAATAGGCTGTCCAGTCTGAAGTCTCTGGGCGAGGTAGATCCCGTAAGTGTCGAGATCGGAGAGGCCAAAGATCTTGTGACGGCCTGGTGGTGGTTGCATGGGACTAGGTGCATTTTCACTCTTGTTGGCGCGGTCGTTGGAGCCATGGGCATAGCTTTGGCATAATGACCCGCGGCGAACGTGAAGCATTGGTTGACGCAGTCGAGACCGAAGTCCCACCCACAGGCGGACCATGCGCAGTAAATAGAATAGGAAGAGTTAGAAGGGTTGCAGAGACGTTATCTCAGACAATCTAATACATCATTTATGCTTCGTATCAGCCTAGAGACTCTCCAAGGAGGTGTCAAAATCCTTAGTCCTCCGTTGCAAGATCTTGATTCCGAACAATTTGACCACGTCGCGGCATAAGAAGTAATGTGCTCATCTCCTTCTGTTCATTCTGGCAAACGAGGATGGAAAAAAAGAGGGCGGGCAAAGGGGCAGAAGAAGAAAAGAAGAAGAGGGGAAGGGGGCTGGCCCAAGACATGACATAGCAGTTGGAGACTCGGGTGACCTTGCTGCTCATAGGGAGCTTTGAACAAACTCAATGCACAACTGGCAATTGTTCCCACGAGACGCATTTTGAAATTCAGTATTCACTCATTAAGGGCAAAATTTTGACACTCGTTCGATTCATCATGTAATAAACTGAAAACATCAGAGACCATGCGCTAATTATAGTACTCCTGCAGCCAATTTCGTAACTCTCCAATGCTCGGGCACTCGAGGAAGAGGCTCCCGGACACAGTGATACCCAGCTGCTCTCTGAACTTCTCGGAAATGACTAGACTCATGAGAGAATCAATGCCGAGGTTGGCGAAACTCGCATCGTCAACCAACTCGGACACATCCACCGCCGCCTCACTGGCAATGATCTGCAGGGCCTTGGACGTTGTCGAACCAGACTCGTGGCTCGGGCTGCCCTGCGAGGGCCCAGGGGCTGAGACCTGGGCGGCTGGAACCGGGGCTGCTGGAACAGCTGCTGGCTTGGACGGTTCCCGATAGCCGGCTGGCTTCTTGTCGGGCGTGACATGCTCGGGACTGGCTATGACAGGCCTCCTTGGTGAGGAAGTGGCCACAGGGGGAGTTGTAGTGTCATCGGGCGCAGAGAAAAAGCGACTGAGTAAGATGCGAGGATAGCGATGGAACTGAATGCCTCCCATCATCCCGATGATCATGTCCCCCTGGACAATGTAAACATCTCCCAGATAGATGTTTGGGTCCTGTCGTGTTGGGATCATCTTAACGTAGGACCGATACTTAGCACCAGCCAGAAGAGGCCGTGCGAGACGAAGGGAGCGCCATCCAGGCGTAACACTGAAGTTCTTCTTGCAATCGAGATCATCGGAGACATTCATTATGAAACCAGCTAGATGGCAAACGCTGTCGATGAAATGCGGTGGAATTGTCCAGGTGCCGCCTCGCTCAGTGGACAGCTCGACATCGGCAAACGCCTCGAGGCCGTGAAGCACGACGGCTTGCATTCCGCGGTATTTATCTGCGTAATCCACTAGGTTGTTTGCGAAGAGCAAATAGGCCATGCTGCGAGTGAAACGATTCGCGATGCCCTCCTGGGCCAGCTGTTCAAGGTCCGCAATGCGTCCTTGGATCAGATGGGTCGCTGATGTCCATGAGTCCAGCCATTCGTTCGCATCGCCATAGATAATAGTTGCGCTCGCAAAAGGTTCGTCGACAGTGCCATCAGGATGCACGTTGAACCACGCCAGCTCGGCCTGCTTGGTGGCAATGTCTGCGGTCATGGCTGTGATCTGGATAAGCTGCGACTTCTCAGGGTTGCTATTGGCGACCAGGCCCTTGAGGACCTCCAGGTTCTTGATATCTATGTGCACTTCGTTCTCTGGGAAGAACTTTTTGTACAGATAAGTTCCAACGGTGTATGCAATATCGGCATGGATAGACTGTTGTGATTGTTAATACAGCTCTTCTCGAGAGGACTGGGGAGGTGGAATTTGGTCATACACTTGTGACGACACCACAGTTGTTCATCTTATGGCCCCACGCCGCTGCGCACAGCTCGGGATGCGACAGGTCAGACTGTATGGTCACGGTCCCTCGGCCACCTTGAACATCTTCGTAGATGACTCGCTGTACCGACGAAGTGCTCAGGCTCGATATAGGTAGAGCTGCAGGCGGGGCTTTCCCAGCTGCGAGCCTCTTTTCCTCATCATAGAATTTGTTTCCTTTTGTCAGAGCCCAATCCCCATTGTACTGGATCCAGTGCGTCTTGTTATTCCAAGCGTAAGTAGGTAAGTCCAAGAGACGGAGGCTCTTTTCGAATGGGGCATGCAAGGCGATCCAGTTGATCTCGACACCCGCGCAGTGCAAGATAGAAAGACTCCGAGCCATGGTTGTCCAGTTATCCTCCCCTCGTCTTAATGATGGCACTGCAACGCTGATATTGGACAGTGAGCTCTTAACAAAGCCCAAGCAGACTGGATGAGGTCCAATCTCCACCCAGGCCATATCCTCCTCGATAGCACCAATCTCGTAGGCAGCCCGCAAAGCAGTAAGGAAATCTACTGTCTCACGTGTTGCCCGACGTAAATAGGTAGCGTTAATCGACTTATCATCGAAAATAACTTTACCTAGAAGTGGAGAGATAATTGGGAGTTGTGGCGGTTGAAAGACTGTGCCGCGGCTAGCCATGCTCTCGAAGTCATCGAGAATGGGATCCATTTGAGAGGAATGGAACGCAAAGGCCACATCGAGAGGTATTTGTTTGAAGCCCGCGCCCTCTAGAGTGCTCCCCATGCGGTCCATCTCGGACGCAGGACCGCTGATGACGGTGTCGTTCGGGCTATTAATGCATGCGATGTCGTAGGAGAAATCTTTGCCATTAGTAGCCTCACGAATATCCGCGAGAGACGCTCGTATGGCGATCATTTTGTGGCTGCCTATTCGGCAATTTTGTTCGAGCATTGTGGCACGTTTGCCAACGAGGTAGATGGCATCACTTGCCGAAAGCACACCCGCCACTGAGTATTGCGAAGTCAGCGAATATTACTGAAAGGAAAATGACAGAGATGGGCTCACCTTGAAGCGCTGTGTATTCTCCCAAGCTGTGCCCAATGACTACGTCAGGCTTGATGCCGAGACTGGCCCAAAGCTTTGCCAGAGCCATCTCGGTACACACCAAGGCTAGCTGAGTGACGACGGGGGAATGAGCATAATCCCGGGCATGGCTGCCGTCCAACACTGGGATGAACGAAGGAAAGCCCTGACTCTGAGCAAGCGCATCCAGGTGCATGATATGGGAACGGAAGTCGGGAAAGTCGTGAAAGAGCTCGAGGTTGAACGACTTGAGGGATGCGCCTTGGCCTGTGAAAGCAAATACGACTGGTGGTGGGCCCGTTGATGGAATCGCCTTGTGCGAGTCGATATTAACTAACGCCGAGTTCAGCTTTTTCTGCACCTCAGGGATAGTAGAGGCGGCGAAGGCAACGCGATTGTTGTGGCTGTACCGCCGTGCTGTTGTTGAGTAAGACAAGTCTGCCACTGAAAGATCTGGATTCTTCTCCAAGAAGTGAAGTAGCCTCTCAATGTTGCCCTTAAGTGAGGGTTTGCTTTTCGCAGAGACTGAAATGACCTGCGCTGATCGTGGATCGCAAGCAGGATCGGGCAGAGATGTATCGGGGGCATCCTCCAGAAGAAGGGTTGTGTTCCCTCCAGCCGCGCTGAAGTTATTTACTGCCGCAATCCGCTTCTTGTTGCCGTTTCGAAGCCACTCCGTCCGCTCGTACGCAATGCGAATGTTACGCTTTTCCACCTCCTGCTGCACCTTGGGGTTGATGGCATTTCTGATGCCGATATGTGGTGGAATTGCATTGTTCTGCATCATGAGGAGCACTTTCACCAGAGCCGTGACTCCGGCAGCCGCCTCGCTACTGTTTGGAGTCAGTAAAGAATTATTCTCAACCTCGCTGGCCCTATAAAAAGCATTTCGGGAGGAGTCCTCGACGGCCCCTGAAAGTCTTCAGAGGTACGCCCAAGGAAAGCGAGAGTACCACAGCATAGTAGAAGGGGCGACATACTGTCCGACGTTTGCTTTGACGGCACCTATATGGAGAGACCTTTTGTCGCTGCGACGGCTGGGCAGCGGTGCAAACACCTGCGAGACGGACTGGATTTCCTCCGCATCACCGGCCTGCGTCCCAGTGCCGTGCAGTTCGACGTACGACACGTCCATCGGGTCCACGCCAGCGCGTCGAAGAACAAGCCGTGACAAATATTCCTGGTGACCTGCATGCGGGTGTGTGATGGATACGGCTTGGGCGGAATGGTTTGTCGCAGCCCCCAGGATTACTCCCAATATCCTATCATTGTCCGCGAGGGCGTCGTCGAGCCTCTTCATAACTACGGATGCAACAGCATCAGCTCGGCAGTAGCCATCAGCATCTGCATCCCAGGTCTTGCATGCCCCCGGCGTCTTAGATAGAAAATGGCCATGACTGAGCCCTGCAAAGGCGTCTGAATTGGTTAGGATGTTGACACCCCCTACGACGGCAGTATCAAGCTCGCCGCTTTGAAGTGCGCTGCATGCGACCTGGCGTGATAGAAAGGCTTCTTTAGTCATTGCCTGCACTAAGGACTCCCTCCTATGAGAGAAAGTGAGGGCAATGTTCACATACCTGGATGGTCGCCAGACTAGACGAGCATGCTGTATCGATGCTATAGCTAGGCCCAGCAAATTTGAAGAAGTAGTTGATGCGTCCTGTAATTATAGATTAGTCTTTGAGGTTCAAGACGAAATAATGGTTGCATATTCAAAAATCACTATTGACAGGTCTTGGTTAGATTGGATTATGCTCACCGGGACCAAATGCACGACAACCCCCTGGAATAAAGTATGTGCTGATCTCTTGCGCAGTGTTAACCTCGCGATAATCATCGCTAGCCTGACCGTAAAACGTTCCGATACGCTCTAGTTTCGTTGCCGCTGTCCGGTTCGCAACATAGCCAGCGCGTTCTAATGCCTCGTACGCCGTAACGAGCGCTAGTCTCTGCATTGGATCCGTTTGCTGGGCCTCGCGGGGTGACATGTTGAAAAACGGCGCATCAAACAAGCCCGGCTCGTCAATGAAGCATCCGTATGGCGTGTGACTGGTGTTGACCCGCTTGCCAGCAGGGTCGAAGTGTGAATCCACGTCGAAACGGTCGGCAGGTATGTTCCTCGAGACCTCGATGCCGCTCTCTAGGAGTTCCCAGAACTTGTCAGTGCTGTCAACACCGCCTGGCATTCTACACGACATTCCGACAATTGCAATCTTGGTTGGGGCCGCTGCGTTGTCTGGTAGCGCTCTCGTCTCGTTGTGGACCCAAGGCATCAGTTCTTCTACCATGGCAGTCATGTTGGGAATATCTTCCATGGCCGTCATGATATCCTTGGCCGGCAACGACATGCGAAATACAAGGGCCTGGATTTGAGACGCTTCCATGTCCCGTGCATGTTGAGTTAAGCTCCGGACCACTTTGTCCCACTTGATAGGCTGTGTCAGGATCTCCCCGATGACATGTCTGAATAAGGTGCACGCAGTGTCGGCAGGGAAAGGCCTCCCTGTAGCTGTCGAGTAGACCGGTCTGCGTGGGGAAACTGCGTCTTCCAACAGCTTCATCGACGCAGTTTCGATGACTGATTCGACATTTTCTTCTGTGTATACATGCTTGGCGTGGCAGAGGCCACCGTAGACAGGCAGAGCAATGTGTTTCCGGTCGCGAAAGAAATCGGCCGTGCAGAATAGAGCATTTAGTCTGGATGGTGGTCCGCTGATGGTCACAGAATCCTGACTGAGGGCACTGAGGAAGACCTTGCTAGACTCAGGCGTGTTCTGAAGAGCCTGGCAAACATGAGTTCGGGATCCAGAGCCTGATGCCGCGGAGAAAAGTATCACTGACCTCTTTCCCTTGAACGATGTCGAGCTCATGTTGGACCTCATCAGCATTGGCGTTGGGTAGAACGTAAGCCCACGAGTCTGGTGGCCCATCATCTGCCCAGTTGGTAGTGTGCAGATTGTGTGATACCTCGTGAACTAGGACGCCCAGCCGGAAGGCCTGGCGGATGGCTTCAGCACCGGTCTGAGGCAATTCAGACACGTTCGCTGCCAGAGACACGGCTGCCGCGGCCAGCAGACCAATTCCTAGCCCGGCCAAAGACCCTTCAAGGTTTTCGAAAGCGGGCTCGCGGGCGGAATTCTCGTGATAGCTGTGATTTTCTCAGCATTGTCTCATCTCGGCACCAAAGAGGTCTGGTGAATCGCACCCTATCAGTACTCCCAGCTCAAGCACACAAAGAAGAATGCCATCTATAGAGCCGCAGAGGGGTCCCTTGCGGACGTCTGCGAAGTCAACAAAATCCAGCACGCTTTCGAAGGTCGGAATTGTGTCACGGAGGGCTGGCTGAAGGTAGCGGATCTCGTCACGGACTGCGAGTGTGGCCTCGTCGACGAGGCGAGCAAGCATGGCGTGGCCCTTTGCCTTGGTCAGCAGATGAATCTTGCGGAAGATATCCTGCAAGTCATCTCTAGGAAACTCATTGCTGAAGTAGATAAGTCTCATCTTGGAGTCAGCGCCGTCACTGGCAGCGTCAGAGTGGCCAGGACTGTCTGTCGTGGTGGGCGTTTGGATCACCATTGTGGCTGACAGGAGGTGAGGATGATAGTAGAGTTTTCTGGATTCGAGGTTCGGTTCAGATCATATTGTATGTTGTGAATGATTTGTCCTCCACCATTGCCTACGTACAAGTCCAGGTCTGGCTGTTCGGTATCCCAATCCGATGACCGAGTTGATCGAGAAATTATACCGCTGCAGATCACCGGGGCAGAGGAGCATCGGAGTGAAGCCTTCGGCAGTCCGCCAGCCCTGGGAAAGGATCAAGTGGACGTGGCAACATGAGCCTGAGTCTCCCTGGTGCAGGGAAATCCTCGGACACCGGGGGCTGCGCCGCCGTGATGGTTCCGTATTACTACGGAGATGCATGTCCGAATAACACTCTACTTCGGGCATCCTGTCCCACGAGAGCTGTTGCAAGTGCCGGATATGTGACGCCTCGCTCAGTATACGGTTAGAAACTGACTAAGTTTGGGATAGGAAGAACGCGATAAAAGCTATCGCATCCGTTGCTTCGTCCTGCTCACGGAAGGATATTGGCCAACTTTCTCCAAGCCCAAAATATTCGCAGCATTACTACAAGCCATATGTCCCATTCTCTCTTTGAAGGGAATCTCAGCGATGGCCGTAGACGAGGGCACGACAAAAGTGATCAGGCCTCCGGCCGCACTGCAGGCCCGCACCTTGCAAGAATACCTCGAGCAAACCAAGCATTTGACAACGAAGGCGCTTGGATTCCCAAACCAGTCTATTGCAGACATAGTCTACTACTCCCCTCAACAAATCTACGGCCTGGCTACGAGGGCAGCAGAGCACTACACAACTTCCGGACTGCCACTGCACCACCCCGCCCCTACCGTTGTCGGTCTCCGCGTCATAACGACCATCGAGTGGGTGATCTCATTCGTGGCTCTCGTGCGGCTGGGCTACACTGTCCTGATCCTGTCGCCTGAAATTGCTCCCGACAATGTCAGTGGCCTCATGGACAAGGTCAATTGCTCTATCGTGATCGACGGGACTTTCATCGCCGACGAGGCGGCGGCTGAGGAGTTGAGAAGCACGCTGCGAGCCGACGGGAAGACCGTCATTGATTTACTCAGGCTGGAGTCTTTAACACGCCAAACCACCGGGGAAGACGGCCGCGGAGAAGCCTTGGATGACCATGACCTCACTCCAGGTTGGTCTGAAGTCCACGAGACACATCCAGTCATCATTTTGCACTCATCAGGCTCAACCGGTCTGCCAAAGCTCGTCCACAAGACCCATTACGCAGTGCTTGATAGGTTGCGAACTCTCCCGGATGTACTGCACGGCCCATCACTGGTCGGGTCGTGGCTTTACTACAGCGTCGGCTTTCATTCGATGCTGTTCTCGCTTACCAGAGGAAATGGTCCATCCATCTGGTCCAATGAGCTCATCCCCTTGGAAGGCCCGGAGTACCGCGAAATATTGACCAAGCTGCGGCCGGAGACAGTCTGGTTCAACCCCGCCAATCTGTACGCGTCCATGTCCACCAGCGAAGGCCTCGACGTTCTGAGACAGGCCGACCTGGTGGTGACGACGGGGGGCGTCTTTCCCCAGCAGCTCGGCGAGCGGCTCGTCGCGGCAGGCGTTCGTCTCGTAAGCGTCTACGGCATGTCCGAGCTGTCCTCCGGAGTCCGACTGATCCCGGCATCACGGACAAGGGGCGACGCTGACTGGGAGTACGTGCAGGCCCACCCAGCCACAGCTCCGCATGTCTGGTTCCGGCCCCTGACGGACCTGGCCGGCGAAGGCAGCAAGACGCCGCTGTTCGAGCTCGTCGTGCTGCCAAGCCATCCCACCCAGGATAGGCGCTTTGCAACCCGAACCGACGGCTCTTTCTACACGGGTGACATTTTCGTGCAGCACCCCACCAGGCCGGGCTGCTACAAGTGCGTTGGGCGATTGTCGGACGAGATCAAGATCTCGCCTGAGGGGCACGACGATGTGGGGCTGAATGCCATCACCTACGAACATGCAGCGATGGTGGGCAATGAACATATCCTGCAGGAGGCCGTCTTGTTTGGACGTGACCGTCCGGATGCAGGTCTTCTGCTGTTCACAAAGGCCGGCTGTACTGTAGCCACAGACGATATCGTACAGGGTACCTGGGATGCACTGCATCATGCATTCCTCAAGGGTGACCTGCCCGTGGCGGTCAAAAAAAAGATGCTGGTTGTGATTCACGATGCTGTGGTGCCGCGCACTCGCAAGGGCAACATTGTACGCCCAGAGGTCTATTTGCGGTGGGAGAAGGACATTGTGGGGGCTTATGATCCATGAAGGTACATCCGGACGTGCTCGTGCTGTTGATGAAGAAAGGTGACGGTAGAACTCATTGGCGAGGCCATATCATCCCGAGATCATGTAGATTCAGGTGTAGAAGCAAAGATGATGTAGGGAGTTGTAGAACCATAATGACGTGGAGGACAAGGGCGGGAGTAGCAACACGATCACGATCAAGAGGGAGACAGGAAGGCGGGCGATGGCCATCTTTGCTATTGGTTGCCGCTGCAAAAAGAAAGACTGTTCTACCCAAGGAACGCTGTGACTGGTACGTCTAGTGATTTGAAGAGGCAGCGAGATTTCAAAACTTCAAGAGGAACTGGGGCATAGTCACCAGAGACCTCCTAGGGTTCAGACGCGATGAGTCAAGAGTTCCAGCATTTTTATGATTGGCATAACATGCGTTTCGGCGATGTTCAATAGTGTTGCACTTATATATATATGAAGAGGAAGGCCGCAACAGATAGAGGCAGGTATATGTCTCGTAAGGGCGCAAGCTAGTGATACACATCAACCAGTGCCAGGATGCCGAAATCACAGTCAACGACCTCTTGTTGAATAGACTTGCTATTGCGCAGCCCCGGCCAGTATTCAAGTCTCAGGAACTGTCCAGGTGCCTGATCTAATTTGTCGGGTTCGTGGCCCGTTCTTTAGGCCCGTGGCTATCATCGAGGCAACAGTTGTTGGTGTCAATGTGCAAGTGAATGGTCTTCAAAAGCTGGTATCGTCGCCCGACACAAACCGGTCGAATCAGGGATGTTAGAGGCTGAGGGCTTCAATGTCTTGAAGGCGTGCTCCCCAACAATCCCTTGCCATAATTACTTGGTCCATGCACGCGAAGTATAGCAGTCTTAGGTATTGGCACGGGGTCAAGCTTGCTTGACGATTTCCACCTTCAGCTCGAAAGGGAGTTAGGCGTAGCGATGAAACACCGCAGGCGTGTTGCTGAACGTGTCGTTGGATGCGTGTGCCATGGTGGTTAGAAGGGCGGAAGCAAAGCGGCCTCTCAAAGCCCGCTATGTGGACTTTAGAGGGCTAGACGATAAGACATAGGCGAGGACAGATAAGTTGAAGGCGAACTTGACCAAGATTGGTCAGAAGGCGGGCGAGGCTGTCACTCGCTTAATAGATTATTAGCCTGGGGATGATAGAGGGTTTCTTCACGAGTGTGACAGCTATGCCTTTAATTATTCCAGCAAGAAATAACATTTCGACCACCAAATCCTTGTGTTCACCCACGACCCTTCCCATGACCGCCATCTGCTTGAGTTGTTCTACCATTGGCTCCTCGATTCATAGAGTTGTAAATAGACAGCTCTTGCTGTATTTCTTGAAGCAAGCTCATCAAGGCCCTTAGCATGCACATGGGAAGGCAGAACGTGATAAGTGCCGTAGCAAAAGACCAAAAGGGGAGTTCTGACAGCCATTCTCTCTTTGACAAGGCATGTGCTGCCATTGAAATGTCTAGCATCACAAGGTGGAGTGCATGGAAAGTGTTCCTGTGTTCTCTGGGAAGAAGCAACCCAAGGAGCATTGTGAACGGCACTGCAATTGCCACGCCGATGACGGTTCTGGCAGGAATCATTGAAAGAGCAAGCGTTGAACCAAGGAACAATTTGGCTTTCTCTAGAACGTGGTGCCCATATCAATGCTATCAATGCGGCACCTGTGCAGGCGAAGTGGTCAACTGCGTTGCAGGCAGCATCACAGCAAGTTAATTCGAGCGTTGTGATGCTGCTGCTCGGTCACAGCGAAGCACCGGAAGGCACCAGGCCCCCACAACAAAGATGGGAGCGGAACAACAGGGCACGCCAAAAACAATGAAAGTCAGCATGTACGGATTGTTCCAAAGGCCCCGGCACCATTCACATCAACCCGGACTATTTGAAGATCGGGGCTCCAGGATTTTCTAGTCAAGAGATTTTTCCGGGCATTCCTTCACTGATGTCACGCCGTATCAGAACTCAACATGGCAAAGGAAATACGGCGACGAGTCCGAGATGCGTTCTGATCAAGAGACTTCTGACTCCTGTGGCGTTTCTCTGCCAGCCAGTCTCTATCTCAGCTGCATCAAATTTGGCGTCAAGCTTCGATATTGAGGAGCTATATAAAACCTTCCTCTTCCGCCCAAGATAACCCGTAGACTAATTGTTCGAAGTATAGGTCACTACGCTAACGGCTTGCACGTGTACCGAGTGCATTCGGAATTGTCTGTTTCTTACTATCTCCTCGTTTCCACTCTCTTCACCGGCATTGCAGCAGGACTACTTTATATACAGAAGTCGAATGCGTATTTGAAACACTTCTTTATAGCGTGCATTTCGTCGTTGGTTGCCGTCTGCATATTCCAGGGCGAGGATGCGATGCTGGGGCTTCTCCCCTGGGCAGCAATTGGGACTATGATTATCAATGGTATTTGCCACATTATCGATATTATTGGAGTTCGCTTTGACAGTGCATATGTACTACCCACAGATAATATCAACAAGGGAAGGATATGTCTCGGGCTTGAAGGGGCAGAGACAGGAGCCGGAAGCCTACGCCCTCTTACAGTCAATAGTATGTTCCGAGGTCAGGTTTGCGTTTGGGACAAATTTCTGTATATTGGAGGGGAGTGCATTGAAGCTACATCTTAGCTTCAAATTTCGAGCAAGCCTCGTTCAAATCTCATTGAGATATGTACAGTAGTAGGTCTAGTCTGTTGTTGGGAAATTGGATAGTTTTCTTCATACCATGTCAAGATGTGTCTGATATGGGAACTATTGCTATGTTACATCTGAGCCACAGGGAGCAGAGGTTCAACCCGCCCATCTCCTCGTCTTAATTAATTGACCACGGTGTTATATATAATAGGTGACTATTGATAACCCTGTGTTAAGAAGCATCTGGTAAATGGAAAGGTGCCTTTGTCAGCGAGCCACCAGAAAGTTCTCAATGAAGCACATGCAGACAAACAGAGACAACTTTCAGTTTATCATCAGGAATCACTGCTCATCAAACCAAAACAGTGTTCGCAAAGTAAACAAGGATGAAGTACTCAAGGGGGTAGGTTCATGTGAACATCTGTACTGCCACTGATGTGGTCCAGTGAGATAGACACCCAATATCTCTGCAGGCAGGTTCTAATTCAGAACCACGCCTCCAACGGAAACAATGAAATGAGCTCTGCATGCCTAATTCCCTCAAAAGTTTTTTTTTTTACTTGAGTCTAGATGTCTCCAAGGAAGTCCATATACTATGAGTGGCTAGCCGCTTCTCATATTTTCTCTCTCTTCTTTTGATTACTCTGGATAGTGGAAAAGTGGAGAGAGCACACATGTGTGGGCTGGCAGGCAGATTTAGGATAGAATAAGTCACTATCTTCAAGTCCTAGACCTGTAGGGTAGTACGTGAGAGCATTTTCATACCAAATTGACCAAGAGGGATCACTAATGGTCTTGATTGGAGGTAGCGATTGAATGTTCACACCCATCCCTCTCGATGTTAACAGTGACCATCATGAGACAGTCATTGCTTATCCACACACAACTTCAAGCCACCATGACTGGATGCTTTGAAAGAGTACCAGTTATTAAGGCGCCTGGTATTCTCCATATAAATGGAAAATTTCGAGAGGATTTTGGATTGCTCGTCAAGCATCAAGAAACACAGCATAGCCGACATCATATCAGTAATCAAGCAAGCACTACAGGAGGGGTTTTAGCTCATCGTTCATAGCCAGAAGCTCATCATTTATAGTCAATAAGGTTCTCCATACCCACTTTCCTATGAACGATGAACTTTTTAGCTACCAACGTTGAGCACTATGCCCCACGAGAGCAAGTCCTTCCTCAAGTAACACATACGCTGTACTAATGGTATTGAAACAAGCCCAGTCATCACAATGTGGCAGCGATCTCGTCAGCATACCGGAGCGGCCTGAGCGGCCTGAGCGGCCTGAGCGGCCCTCATGATATATTCCCCATGTCATGGTTTCGAGTGTTCATAATCAAGCTGGCCTCGCGCCACTAGAACCCCAGATTCGCCCAAGGCAGGGCCCCTGGATCAGCTCATTTCATTATCTCTTGCTCTTGGTGATTTTCACCTTCTTCTCTTCTTTTGCTCGCCTAGTGACTTCTTCGCATTCGCGCGAGCCTTACCAATAGATTCTCTACCATCCTCGGCTTCTCGTCACCGTTTATCCTTCGGCGCGGTCTCTCTCTTTCTCACTGTCGTCCTAATTTCGCCCGCCCAGCCTTTTCCTGTCTGCTACATTCACTATGCTCTTCATAAAGATTATGAGACTGAACATTCAAGACTCTCTCGTCGAGATTGGCTGGTCGAGACTCGAGTTCGGATGGTCAGTTGTGATCTTATATCCTTAGAGGGTCCTGAGGTCGCCTTGTGAACCAGACCCTAACCCTAATCTTCAATCTTTGACGGCTGAAGCATCGTGAGGTTTGCAAGCCACGGGAAGAGGATCCTTTCGCCAGTCTGCATCGCGCTCACACGCTGGTTGTCCGCTCGCCAAAACTTTGTCTCCCGGACTCTCCTACTCCTGCTGCCCCACCCACGCGCCCACGACATCACCTCGAGACCTAAAACCTGAGTGAGACCTGCCTCGATGGGGTCTAGGTCGCCTCGTGCCTCGCCGGGAGAAGAAGAGTTCGACCCTCTGGCGTTCGACCAGGACCTGACACCTCTGCCCGAGTACAAGCCCGCCGGCGACACTGTCCTGGACTTCGGCGGCCTGCTGCCAGCACCGCTCAGGGTCCATGAAGACCTCACATCCGGCTGCGGTGGCCAGACGTGGCCGGCGGGGATGGTGCTGGCCAGGCATATGCTGCGATACCACCGGGACGATCTCAAAGATGCCCGCATGTGAGCAGCCTCATTTTCTTCCGCGGCGTGGGGCAGACAGGGGCTCACCACCGCTGACATCAAGCGGGCAGACTCGAGATAGGCGCCGGCGGAGGACTGGTCGGCTTGGCGGTTGCAAAAGGATGCGCTGTTGACCAGCCCCTCTATGTCACCGACCAGCTCGAGATGCTGAGTCTGATGGACCACAACATCGTCCTGAATGAGGTCGAGGGACGTGTGAAGGCCATGATCCTCAACTGGTGCGTGCTACCTTTTCAGTCTCCAAAATACAACCCACCATCCCCAACCCAGCCCCCACACCCTCGTCCTCCCACCAATACCTGTGTCACGCCTTACGGCAGTCACCCGAACCTTGGTTATTGGGGGCGGTACCACAGTATCATCCATTGGCCAAGGAAAGGCACAAAATCTGGGCCAGGGCGAGTAAATTCTTCTAACGACGTCTCACCGCTAGGGGCGAGGCATTGCCGGCAAGAATCGCACACTTCAGGCCAGACATCATCCTGGCGGCAGACTGCGTCTATTTCGAACCGGCCTTTCCGCTGCTCCTGCAGACGCTGAAGGACCTGTTGGCGCTTTGTCCCTCTGTGACCATCTTCTTCTGCTTCAAGAAGAGAAGACGCGCGGACGTACAGTTCCTGAAGAACGCGAAAAAGGCATTCACGGTCACCGAGCTTCCAGACGACGACAGGCCGGTCTTCAGCAGGGAGGGTCTGTACCTGTACACCTTCACCAGCAAAGCACAGCCCGGCAGCCAGGGCGAGGCCGCAAGATCGTGAGGTGCAGACGGCTGTACCTGTGATGGGAGGCCGCGTGAGCCGGCCGGCCCCCTCCAGGGCAACCTGTTCAGCTGGTGGGCACGGCCGCCGGAGCGCAGACCCTTGCTACTTTGGGAGCTGTTCGTGCGAAACACTAGCTCAGGCCCTGAAATACCCAGTAGGACGTGCCGGCATGTGCTAAGCGTGTCCGTGAGGCACCGCAGCTGGCATCCAGGGTGGCATGGACGTTTATGTTGGAAGGCTGGCATGAGCCTGGCTGAGAGGATGGAGCATCAGCGACAGGAGGCGTATGCAACGGCTGTTAGCCGCTCCCATCTTGCGCTACCGGGATGAGGAAGAGCGGTTCTGTAGGCTCGGGTCTCGGCAGCACTCTGCCTCAATGTCTCGCCCCAGACCGCGAGCACTGTCGGGTATCCGAGGTCTCTAGGCAACGTGGGACGGGGCCTGTCTCCTCCAACAAAGTTCGGATCTATGTAACGTACAAGGACAAAAAGCCAACGAAGCTCAGACGAATTCCCTCACCTGCATCAGCCCCCAGGGGTACGATTTCTGTGGTGACCAAACCGTACTTGACAAGAAGCGTTAGCTGCTCACAAGCGCTCAGGGCAGCATATGCAGTGTGAAAGGGGGGGAGGCCCAAGATCCGAAAAAAGGGCTGAGGCCGCCCCAGACCAGGAAAAACGGCCCAGCGACGCAACGACAGCAGCGGGCCGGGGCCATTGTGCCAAAGTTGGCACATAAGCATCCTGTACCTTTCTTCGTGCATGCGCCAGACCACGCCCCGAACTTCCGCAACGTTCCTGCGATAATTGTTGGACAGCTTTTCGCCTCGGCGTCCGCCCTAGTTGCTAATTTTTTCCTTTCCCGGCGCAGCCACCTCGTCGTCATCATGATTCAGACCAGTACAGAGCGTCGAAGACCAGAGGCCGAGGCGTGCAAGGGCCGATTCATTTCGTAAACTAAACCCACAAAAAAATCTCCGGGATCAAAACTTTGCACTCAACCTTGTTCCAAGAAGGAGGGGCGGGCAGCGCGTGGTTCAGGGGGGCGGAAGAGGCGGATCGCCATGGGTTTAGTTTTGATCGACCGGGTCGTTCCAGCTCTGGGCAAATTCATCCGGATCCCCATCATTGGTCGCCACGTCCCATCCCAAGGTGGTCGACATGGGGAAGAAGGGAAGGGAGGGGGTTGGTTGGCTTGACAGCACCCAGGAAACATTCTTCCTACTGGCTGGGTTGCTAATCTCGGCGCTGTTGTGGCCCCCCCCCCCCCGGAATCCTCCTCTCACCCTCTCGCGATCCCTTGACGGCGACACATGGCACTGCTGATGGCGCACAGAGGAAAACGTGCCTGTAAGCGATACGACGCTGGGCTTATACGTACCTGACTATCGACAGGGATGGCAGTCCGTACCTTGCAGGTGGGAGGTGAGCCCGGCTGATCACAACATTCCGCCCCCCCCACATGGTCCTTTGAGTTTGTTCCCCGGCCTTACCACGCCAGCGGTCGGTGAACCTATTGCCCATCTTCCTCCTCTGGCTGCCCTGGCTGCCTGGACGACCTTCTTTCTCTGAATGGCTCCCCCCTACGAGGTACGCTCCGCGGGCCTTGACCTCGTCTCTTTCTGTTTCCGGGCTCCCTGCCAGCCTGGTGTCTACGAGTTGAGGTGTGGCAGGTGGGTGGGTTCGAGGTCCGCCAGGCCAGAGCCTGGACAAAGCTGATGATGATGAACATGCCTCCTTGACCACCTTTTGTCACCTGTATCGGGTGGGCACCATGGTCCATGTTAGTGTGTCCCAAGGGAGGCCTGGGCTGCTGCAGAGTCATGGCCGGTGGAACCCCCCTCCTCCGCTCTGCCGTTTTTCCCGCAGTCACATAACCCCCGAGGGCTGAGCCATCCATAATAAATGACAGTGCCCCCCCCGGTCCGTTCACTTATTACTACGTTCCTACGGATCCTCTTTTCTTGCATCTCATCATCAAAACCCTCCCTGGCCCTCCTGGAGTTCGATCACCCCCCTTGGGCACTCTTCAACCATTCATTCCTTCATCCGGACGAGCAGTGCTCACGTTCATTTTCGCAACAAGACGAAAAGACATCACCATCTTTCCCAAGACATTTTCAGCACACACCATACACCCGGCGTAGCCTTGACCGAGACGTCACACGAGACAATACGGCAGCAGTAGCCATTCCAGAGCATCTAGCCTCACAGCCCCTCATTATCCAGAAGTCGCCTTGTCAGGGAAGGGGGAAAAGGAAAAGAAAAATTCCAAAAAGGAAAAACCACCACGCAGATTTAGCATCAGGCTCATTGCATCTTCTCGGACCCCAGCATTATCATGAAGTCCACAAATGTTCTTATCGCGGCCCTGGCCTCGACAGCCGCCGCCCAACCTCACGCCCACGGCCACGGCCACGGCCACCAGCATCTGGCCCGTGAGCACCAGCACCAGCACGAGCACGCCAAGCGCGTGCTCGAGACCGAGGTGGTCGTCGAGTGGGTGACGGAGACGGTCACCGAGCTGATCGAGGGCACGGCCACGCAGTGGATCACCCCCGACGCCGCGACCCAGCCCGCTACCACCTTCGCGACGGTCACCTCTTCCTCTTCCTCCTCGAGCCAGGACGCCGGCCAGTTCTTTGAGGGTCCGTCCTCCTCCAGCACCGCCCTCAGCACTGTGGTTGAGCCCCTGGAGACGGTCGCTGCCCCCAGCACGTCCTCCACATACGTTGCCCCGGCTCCCACAACCACCTCGACGTCTTCCACATATGTCGCTCCCGTCGAGCCCACCACGACCAGCACCACCGCCGCACCGGTCATTATTGAGCCCACCAGCACGTCTACGACCGCAGAGGTTGCAGCCACCACCGCAGCCTCCTCCCCGGGGGTCAGCACAGGGTGGAAGATCACCTGGATCGGACCCACCACCGGCGCGTACACCTCCTGCGGAGCTGTCTACGAGGACGACAGCATGTTTGTGGCTGTCGACCCTAGCATCCTCCCCACCTGCGGCTACGGCGGCTCCGGTGCGTCCATGACCATCACGGCCAACGGCAAGACCGTCTCGGCCTTCGCCATCGACAAGTGCATGGGCTGTGACCCTACCCACATCGACGTCGCGACGGCCGTCTATGAGGCCCTCGGCTGGGACACGAGCGATGGCGGCATGCACGACATGGGAGACATCACCTGGTCCATCAGCTAGATGCCCCAAAGAAAAAAGAAAAAAAAAAAAACCAAAACCAAGAAGCTGGCCCAGTGTCTCCTGTCCTGCGCTTGTAGCTGACCAGGGAGGCACCTGACGAATTTCCTTTCGGCCCTCGGCCACACCTGGGCATCATTTTTGGGTTGTGTGTGATACCAGGAACATTCGGTACGATACCAAACAAACAACGTCCGCAGCAGAACAGCGGCGTCGAGATGGTCTGGAAAACTTCTTGGGATTCGATTCATTCTTCCAAAGGGACGCGACCACGCCTGGGGCTATCTCATTAGAGTGAGCAGCCTACCGGCAGTGGTCCGTCTTACCTACGAGCCCCCCGTCCTCTGTCCTTCGTTTTATGTGACGGGGGTATTGATGACATGCTTGCATAGATTTAGCATAACTTCTATTGTGTACATATAACGCTTATTCTTATGAAGAAATCCGATGGTGGTGAACCCAAGGGTCACTCAGCCCCAACTTTGCTCTAGTCCCTTGTTCTTTTATACAAGCCCTCTTTCGGCACCTGCTGCCGCCGCGGTGAGGAAATATGTCCGTCTGTACATACAGACTTCTGTTCTACAGGAGACGGCCCTGCCCAATATGGGGGATAGCCGGTCTACTGAGCTGGCCTCATTGACTCCCGCTAGACTCGCCGTGAGGAGAAGCGGGCATTGTCAGGGGCTAACCCTTCCGTAGCTCATAGGTAACGCACCATGCGAACATCCTCCTTGACATGTTCCCAACATCCAGTAAGTATTCGGACCCGAGGGACCCCGCGCCAGCCGCCGCCATGTCTCGGCCATCTGTTGTCTCCCAGCCGCCGTGAGAACCCTCCCGAGGGTGTGACGTCGGATAATCATCCATGGGCAGGCTGACAGTAAGCGTCGAGCCCGAAGACTCCTGGGATTTACAGCGCTGCCCTGTATCACGGCTGGCCTGTCATGCTTGACTGCGTGCACACTCGGGAGTTTGATCAAGGGAACAGATAGTTGATGTCTCCTTGAGCACTTAACAGATTCTGCCGTAGGTTGGTTGGCCTGGAACTCACCGGGCTGCGCTAAGCTTCCACGCGCAGTTGTTGAAGGTAAGAGAACAGATTGGAACGAAACACTGGTGCAAACAGGCAATGTTGAAGGCAGGCCCTTGTGGACCGGCTCGTCCCAGACATGCTTTGGTGCCCCTCCTGATTCCTCGCAATCCATCCTCAGCGTTCTCGACTCGATCCCGGCTCACCCGTGTGTGGTATGAGGCTCCATCTTCGCCAATTTTCATCCCTGTCGTTGTCCTGTTCACTTTCTACGGTGACGACTTGGAATCTGCACCCGCTCTCCCCCTTCAAAAACAGACTCCTCAAGACGATCCGGACGGTCTTGGCCATGTTCCTAGCCTTGTCGATGAAGAGTCTGCTTATACATGCAGGGCACCCTCTTTTGCCTGGCAGAAGTACTAACTTAGCCCATGCCCATGGGTCGCGGCAGCGAGTCTAGTCCGGCTCGAGGGCTTTCCTGCACACCGCCCCGCCATCCTTTCTTTTATTTTAGGCGTGTAGGAAGGGGTATTTAGATCTCCAATGGGCTAGCTACGTGGACGTCACCATGTTGTAGACAGACCAGGCGTATACTCGTATCCTGACAAGAAAGAAGAAGAAGAAGAAAAGACGAAGAAGAGGGTCCGACCCTGGGGGTCTAGGCGAGTCGGGAATGGAAATGAAATAGGTAACCTACCTCGTAAGAGAGGTTCAGATATCCTTCGAAGACCTTGGTCCCTGATCGGAGGCTGTATGTGTGGGAGAGACGTCGGGGATCAGTCCACCGTATGTCCTCGCAGGACCACTGGGACTCCGTCATAGATAGGCTTTGTTTCTCGGCAGAACATACGTGATTGTTTCCGCAGAGAGACAGGTCTCTGGCTGGGATGTTATCAGCAGGACTTTTTGCCAGTAGTTGAGGTAAGTGCCACGAGTCTGGACTCGGTTAGATGAACGCCTACCACTGAAGTTCCCAAACCAGCATGCTTAGAAAATGCGAGAAAGAAGAGAAAGAAAGAACAAGAAAACACCCAAAAACCATGTATACACACACACACACACACACACACAGATAGCGTCACGACACAATGTTATTCGCGTGTGATTGGAGATGATCTGGATATGGAAATTTTGCGGGCACTAGCATTCAGTCTGCAGTGTCCTGACGCCGTCTACCATATGCTAGGAGATATATCCAGTATCGGCACTGAAAAGGCCAGATAGCCTGGCATCAGGCCTCTTGGCTGACTCTGAGAATACATTAAAACCTAACAAGGGAGCCTCTCAATACGCCATGAAGACCAAGAATCTCTCCTTGCCAGATGAGCCCTTACCCTAGTGGACAGACCGCCATCCTGATAAAAATTAAAAAAAACAATAAAAACAAAGACGATGAGAAAAATTGGGAAGAAAAAAAAAAAAAGGAAGGAAGACGCCGGGAACCATGCATACGGACCGCCAAAGACGTACCACCCCCATCGAGGGGAGGGGCAGCAGTCCAGACTGGACAAACACTCTAGCTGCGGCCTCCGGGGTGGTCCCTCTAGAACTCCATAGGCGGGTGGTTGTGAGGCGGAGAACCGTTGGGGTGGTACCGGACCTCAAAGATGTTGGTGCCCTGCCCCGTCTCGCCGAGGATAAAGCCGAACTCGCACCCGGTCTTCTTGCTGGTGCGCTTGCGGTAGGGCTTGCGCAGCTGGCCGCTCTTGGTGCGGATGAGCGTCTCGCCGTTCTCGTCCTGGATCTTGTACCTCGCCTCGCCACCCAGGGCACAGCGGATGGCGACGCGGACCCTCTCGCCGGGCTTCTGGGTGGAGCGGAGGGTGGCACACTTGTAGCCGTGCTCCTTGGCCCACAGGTTAATGTTGTCCAGCAGGCCCTCGAGCGGCTTCTTGGCGCCGAAGTTGGGGCGGAACTGCATGCCCAGGGGAGGGTAGGCCATGTCGGGTGGGTCGCGCTCCTCGTCCTCGTCGTCCTCGTCCTCGTCGGCCTCGGGCCCCTCCGGGTCGACGCTGTTGTCTATGGCCAGCTGCAGGCGCTCCTCGGTGAAGCTGACCTGGTTCTGGAGGTGCTGCTCGCGCTGGACCATGCGGTCGTTGAGCTCCTGCTGGCGGTTCATCATGAGCTGGGTGAGCTCGAGGAGCTTTGTGACATTGTCCTCGAGGCGCTGGAACCGACGGCCGTCGATCACGATCTGGCGGTCCGCGTTGGGGGGCCGGCCTGGACCGTGGTGATGGTGAGGCGTGGGCGACTGCTGGACCCCCATGCCCTGCTGTAAGGCGGCGCTGGCCGTGCTAGCGACCTGCTGCTGGTGGAGCGCGGCAAGGCTTGGATCCATGGTCACGGGCGTAGAGAGATCTTGGGGGGGAGGGGGGGGGGGCAGAGGGTGGCGTAAACTCTAGAGAACGGTCAGGTGTTTGGGGTGGTGGGCTGTCCAAGGCGCTATCCTGACAGGACGCTGACTTTGTTGACCCAGCTGGGACCCGACCCCCGGAAGCCTTGAATGGCCCTGGATGTGTATGGATTGATGAGGGAGAAGGGAGCGTGCTGCGGTCAGGGATGGGGAGCTAGACGCGTTCTCTGGGGTATTTTTGATGGGTGTTGCCCAGGGCCCGGCCGGTGGAGGGCAGCCCAGTTGAGCGGGCAATGGCCTGGGACAGCATGTCAGATAGGAAGCCGCGTCGCAGAGATGATTGATGACGACGACGACGACGATGATGATGTCTTCGTGGTGTTGTCTTACTGAGGTGGACGGGACCAGTGGTGTCTTCTTTAGACCCTGTGAAATTGAAGGAGACGCGTCTTCTACGCGGGATTGGGGCGGTGCCCGAGGGTGCAAAAAGAAATCCCAGTGCGAGTAGCAGGTGTCGGTGCGGTGGGTTTCGGGAGGAGATCGGGCAATTGACGCACTGGGAGGAGGGTGTGAGGGTGAGGCAGAGATCAGTGAGGGGGTGAAGAAGGGTGAGGGGAGGAGGGTGGGTGTTGTTAGGCAAATTTCGCGGGGCTCGTTGATTTTGCAGGTTGCCTCGTGCACGAATTTGTGAACCCGCTTTTCCAGGTACGGTTAACGGTAGTGCTGTGGTTACTGCTATGCTATAGCTTGGGGGAGCTAGGGCCACCTTGGGGGGCACCTCCAGGGCGGTCACAGCTTCAGGGTCCGCCGCCGAGCGGCGAGAGCGCATCATATACACCGGGATATGGGCCTGTTGTTTGGTCGGTTCAGGTATCATATAGTAACAGTAGTAGAGACTTCCCCCACAAGCCCTGCCCTGCCCTGCCCTGCCCTGCCCTGCTCAGACCTCAAAGATCTCCCCGATGCCCTCGCCCCCGCCCTGCCGCCCCTCGACCAGGTCCAGCCTCCACCCCTCCCAGTTCTTGAGGCCCCTCTTGACCTCCTTGATCCTCTCGATCCTGGCCCTGGCCGCGTCCTCCTGCGCCTTCCTGAAGGCCTCCTCGTCAAAGTCCTCGTCGTCGTCCAGGAAGCCATCGTCATCGTGCTCGTGCGCGTGCGCGTGCGCGTGCCCGTGACCCTGCTGGCCGCCGCCGGCACCCGTCAGGGCGTTGAGGCCGCTCGTGAAGAAGTCCCCAAACCCGCCCTGCTGCTGCCTCCTCTGGGCGCCGGGCGGCCCGGACCCTCCCAGGTCCACGTTGGTAAACTGCCCG
Source organism: Endothia cerciana (assembly GCA_026119935.1). Classification (NCBI taxonomy): domain Eukaryota; kingdom Fungi; phylum Ascomycota; class Sordariomycetes; order Diaporthales; family Cryphonectriaceae; genus Endothia; species Endothia cerciana. The sequence goes on from JALRMH010000065.1 coordinate 108,912, forward strand.
CCGGCCTCGTCTATGCCGGGCTGCATGTCCTTCCTCCTCTCCTGCCATATGCCCCTCCTCAGGTCCGTGTTCTCCGCCTCGAGCTCCCTGATCCTCGTCTCCAGCCTCTGCCTCTCCTCGTCCTCCAGCTCGTCCAGGTGGTCGTTGTCCGTGCCGCCGCCGTCCTGCGCCTCCTTCTTGCTGAGCCGCAGCACCTCCGCCTCCGACTTCTGCAGCCGCTTCTTGAGGTCGACGTTCTCGTCCCTGGCCGCCGCGAGGTCCGACCCGAGACGCCTGATCTGCCCCTCGTCCTCCTTGTGCAGCATCTCCAGCGACACGACCTTCTTCTCCAGCGCGTCGGTCATCAGCTGCGCCTCGTCGCGCGCAGACTTGGCCTCGGCACACTCCCTGTCCAGCTCGGCGAGCCTGGCCTCGAGCGCGGCGGTGGAGTCTGACGTCGCCGTCTCTGCTGCGGAGGGGGCCGCCACCTCCTCATCGGCAGGTTCTGGTGCAGCGGCGGGCCCGGGCTCCTTTTCGGGCTCTGCGGGTGCCGGTGCCGGTGTATCGTCATCTGCGGTAGTGACGGGCGTTTCCTCCTTGGGCTCGTCCGTGGGTTCTGCCGCCGCGGCCTTTTCCTTCTTCGCCTTGGCCTCGGCGGCCTTCTTCTGGGCCTTCTTGCGGGCCGCTGCGAGACGCGCCTTGTCGTCGGCCATTGTCTGCCTCGCCTCGGATCAGGTGTCGGTCGTCGGTGGGCCCCCTACGTATGACGATGCTGCTGCTTGGACAGCTTCCCGCTGATTTCGAGGCTATCTGACCGACGTGTAGATGTGTAAGTCGGCTTCTGGAGGTAATGGGCGTCGGGCTGCCCCGAGCGTGGTGGTAAGATCGGATGCGTGCGTTGTGTGGTTGAGACTGAAGGGAGGGGAGGGCTCAGTTGCGGCAAGGTGTCCGTTCAGGGAAAGCATTCCCACGCAACAATTAGTACATTAGTAGCTACATACCATAAGTAAGTAACATGCCCCACAACGAACAGGACACATCCAATGGAGGAACCCACCCCCACCCCCCCCCTAAACAACCCCCCTGCCACACGCTGCCCTGCCCTGCCCTTGGCCTTGCGCCCCGGGAAACCCCCAGCCAGCGGCTAGATGCGGCCCGCCCTCTAGGCAGAGCTGCAAGATTCAGCTAACTGCCTTGTACCGTAGTACTATGGTACCATGGTGACCTCGGAGGGATGCATGTACCGTACATCACCAGTGAGATACGTACCCTCCCCCTCCCCCTCCTCAGCAGAGGGAGATCTCCCTCAGAACAGCCCTCTCCTTCTTTCGGCCCCCCCCCCCTTAATTTATTTTCTTTCAGATTCGAGTCAATTGGCACTAGTCAGTGACACCCCGTCTGCAGATACTATGACATCCTAGAGAGAGAGAAAGAGAGAGAGAGAGAAAGAGAGAGAGAGAGAGAGAGAGAGAGAGAGAGAGGGAAGGGTGGCCCAATCTGCTGATATCGCAACCGGCAAAGGACTTCTGCTGGCGTCACTCGGGCCCCCCCCAGGAGTCGACCCCGCCCGGGCTATACCTGGTACTGTACTTTGTACCCTTTGTACCCCATAGAAGAGAGGGGTGCGAGTACATAGTTGTTGCACAAAGAGGGAGCAACCGAACAAACAACAACTACCTCTCCCTTTGCCTCGCCGCCGCCCGCCGATCAGGATCACCACGGAGTTTCCTCACCACATCAGATCAGCCTTGCTCGGGAACCAGACCGATTCGATCCCCCCCCCCCCCCACTTTCCTTACTGCCCAGCCTGGTCGAAGGGAAGGGAAGAGAGGATATCCACTCCCCCCCCCCCCTTCCCTGTGCGTCCGTCCGTCCGTCCTCAGGATGGCGAGCCTCCCCTCGCAGCATCCCCACCTCGCCCTGCACCTTTCCGACCGCGCCCTCACGCCCATCATCTCCTCCTCGGCCTCCTCGCTCTCCAGGCCACAGCCGCAGTCGCCGTCGTCAAGGAGACCACCGGCTGCCTTCTCCACCTCCCCGCCGTCCTCCTCCTCGGGGTCGACAATCTCCACCCCGGATGATGATGACGGCGACGACAACTCTTCCTCCTCCCCCTCCGGGGAGCTCGACCCCCAGTCCCTCCAGTCCCTCTCGCTCGCCCACCTGACGACGACCGCCCTCGCCTCCTACGACACGGCGAAGCGCCTCGGCCGCGGCGCGCCCCTGAGGACCATGGTCGAGTACGCCAGCCCCGGCCCCGCCGTGCTGCACGGCTACCTGTGCCCCATGTCCCTCTCGCTCGGCGTGCCGGGCCGGCCGAGAAGGAGGAGGGCCAGCGAGGGGAGCATGATCACCACCGCCGGCGGCCTGGCGGGCCCGGGGCCGGGGCCGGGGCCGGAGGGGGTGGCCCACGGTGGTGGTGGTGGTGGTGATGACGAGGAGGAGGAGGGCGGCGAGGAGGCGCCCAAGGGCAAGGGCAGGCAGGCTGCCGGCGGCGGGGCGAAGACGGAGATAGGACCGGAGGGGCACCCCCCGCAGATACACCTGGACCTGGAGGAGGATGTGGTGAAGGATGACGGGGACGGCCCCAACGCGCCGCCCATGCTGATTACTACCGTCGTCGCCCCCGGTGCAGAAGACATACGGGATGCGAGGAGGGCGGCCGGGAGGTTAGAGAGGATAGCGAGGGTCTTTCAGACCGGTTGGGCCGCCGAGGGCGGTGATGCGACATGATCATCTGACGTACCGGAGTACGTCTGAATGCCTGGTATGCACGAGTGAGTGAGGCCGCGAGCATACGGCCCGACGAAAATTGAATCTGGGAGGAAGGGGGAAAGGGGCTGTTCATTAAAACCAAAAGGCGTTCGGAGGGCGGTTGGGGCTGGCGACAATGTGGTCCAGGGCGCGGCTTCTAAATCCCTGTCAATAGTCGGCCTCGTAGGGCGACGATGTGTACGTGGATCCTAATATAATCCAGCGGACAAAGTAGCCGCATCGTCACGACAAGTCTAGTGAGTATGTTTTGAAGTTCCTGCTGGCACGTCACAACCTAGCAACACAGAGTACACAAAGACCATATGGAACATGTACAGTCGGTTGTGGTGTACAGCAACCAGGGTAAAACATCGGAGAGACTTGTAATCTATCTTGATTGATTCCGTTCGCGTCCACTTCTTTTCATTCCCTCATCCCCGCCTCGCACCTTCTCTAGATGAGCTGCTGGAAAGCCCGGTTGATGGGCGACCGGATGTTGGGCACGTCCTTCCAGAAGTCGACGGTAGCCTGGGCGCGCTTGGCAACGCCCTCGGGGGTGAACTCGAACTTCTTGTAGACGTCCTTGTAGGCGCCTGAGGCACCGAACCGGTTCAGACCGAACTGCTCGTGCGTGTAACGCTCCCAGCCCATGGTGCTCATGACCTCAACGGACAGTGATGGGATGCCGTCGGGCAGGACGGACAGGCGGTAGTCCTTGGACTGCGCGTCGAACACCTCGAAGCAAGGAATAGACACGACACGGGCCTTGACACCCTTCTTCTCCAGCTCCTTGACGGCGTCGATGCAGATGCACACCTCGGACCCGGTGGACACCAGCGTGATGTCGGCCCCCTGGACCTCGTGCAGGACGTAGCCTCCCTTGATGGCCCGCTCGAGGGTGGAGCTCTCGAGCTGGGGAAGGTTCTGCCGGGACAGGGCGAGGATGCTGGGGGTGTGCTTGGAGGTCAGGGCGACGTAGTAGGCGGCGCTCGTCTCGTTGCCGTCGGCAGGACGCCACACCATGCAGTTGGGGAGAGCGCGGAAGTGGGCCAGGGTCTCGATAGGCTGGTGGGTAGGACCGTCCTCGCCAAGGCCGATGGAGTCGTGGGTGGCGACCCAGAGAACGCGGACCCGGGACAGGGCGGACAGGCGGACGGCGCCAGCAGCGTAGGAGACGAAGTTCAGGAAGGTACCACCGTAGGGCAGGATGGTGCCGTAGGCGGCCAGGCCGTTGAGGATGGCACCCATACCGTGCTCACGGACGCCGTAGCGGACGTAGCGTCCGGTGTAGTCGCCCAGGCCGGTGGCCGGGGGCTGGAAGTCAACAGCATCCTTCCACCTGGTCAGGTTGGACCCGGTCAGGTCGGCGGAGCCGCCAAACAGCTCCGGGATGGCCTGGTGGATCTTCTGGAGGACGGTCTCGGACAGCTTCCGGGAGGCGACGGCGGGATCGCTGGGGGTGTAGACGGGCAGGCTCTTCTGCCAGCCCTCGGGCAGGTCACCCTTCTGGCGGCGGACCAGGTCGTCGTGCTCAGCCTTGTACTTCTCGCCGTAGCTGGCAAACAGCTTCTCCCACTCCTGCTCGGCGGCGGCGCCAGCAGCGGAGGCCTTGCCGCACCGCTCGTACACCTCCTGGGGGACGGCGAAGCTCTCGTCGGGGTTGAAGCCCCACTTCTCCTTGAGCTGCCTGATATCGTCGGCCTTGAGGGCGGAGCCGTGGACGCTGTGGGTGCCCTGCTGCTTGGAACCGAAACCGATGGTCGTGTTCAGCTTGATGATGGTGGGCTTGTCCTTCACGGACTGGGCCTCCTTGATGGCGGCCTCGATGCCGGCGAGGTCGCTGTCGCCATCGGCGACGGTGAGGACATGCCAGCCATAGGACTCGTAACGCTTCACGACGTCCTCGGTGAAGGCCTGGTTGGTATCACCGTCGATGGAGATGTGGTTGTCGTCGTAGATGGCGATCAGGTTGCCGAGCTGCAGGTGGCCGGCCAGGGAGCAGGCCTCGGAGGAGACACCCTCCATCAGGCAGCCGTCGCCAAGGAAGCAGTATGTGTAGTTGTTGACCAGCTCAAACCCGGGCTTGTTGAAGACAGCGCCGGTGTGGGCCTGGGCCATGGCGAGACCGACGGCATTGCTGATACCCTGGCCGAGAGGGCCGGTGGTAACCTCGATACCGGGGGTGTCGTGGGCCTCGGGGTGGCCTGGGGTGATGCTGTCGACGCTCTGGGACCGCACGTCAGCGGTCAGAGAGGTTCCTGCTATCAGACGGACGCGAGGGTGCTGTGGGAAAAACTTACACGGAAGGCCTTGAGGTCGTCGATGGACAGGGCGTATCCGTAGAGGTGGAGCAGGGCATACTGGAGCATGCATCCGTGGCCGTTGCTGTGGTGGGATCGAGGGGTTAGAGGGCACGCCATGTTGACACACCGGGGCCGGTAGCGGAGGGGACCGAACTTACGAGAGGACAAAGCGATCACGGTTCAACCACTTGGGGTTCTTTGGGTTGAACCTCATGAACTTGTTGAAGAGAACGTGGGCAATGGGTGCCAAGCCCCTACCATGCGGGATCCTGTCAGTGGCTGCTGTCTCTCTCCCCGACTCGTCTTTACTGCGACTTTTTCTTCTTCTTTCTCTCTCTCCCTCTCTCACACACCCCGCGCCGTCAAAACCTCAGGAGCAAGAGTAGATGTTGATCAACGTACATAGGGGCACCAGGGTGACCGGAGTTGGCATGGGCGGTCGCATCGGCCTAGAGAACACATTCTTGGTGAGCAATTGATCAATTTGAGCTTGTCATTGGTGGGTGGTTATTTTTTTTGGTGTGTTTTTTTTCTTTTTTCTTTTTTCTTTTCCTTTTGCTGGGAGAGAGCCAAGGTGGTGATGGGGCCTCCTGAAACACCCAGGTCCGTCTGGTGATGGAGGGGCTGGGCTACAGTATAGATAGCATGTGTGGCCCGACCACGGCAGCTGTGTCTGCCAGGTCTCTCTCTCTCTCTCTCTCTCTCTCGATGCGGGGTAGTAAAAGGGAAAGAGAGGACCAGGTAACAGTGGATGGGGGGCTACTCACGGCCAGCACCCGGATCGTGTTGATGGTAAGCTCGTCGGTCTTGTCGTAACCCATCTTGACTTTGAGAGTATCGGCTCTTGGACTTGGGTCAAAATTAGGGGCGGGGGGGGGGGTGTTGGGATGGAGATGGCGGGTTGAAGATCGGGGGGGGAGGTTAGAAAGAAGAAGACGGGGTCGGCGCAGGAGAAAACGGTTGAGTTTGCCGCCGGAAGGCGGGCTATATTTCTGGGAGGGGTTCTGGCGGGCCCCAGCTTCGTCATACCCCTGCCGCTGCTGCCCCAGCCTGGGTTGTTGCTATGCGACTCACCCTCTCTGTCATTCTGTTCGAACCCTCGCTGGAATTCGCCGCCACCTGCTCGACCTGTCAAGTTTGGGGGGACCCCACGACCCCACCCGCGGTGGAGGAGGACGGGCACCGCTCAAAACTTTTTTTCTCTCATGTCGCCGCGCGGATTGCTCGGGACCGACGTCATATCCTATTCCACATACCTCGTCAGAGGCATTACCGTTTAGTACTGTAACTGTGCGGTACGTGTTTATGTGCTCTCTGACACCGTACGCGGGGTGGGGATGCTCTCGTTCATCGGTTCTGATCATGATCATGTTCCAACTCCACGGAATAGATATACGCCCGGTAACCCCAAACATCACAGAATAGTCTCGCCCACTCCAGCGCCCACCACCCGGGTATCGCGGGCATGGCGGGGCGTAATGGCAACCATAACGCTCGTTCAGGCATCCGGGTGCTGGATTCCAAACTACAGGGCGTTCAACCCCTCCCACCCCCCCCAAAAAAAAAGGCTCAGGTCCTCCGTGCGGATGATCAATTCAGGCAAGCCGGTCTGTCAGCCCGTGTTCCTAACATCTGATGAACTTCGCCGCCACGAGGCGTGATACTGCTCTGTTATCTCTCCCGAGACCGGGTGCTCTCACCCCCACCAAGACAGCCCCTGTCTCGAGATCCGACCGGCCCTTTGACATGCATGTGGCTAGCTCACTACGGCGGGCTGGGTGGCTTGAGGGCCGCTGGTGACTGGTCAAACCCACCCCCCCCCCCCTCTCTCTCTCCTCTGGTCGTCGAACCTTGCTGCGTGGTGTCTGTCCCCCGTTCGCGCGACGTCCCAGCCAGGTTGGGACTCGACCTGACCTCGACATCCCGCCACGTCCCCTATCCCCTATCCGCCGGCTAGCCCCCTCGCCTACGGGGTAAATTCAGCCCGCCGCCACTCCCAGACTACGAGAGGGTCTCCAGGGTCGAGGACGGACCGGCGGAATGACTTTCGATGCCCTGCTTCAGGAGGTATCTTGGCTCCTCCCAGATGCTGATGCTAACTACAAAGTTTGCGCCTTCATCCCGTGTTCTAGCATCTTTGCTCGGGGCGAATGTTTTCATCTCGTCGCGCCCGGATCCAGAAGTAGGGCCGACCTTGTCGTAAGACACATTCTAGGAGGGACGGCATGTGCACGTGGGTCGAACGATAGATGGTGCGTGCGTATGGTATAGCAATTATATAATGCTCTTTCTAAAGACGGAACTAATCCGCACCTAAATCTGGCAAACACAGACACCGCCAGCGAATGCACGTCTGTGTCATCACAGGGTTGCCCCCCAGGCTTCAACTCCGGTAACATCCCTTTCGTCTATCCAATGAACCTGAGAAAGAAATACACGGTGGGCTATATATATATATATATATATATATATATCTATATGGTCCTGAGTGGGAAATAAACAGTCTTCGATCCTCCGGGTATAGGTCCTGAACGCCAATAATGCTCCCTATACACCGTACGATATGACCAAATGTAGAATCGCTCTCCCCGCCCCTCCATCCGCAAAGAAAAGAAAAGAAAAGGAAAAAAATCAAATAGAAATGATCAAACGGGTCGGCAGATGTGTGAGCCTGAAAAGCCCAAGCAAGCGTGGCATCGAGAAGACGAGGCCGACACGAGCACGCCTAGATGGACGGATGATGGACACCCAGGGCCGCCTTGATGGTCGCCTGCATGGCCTGTAGCCGCGTGCGCATGTCGTTCGCGTTCCGTGTCTGCTCCTCGAGCTGCCGCCGCAGGTCCTCGTTCTCCTCACGCAGCCTGTCGTTGTCCTCCTGGAGGGCCTTCTCCCTGTCGGGCCCCTCACCCTCGTCATCGTCGGTGCGCTTCCGCTTGTGGCCATCGGTCTCGCTCGGGGCCGCCGTGTGCCCGGGACTCGCGAGCCCGCTGACGACCGCGAACGCGGCCGAGGCCACGTCACTATTGCTATCGTCGTCGTGATGGTCGCCGGGCGTGCTGGGCTGGGCCGAGGGCCTCCGGTGACACCTGCGCAGGTGCTCCTGGAAGTTCTCCATGCGCGAGAAGCCCTTCCCCGTGTTGCGCTTGCACGTGGTGTGCGGGCAGTTGAGGGCCTTCTTGGGGCCGCCGTGTTTGCCGTGGACCTCGCGCTCGTGGCGGAGCAGGCCGCCGCTGTAGGTGAAGCCTTGGACCTTCTCGCAGCCCCTGACGGTACACACGTACGGGCGCTCGTGCTTGTCCATGTGCTTGTTCCACTCGCACTTGCGGTGGAACGTCCTTGCCTCCTCCTTGCAGTCCTGCCACCTGCACTCGAACAGACCGTCCCCGTTCTTTGTCACTATCCGGTTGGGCTTCGCTATAGGCTTGCTGCGGGCCGAGACGGTATGTGTCGCGTTGTTCTCGCTGAGCATGACGGGCGGGGACTCGCGGATGGGCACGTTCGCCGGGTCCACGTTAGGGGGGCCGACCGGTCCGAGGTCGAGAGCCGGGGAGTCGGACGTGTTGAATGGTGACGGGGGCCCGTCGCCGGGCGCATAGGCGACAGCGGCAAGATCGGCCATGTCTTCAACGTTTGCTTCGGTGTTGATATACTTGTTTATATCAGCGTGATCGTGGTCGCCCTCGCCGACCGGGGCGTAGGGGCTATCATCGTGGAAACTCCTGGGCTCGTATGCCACACTCATGTCGAAGGACTGCGTGCGTGCGCGCACGAGACTCGGAGGGTTATCTTGTATATTTAGGGTGCTGCCAGATCCAGGGCGGTCGTGCGAATCCCTGTTTTAAGGGGATCGGCGTCGGTCCAGACCCGTGCCAACCCTCGAAGGACCCGGCTTGGGTCGAGGTGGTAGGGCTTGCTCGAGGTAATTATGGAGAGCTTGCGAGGTCTCGGGGGGGGGAAGGGGGAGGGGGGCCGCGCTGCGAGCACCAAGGCAGGGCCAGTGCTGGCGCGGCGTCTGTGGTCGAGGAGATAGATCTGGAAATCTGATAAATCTGGTGTGGCGGTGACGAGGCCCACGAAATGTTGGGTGACGACGTCGGGATCCAAGGACGACTTGGAGAAGGGTTAAGATGTCCAATCACACTTGCAGGCGCAAGTGTCAAAAAGTTTAAGGTATGGCCCGTGCGCGCGCTAAGAAGAAGAGATTAGATAAGAGACCGAATAAGCAAAGGTAAAGCAGGTGGTAAGCAAGCAAGAACCCGAGGCAGGAGGCCGCCTTCTAGAAGAACAGAATCATCCTTGCAGTCCCTGGGCGGCGGTCATTCCCAGCCTCAGGAGTGCGCCTCGTAGCTGGGACTGAGGAGGAACACGGCCATCTGATATAAGAAAAGGGCGAGGGCCAGGAACCAAGGCAGATGACTCCATCGAGACTCAGCACGGCGTGTATTCCGGACAGGGGTGAGGAGGAGAAGGCGCCAGTGAGTCATCCCAGCAGGCGAACGGGCAACGTTAGGCAGGCCACCACAGCCGACCACCCTGTCCAAGAATGTCCTCGATACAGACGGCGCTTGTGCATGTCCCATCAGCCCTGGGTCCAGGCATGAAAGAAAGGGGACGTCTTGCTGGCTGTCGCCCGGGCGCTCTCCCAACACTGACAGGCAGGTGTGCATAGTACCCAAGCATTTCATGCAGCCTTGTGGGCACAGCCACGGGCAGTACGCATGGCCCAGGAACCACGACCGCCAGCTGCCAGGCAATGGTAAAGCGGGACCGCGACCACGTGTGGCGGCTCGAGATTGAGGGCGGCCTGCAGCAGATGGCCACCTCTCCCAATCCTCTGGGACCCGTTGACACTCGCAATGTAGCGAATCAAACAGATGCGGCCCATTTCCCGACCCCGAGGATGGCTTCCGAGGATACTGGATTGGGAGATATCATGTTCGGGCCGCGACCTGTTGCACGGCACCCAACTTCGAGGCCTACCGAGACAGCCTCCCCAGGGCCGACCAGGCGCCAAGATTGAAAGGGGAACAAGACGTTTGCGCCCGGACATATTAGGCTGGTGCTGTTGGGAACAGCCAGGTGAGAGGCCGCTTAGCCTAACGAAGGAATTGTGCTGGGCGCGCACTTGACAGGCAAAAATCCTCGCGGCCGGGGGAACGAGGAGGTCTCTCCCACTTGAACAGCCGGCAGCCTGGCGGCGGCGGGGAAGGGGTCAAGCTCCTGATCACCTGGCCAAGGTGACGTCTCGGTATGAGGGAGATCGGTCATCCATCGCGTGGTAACTCCCGAGGAAGGATGGCATCTCTCAGCAGCAAGCTGTAAGACGCCGAAGACATCATCTGCACCGTGAACAAAAGGGCAATCCGGTCTCGTGTTAAGTCCGACCCCGCCCAAGGCAGCAGTATAGATCAGGATGTCGGGCGCGATTGCGTGTCCCATCGTGACTCAGGACCGGCCATCGCCAACCACGGAGCCCTCAGGGGGGGGGGGGGGGCGGGGGGCAGAGTACCGGGGACTGCTGCCCGCCGAGGAGTGCTGGGTCCTTTTGAGATGTGTATATTGTAGAACTGCTCTTCCGTCCTGGTGTCGCCAACATACCCGGATACAGTAAGCCCGGCGTGAGTGAATCCTCTCCAGTGAAAAGGTCACGAGTCCTTTCGTGAGGCTGAACAGAGCCGGACAGCATCATGACCGCGCGTCGAGACTGTATGAGTTGAGGGCGGCACACGGATTGCGACTTCTTGTGGCATAGATGACAGTCGGGTGAGAATCGGTGAGACGTGGGCAGAGCCTTGTTGACTTGGCCCGAGTGCGCGGAGGTCTTTAAGGCATCTCTGCATCTAGCTTCAACGCTGGCCTTACAGCCTTACCTACGGAAGTACTCGGAGCCTCAGGCCCGAAGCGCCGACATGCACAAAAGGTGGAGTAGTCCTAATGCGTCCACCTCCCACTTGCCCTACCTGCTCCCAGTATCACCTCTTCCTGTAGTATTCGACCAGGGCAGAGGCTTGAAACCAAGGCCTCCGATAAGACCTGGCCAGTCGACACAATTCGAAGACCCCAGCCTCACTTCAGGCGGTGCACGAGCTGCGTCCTGAAGATCCAGCCCGACATCACCATCCCGCGGCCGGACACGATGCCCCGCGACGAGCGCCACGGCGCAGATTTTGGTGAGGGAAAAGAAGGAAAAAAAAAAAAAAAAGGCAATATGTGCACTGTCTGACCCCCAGACTCTCACCACCCTGCACACTAGAGCCGCGTAGCACCGGTAGATAGCGCGGAGTCTTACAGCAGAGGCTGGCCCGCAAGCCTCTATCTGCTCCCTATTATGGTTGAAGAGAAGCGATATACAGGGAGCGTGGGCCAGTTTGTTCGGCATAACTCGGCCTACAGCCGAATTTACACGGCTTTCAGATAGGAAGAACGACGAAGGATACAACAGAACGTACTGTACGAGTAGCGCCGGTGTCGCCAACGGCTGGGGACCATCTTGTAAACTGAGTCGCCGGCTCCACTTCCGGGTCTCCGCTGGAATTTTCGCCTGGGGCCAGCCTCAACATTCCAGCCTCGGCCCCCGACGGCCCACGGAGCGGAGCACTAGTAGATATCAGATTCTTAAAACTGCTCGCTCGGCCTCTTCGTCTCTTCAGCTCTTCAGCCCTTGCAGTTGTGAACATCTACAACGACCCGCGGCGCCCGCACCATCACGCCGAACCCCCGTCAAAGCTCTCAAGCGGCCCCGTCTGACGTCCAGTTCCTGCCCCAGTATAGCTCCGGCCTGAAAAGACCGATAGCACGCTTCTCCATTGCTCTACGGTCGAAGTATGGCTGAGAGTACCACGGGGACCCCAGCGATGGCCGACAGCAAGTTTGCTGCCGAGGCCACCAACAGCGACCTGGAACAGCACCAGGCCGTCAACCCTCCGGAGGAAGACTACCCGGTGGAGAGGGTAGAGGCGGTCTACAGGAAGCTGGACCTCCGCATCATTCCAGGTTCGACCATGAGCCCCCCCCCCCCCCCCGGCTGCCGAGACGTAGTAGTCGAGCACCCACTGACCGGCGGGCAGCGTTCTGGGTCCTCTACTTCCTCTGCTCGGCGATCCGCTCCAACATCGGCCTCGCCCAGACCATGAACTCTACCGAGGGCCACGACCTGGAGCAGGTGCTGCACCTCACGTCCAAGGACACCTCGACCGCGCTGGCACTCTTCTACGTCGCCTATGTCCTCTTTGACTGCCCGTCCAACCTCGTCATGAGCCGCCTCAGTCCCCGCGTCTGGATGGCCCGCATCGTCCTCGCCGTCGGCATCATAGGCATGTGCTTCGCCGCCGTCAAGGCCGCATGGAGCGTCAAGCTCCTGCGCTTCCTGCTCGGCGTGGTCATCGCGGGCATGTGGCCCGGCATGTCGTACTACCTGACCCTGTTCTACCCGCCCTCGAGGACGGGCAAGCGCATAGGCATGTACTTCAGCGCCGCGCAGATCTCGGCCGCGGTGGTGGGGCTGGTGTCCGCCGGCTTCCAGAAGATGGACGGCATCCGCGGGCTTGTCGGGTTCCGGTGGATGTTCATCGTCTACGGCGCACTGGCTGTGCTCCTCGGTATCGTGCTGCTCTGGTGGCTTCCCGAACGGCCCCTGCCGCCCGGTGAGAAGCGCGTCTGGAAGGGCCTGATGAGATTCCTCCCTGCGCCACCCGAGGCCCTCAAGGGCGAGGACGCTCTCGTGCACTACCAGGACCTGAAGAGGGTCTACCACCCCCGGCCATGGGCCTGGAAGGACCTGGGCTACGTCCTGACCGACTGGCGTCTCTGGCCGCTGGTGATGATGTACTTCGGCGTTGTGGGCGTCGGCATCGGTACCCAGCTCTACGGAAACGTCATCATTGCCGCCATCAACCCAGAGTACAGCGACATCGAGGTCAGCTTGCTATTTGCGCCGATCTGGATCGTAAGTCATCGCCCCGCGTCAAACCTCACATCCCCAGAGTGATGACGGGCCCGGCTGACCATTCCCCCCCCCCCCCCCACCCTTTCAAAAGATGGACTTCTGCGCCATCCTCATCGTCACGCCCATCTCGGACCGTTTCCACCGCCTGCGCCCGACATTCTTCTCCTGCGCCGTCCTCGTCCAGATCGCCGGCCTGCTCACCGTCACCTTCGCGCTGGGCAACCCGTGGGCCCGCTACGGCGGCCTCCTGATGGTCGGGTTCGGCCTCGGACCCACGGTCCCCATCTGCATGACCTGGACGAACGAGATCTTCCAGCGGCGCCACGGCGAGGTCGGCGTGGCGGCCGCCTCGGCGCTCGTTTCGGGCCTGGGCAACCTCGGCAGCATCACGACCACGTACGCGCTGTACACGGGCTGGCCTGCTGACGCGGCGAGCGGGCCGTACAAGTACCGGCGCAGCAACTTTGTCATGATCGGGATCCTGTGCGTCAGCATAGTCAGCAGCTTTGCCATGTGGATTCTCCTGAGAACATTCGGCAACAAGCCCAGCCATAAGATCGTGAGCAGCGGCAGCTCCGCCGTCGACCCGGCGGATGGCTTCCACGATGGGGCTGCGCGGCGTGAACTCCAGCAGCGTGGCTTTGGCCAGATGCGATGGGGCCCGAGGACCTAGAACCCCCACCCCCCCCCCCCCCAAGTCGGGTTACATGCGAGGCCTTTTGAGAAGCGGTAATCTCAGAGCCGCGGGTGCCGACATTCAACACCGACAAGATTGGTCCCCTCAACGCCGCGACCTGTCCCTGGACTGATGACATACACCCAACCTGCCTTTCTACCTACCTCGACAACCCCTCTCTCCGGCCATCAAGCGAGGACGTGCTGGTTCCATACCGCCTTCCTCGCCCTTGATGATCAATGGGTGACGGTGGACTGTTGACCTTTCGAGCTATCTCTTTCCTGGCGTTTCTTGGAACTTTTTTCATTTTATATATTTCCAGTGATACCCCATCCGTGTTCGGATTACGCTGTCTGCGCGAAGGTTCTACCTGACGGTCTACGCACTAAGCCAGGCCCGTCTTCGCCACTTCGACAGCGACAGTGCTTCTACGCCATCGCTGAGACGGCGTTATCGTCTGATACGGGAACTGGCTGGCGACAATGCTCCTGCGCTATCGCACTCGGCCTTTTCTCGTGGGCGTTGCGTTCGTTTGTGGCTTACCCTAATGATTAAAGAGGCGGAACAGGGAGGAGGGTTGGTTTGGAAGAAGCTCGCCCGACTAGTCGGTCGTTTTAGGTTCATGAATGACTCCGTACTGTTGGATCTGACACCGAAATTGAGCCGACTGTCCCCTTCCCGCCCTCCACTACAGCTCGTGCGCGAGAAGTTGATGTGCAAGTGAGTGCTGGCGAGTTCCGCCCTGCTCCGGAGTCGAGCAGCGGAGAGGCGCAGAATTTCCGCCGACCAGCGCTGTACTTTCAGTACTGGAAACGCCTCACAGTCCTGAAATTACGCCTCGTGCTAGTGAAGATAGCCCATGTACCATTCCGCCTCGCCTAGTGACAGTGATGCGCCCCAGATGTCAGAGCAGCCTACTATGCAGTCCGGCCGCTGCTCGAACTCCAGGGCCCGACCCTGCCCAGATGGGAGCGCTCATGGCCCCATGAAGCCCGAGGGCAAGGAGGGAGCCGAGGGATAACAAGATACCTAAGCGTTGGGTGGCACTAGGGTCTGCAGGAGGAGTAGTACCTCGTGGACCAACAAAAAGAAGAGGGGGAAGAGGAAGACCAGATACCGACGGGAATTAGGGAGACGACAACGACAAGAGCCTGCCTGCCAATAGTGTAAGGGTAATAGTACTTGGGCCGGAGGAGGAGGAGGTACCTCGCGAACCATTGGAAGATACCTGGGACGCCTGGGTGGGAGGCTGTTAGTACAGTATATGGGCCGGTTCCCCTTTTTCCGTTTCCTCGCAACGGGAGAAAAAGGGGAAAGGGAGACCAAGAAAAGAGCAGCCAACAAAAGAACAAGATGAAATGCTAGATAGAGGAGAACCGGACCAGGGAAAAGAAAGAGAAAAAGGAAGAAAAAAAGATCGAATATCGACGGGAATTGAGCCCGACGTGGGGGTCGAACCCACAACCTTGAGATCTGTCCCAGAATCGGAAACTCCGTAAGAGTCTCACGCTCTACCGATTGAGCTAGCCGGGCGCCGCTAGGGGCGCTTGTTGGGAACAACGCGCGGAAGGCTGTTCATAATGCAATGCCGGGCAGTGCATTGACGGTCCATGGCGCCCGTGTGGGATATGCGAGCGATTCAGCGGGAGAGAGGCGGGGTGTGAAGGGGGTCGTTCCATGGTTTGGGAGCCTGAAATGAGCGATTCAGCCGTCCGGTGCGCAGCGAACCAACAACAATCGTATATGCATGCAGCCATAGCCCACTGCGGACCACGACCTCACGAGCGGCGGCACGGGACTGTGACCCCGTAAGTACT
This sequence comes from Endothia cerciana, assembly GCA_026119935.1. NCBI lineage: Eukaryota > Fungi > Ascomycota > Sordariomycetes > Diaporthales > Cryphonectriaceae > Endothia > Endothia cerciana. The sequence continues at coordinate 124,386 of JALRMH010000065.1, forward strand.
CGGTACGAGGAGTGGGGATGATGAGAAGAGGCACAGAGAGTATGCCTGGACGTAGTTGTCGGGGCGGGCACCGCAACGCAGAGTGGAAACGTCAGGTCGGCCCGTGTTAAGACGCGCGCTCTGCACGGTATGGCGTCGAGGTCGAGAGCTGCCAAGGGTGAGCTGGCCAGAGATGTCAGATCTCATTTTACGGGCTGCGGCATGTTGCTGGGCGCGCTGCGGTGGCCGAGCCACTGTGCGGGATGGCCAAGGATAGCAAGTCGCCAACGTCGAGGGGTGGACCAAGAAGGGGATGAGACCAAGAGAAGATAAAGAAGTAGAGTTTGGGGGGCAGAAGCTTATGAGCCGCTGACGTGTTAGGGAGGGCAAGCCAGTGGCCAGTCGAGGGAGAGGCTCGAGCCTATGTCCCGCACTATGTACTCGGTAATCTTGTACTATTGTCGCATCCGCAGATCAACGAGGAGGGGCTGAGGTGGGTTCGAGGCCGCCGGGCGCGCGCCTACTCCTTCAGGGCGCCTCCGTAACGTGCGACACGCAGGACCCCATATGCAAATCATGCTCTTGGCTTGGGAGGAGACCCCGAGCAAATCTGCCGGCCCGGGACGTCATCGACCGTCGGCACACGTATATATTTTCGGTGATATAGAAGTTCTTAACATGGCAGTGCCACACGAGCAGCGGTGGCCGTCCTGCTACATTACTAAGTGACAGTCTCCTCACGGTTGGCTGGCAGACGGCGGACCAGCCTACCTACCTACCCACCACCACCCCAGATCTCTCTCCTGAACCGGGCCATGTTGCGCACGCCGCGTCCGACTCACAGGGTCGATTTGGGATTGGATTTCTGTATTTCGGACCATACCATGTCCTCTCTCGAGCATCCTTCCTGCCGGCTCCTGGACTTGCAGTCCGGCCGCGAGACTGGCCTAGCCTCGGAGCCGGTACCAGCCCCGGCCCCGGCCCCGGCCCCGGCCCCGGCCCCAGACCCAGACCCAGACCCAGACGGGAAGGACGGCCACGACCCGCCGGGGACCAGACCTACCTCCCGAGGTCGACCCAGCACAACCACAAACTTCCAGCTGGACTCGTATCTGGACTTCCTGTCAAACCATTCGTGAGTACACACCGCGCGCGCACGGCCTGCCGAGTCTGCTTTATATGTTGCATGTTCCCTGACTCACCCAAGCCAAGGATCGGAGTGCACCAGCTGAGGACCATGTCGTCGACCGAGACTCCCAACCCCATGGCCGGCCTGCCGGACCCCCCCGCCGTCTCGCTCAGGACCCTCGCCATCACCGGCATCCTCGTCGATGTATACGGCCTGGACGAGGTGCCCTCACCGCTGACCCACGTCTCCGTGCTGTGGCTCCACAACCCCCGCCTGGGCAACAGGTCACGGATGGCCCCCATGGCCAAGCGCATCGTGGGCGAGTACAACGAGACCAGGCCGGACGGGACCACGCGCGGCCTGATAGCGGTCGCTTTCGGTACGTGGCGTCCACTGCGGCGCCGCCCCCCCCCCCCCCCAACCTACACCTGTCTTCTCCCGTCCTCTGAGCCCGCGCGCCACTGCACCCGCCCGCCCCCCCTGGAGCTGACCCAGTGCCGCAGACCAGCGCAACCACGGCGCCCGCGAGGTCCACCACCTCGCCAACCTGGCCTGGAGGGAGGGCAACGCGCACCACGCCCAGGACATGTTCGGCATCGTCAACGGCACGGTTGTCGACACCCGCCTCCTCATCGACGCCTTGCCGGGCTACCTCTTCCTCGAGCGGGCGTCGCAGCACCCCGAGTTCGACCAGCACATCTGCCTCGGCGTGTCGCTCGGCGGCCACTCCACGTGGCAGACCCTGTTTACGGAGCCCAGGGTCACCGCGGGCGTGAGCATCATCGGGTGCCCCGATTACCAGCTCCTCATGAAGGACCGCGCCCGGCTGTCGAAACTGTCAACGTACGATAGGGGGGCCGAGGGCGCCGGGTTCCTCGGCAGCAGTGACTTCCCGCCGGCCCTGGTCGCGCAGTGCGCACAGTACGATCCGAAGGGAATCGTGTTTGGCACCCAGGACGTCGTAGAGTCTCTCCCCGAAGAGAAGCAGGCGCACGTACGGAGAGTGCTGGACAGGCATGTCAAGGGGAAGAAGTTCCTGATGTGTACCGGTGGGGACGACAAGCTGGTCCCCTGGCGGTGCTCCGAGCCATTCACCACATTCTTCGTGAACGCAGCCCAGACGTGGTACAGAGACTCGGGGTTGAGTGTGGACAATCGTATCTATCCCGGGCGGGGGCACGAGTGCAGCGATGAGATGGTGCTGGATGCGGTACGGTTCGTGTGTGAGGTTGTGAACGGTGCCAGGACAGGGCCGGTGGGTTCGAAAATTTGAATCCCGGGCGGGCATTATTTTCTTCTATGGGGGCCGGGAGCGGATAGAGATGCTTTCTAATGGCCGGGCTAGAACAGAGATGCGTCGTCTCATCTAATGCTATTTTTACCCCATGGTCTCGGCGCCGCGTCGATTAAGACCTCTTCTTTTCCACCATCAACGAGCCTCGTCCCGATCCCGGCCTTCTTCCTCTCGTCATCGTCCAAAAACAGGGTCTGCGCCACACCCCACGGGTTCCGTCTGAGTCTCTTATCCTTGAGTCCCTCCGACTGCCCTTGCGGGTCGCGCCTCCACTCCTCCACCGCACGCTCCTCGTTCTCCACCACCTCCGGGACGCCAGGCGGGTTGATCCCCACGAATGTCACCCTCTCCAACGGGAAGGAGAGCGCGGCGCAGTGCGCATCAGTGAGACGTCGCCGCTTGAACGCGTGGCTGACGACGGTGAGACGGCTGGGCCATCGAGCCTGGTCGTATGAGCGCCAGAAGTGGATGATGCTAAACAGGATGTTTTGGTGCGAGTCCAGCGCGCGCTCTTCCACCAGGACGCGTGGATGGAGGGGGACAGGTGAGGGCGTATGAGTAAAAGCCGTTTCCGAGATAGATCCGGACGAGGGTGTGGCTCGGAGCAGACCCCAACACGAGTTGGCGGCAGCGAGGTTGGCGTAACTACGAGCTTCGGAAAGTGGTGTGCTCGGGACGGTGGGACCTCTGGAAAGGCTGTCAGCATAGGTTCCTAGGAGCCCATAGCGGCCGAGTCCAGTTTGACGGCCGAGCATGTCGGCCTAGATGCCACCAGAATCTCTGAAGTGGCCTCTGGGCTAGCCGGTTTCACCCACCCTGAGAACATCAATACTGATCGGTCATCCTCACTCAGTGCCTTCAGGCCAGCTTTGATGTGTTCCGTGTACGTTGGCGTCTCGCCCCTCTTCCAGCTCTCGATGATCCACTCAGACTCATCTTCACCGTTGGTAGGACCCCCAGCCCAGATCGCGTGGCCGCAGACGATGATGAGATGGTCTGGTGGCTCCATGGTCGAGGCCGTAGGGAACGGCAGAATTATAAAGCTGTCAACAGCAGATCCGCGCTTGGGGGCCTCGAAGTTACTAGGAAGACGTGGCCAATCAGGTTGCACCATGTGACAGGGTAGTTTGAAGTGGTGTGTGTGTATGGACAATAATACCTATAGTTTTTGGCGAGTCGGCAGCGAGGGACGTCTCAAGATATATCTCTGCTACGCATATGCCGCAATAGGTCGGAGACCAGATATAAGCTCCCAGCTACCACCACAGGCTGCCCTTTGGTAGGTGCTGTCTCCAGCACTACTGCTCCTATGTCTACTTCGGCGTCACTCTCGAACGTCGTGGCGCCGCATTTTGCTGCAGCAGCCAGGACGTCCTTTGGGTCTTGCGGCCTCACCCACGGCATGCCGTCGACCGGTCCAAACCGCACAGCCGTAACAAGGTCGTTCGGCTTGATCAAGACGTCCAGTATGCCACTGACGTCTTTTCCCTCGGAGGCTGCGAGGATCCAGGTCACGGGCTGGCCACCGGCGCGCATCTGCCTATTCACGTAGCGCGCCAGTACCTCTGCCGACTGGACATTATGCGCGCCATCGAGGAGCATCTTGGTACCATTCAGGTCGAATCTCTGCAGTCTCCCTGGAATGCGGGCCTGCTTGACAACGGGAAGGATCTCTTCCAGGGTGCATAGGCGATCCGGACAGGCCAGGCGGTACGCCTGTAGGGCGCTCACGAGGTTCTGGGCTTGATGGGGCTCGAAGCCCTCCGAGGCCAACAGCTCCGCTTCAGCTGGCGATGGAGATGCGTAGACGACACGTGCCCCCACAGCCATGGCACGCTCCCCGATGGCACGCAGCACAGAGGGCTGGTTGCTCTCGTCGATGACACAAGAGACCTTTTTCCGCATGATCCCGGCTTTCTGGACAGAAATCTCCTCAATGGTATTGCCCAGTATCAGTTGGTGGTCCAGGCCGATCTTGGTAATGACGGTGACAGCCTTGTGCCTGAGAACATTGGTGGCATCCAGAGTGCCTCCCATTCCGACCTCGACGACGCCGAACTCCACCTTTGCGCTGTTCAGGATCTCAAAGGCGGTGGCGGTGAGTAGCTCAAACTCGGAAGCCCCGATCTGCTCTGTCTGGTCCCTCTCCCTGACCAGTCTTTCCGTGTCGAGGAAGACCTTCTCGGACACCGGCTTTTCATTGATGGTGATGCAGTCCCACCGGTCGATAAAGTGAGGCGAGTTAAACCTCCCGCATGACCTCCCGGCGGCGAGTATCATGGCAGAGAGATAGGCGCATGTTGAGCCTTTCCCATTGGTGCCGGCAACGTGGATGGCCTTCCATGTCTGGGGGGTATGCTGGAGGAGGCGGGTAATACGGGAGAGGCCGAGCTCGATCATGGCGGCGGAATGATCCTGTCGCTCCCGTACAGGGCACCAGATGGTATTGTTGCGTCGCCGCAAAGCCACAGGCCCACCCAGGTAAGGCCCTGAATACCTAGTAGACGGCGGCGATATCTGCCCAAGTCACGCGGCAGACCGTGTTCAGGCCTGGCAACACACCCAGCTGTCGAAGTGTCACGGGATCAGGGGGCACGTGTGAGTCATGTTCTTGTCAGCCTCAAAACATGCTGGTGTTGGAGCGGACGGGCGACGAGACTGGTGAAGGCTACCATGAAAACCCTGGGTGGTGTTGTGTTGCTGGGGAGTTGGCGACGAACGGCCACTCCAGTGGCTGAGAGTCGCTGCAGAGGATGGCAGGGGGGGGTTGGGTCAGGGGACCCAGGGGAGGGCGGGCAGTGGTGACGATGCTGAATACCTCTGGCCTCGCCACAAGGTTGGGGGGGTGAAAAGTATCTGCTATCAGCAGCGACAGGCCGCAACCGACCTGCATACAGACGGAAAAAGAAGAGACTAGGATTAAGTCGTCGTCTTCCTCTCCCCTCGTCTGTCTCTTTGTGATTGTCATCGCCCCCTTTCAACGTCCTCAACCCTCTCCTTTTCTCCATCCAACCCTCCCCAATCAACACTCTCCTCTCCATCCCTCGTTCTTGGCCGCGCAGATAACATCGCCGGCGCATCCTCATCACGAGGCAACCGGCGGCTGCATCTACGCAGTGTTCTTCATTGAAATCATTGCCGTTCCGCTGCTTTGCGTTGCCTTGTTTTGATTCCATTGCCTTCGTCAATTCTCCTGCCCTTCCTTACTACCCGGAAGGTCTGGTTCCTCTTTTTTTCCCCTTCTTTTTTTTCTTCTTTAGTTTCGGGGTGGTTGTTTTTTTTTTTTGGCTGTCCTCCTTTCTCTTTCCCCCGGCCTTTCTGCCCCTCGTCAACAGCAGCCGGGACCCGAACGTGGAAGATTCGCGACCGCGACACCACACTCTCATCATGGGTCTGCCGTAAGTCTCTCCATCCCTCTCCCCCCCCCCCCCCAATATCACAACCCTGTTCTTGTAATCTTGCGACCGAGAATCACGGCCAGCAGTCAGCAGGCAGCGGCCGGCCAATGAATGCGCGCCCTGGCCACTTTTTCACGCGCCTCTCGTGTCAGCCTAGCATCGGTCGCGCCGCGGTCCATCTCTCTGCGATCATCAGATTTGACCCCACCCCGCATCGCGACGATCGCCTGCGCCCCTTGTTGCCATCACAGCCATCGTTTTCACTGCGTTCATTTACCATGCGCAAGCCATACTGACGCTTCCCACCCCTACAGCCTGTACCGCGCGTCAGTCGAGTCCGACATTAGGCCCAAGGTCCCCAAAGACCCACCTACCCGCGCCCGCTCCACCATCCGCCGCATCCGTCGCAATATCAACGGCGGCGGCTCTGCTCACCCACCTGTCACTCGCGCCCGTACATTCCGCGATGGCAGTGATGACTCACAGGATGGAGTGGTGACCTGGAGTCGCTACGAGCCCGCCGACACCAACGCGCCTTCGCGATCAAGGCTACACAGGGCGGCGATCCTCGCCGACACATACTTCATCCCTCCGAGCTCAGCCCGACAGAACGAGCCCGCGCGATCTGCGAGGCAGACCGACTCTGCCTTGCGCGAGGTCGTCTACCGCCATGGCATGAGCCAGGACGTGGCCAGGTTCTATGGCGAGCACATGGCCATGTTGCACGCGGCTACAAGCTCTCGTCCCTCTCGAGGCACAGAGGAAAGCACTGCTGCCGAGCTATTTACTCCTTTGGCTCTTCCTTCAGAGCCCGGGTCTTTGGCCGGGGCTTTGGCTCTGTCACCGTTCGACAGGCCCACGCCGCCCAGACAAGTAAGCGATTTCAATACCGACATGATATATACTTCAAGTTCCGAATCCGTCAGTCAATACATCGATGTGTCCGCTAAGTAGCATGCACGATGCCTTCCGGCATCGCAAATGCTCAGTAGCGGGCGGTCGCCGCGACGACTCAATCTTAATCTCGAGGCTTGCAGCCATGCTAACGCTCCATCTTAGACGACGACGCGACTCACGCCTCGGCCCGTCTTGCCATCGCCGCGGCTGCCCGAGACCAGTGCTAGGGCTAGCGAAAGCCGCCAACCCGACAGAGTTCCGGGTGTCGTGCTACAAGGACAGGATGGACAGCTCATTGCTATGGGGCGATTGAGGTCCATTCGTGATACAGCGCAGCGCCTGCCTCTACCGCTGCCTCCAGTGGACCCTCAAGTTGACGGACTTGGTGACCGTGATAGGAGCCTCAGTCCCGAGGGCGACGGGGTATGGGATACGCTTCTCAGTTCCATCACCCCCGATCCTCAGACACCTAGCGTTGGGGCGTCCTTCGCATCCACTTCTGCGCCCGTCTCAACGACGAATCTGCAGAGCACAGCCAACAGTTCCCGCTCGTCCCACCGCGACACGACCATGGATGCGCTAGAGGATTTTGACGACGAACATTTTTGCGAGTCCTGTGGTGACAACACGGACACGGAGGGCGATGGAGACGACGAGTCGCGCGAGAACACGCTGCGGCGCTTTGGGCGGTCGTACGCAGATGTGGTCGCCCGTTCGCGATCGCAGCGCGATGATGATGATTTTGAGTTCCCGGGTGATGTGGAATCGATGCAACGCATCGTGCGCCAGCTTGCACGGCGTGAGGATATCCCGGACGAGTGGTGGGCTGAAGCTGGCCTCAGCCGCTCCCTGCCACGTGAGGCTGCTTAGACCAGCCGAAAGAGGCCTGAGGCAGCGCCGACGAGGAGGGTCGGGAGTGCTCATCTGAGTGGGCCAGCATCTATGTTCGCCATATGGGTCATTACGGAGTTTCTAATATGAGGATCGATGCCATATACGAAGTTACGGCTTACGAGCTATTGTACCGGCGGAGGAACTTGCGGACTAGGCTGCCCTCTGGGGCGAGCATGCCATAATACGAAGCCGCGAGTGTCGGCGGTAGTTATGGAAAAGCGTTCCTTGATGAAACCAAAGCCAAACCAAAAAAAGACCAAAAACAAAACAAAAAAAAAAAAAAAAAAAAAAAAGGGGGGGGGGGGGGGGGGGGGGGGGGGTGTCCTTAGGAGGTATCTTGGAGACTATTGCAGTCTTCGAAAGTGTGCAAATATGTCATGCCATGTATATGCCATGCTATGTGTTCAGGCCACTTGTCGGCATCTGCTCTCAAAAATGACGTTACGTTGCGCCGCCACAAGACGTCACGGTCTCCCTTTACAATGCAGTGCTACTCTTGGGTAAGCTCGGGCTCGCGTCAAGTGCTGAATATTAAGTCTTTTTCCCGTGGGTAGATAGATGTTAAAATCAAAGTCATGGACAGGCTAAGATGAGGCCATGAGCGGTGCTTCGTCAACGGTTCGAGGATTCCGCTTGCAAAGGTACTACCATGTATACATGTAACAGGAGCAGTGTTTGTTAGGAAGAGAACGCCTGTCCCGTCGACCACGCGTTCCTCTAACGGCCGCCAGTATACTATTAGGACCACCAAAGCACCAAGAGTTCGACGGCGTCGTCTCGGGTCTACCACCTGGGCAGCACAATTGCATCGACCAGGCCTGAAGATCCGATCCGGGTCTGCGTGAGGAAACAGTGCCGCCACCCACAGGTCCATAAGGCTCAAGATGGGTTTTCTCGTACTCTGTACGAGAAGGAAGGATGGCATCTGAACCTTGAATGGGACACGGTCCATCGCGTCCACGGAAGACATACACGTTCCTTGGAGGAATAGCGTCTTCCTCGGTGGTTTTTCCCCCTCCTTTTTTTCTTCTTCTTGTCTTTCCTCTTCTTCTCTTTTTTTTCTTTTTTCCTTTCTTAGTCTGTGCCCATGACACCCCCCCCCCCCCATGCTCGTGTCCAATGCCCAATTCCGACCTAGATTCCTTGAGCCTGAAGCCTGGATGAGGGTCAGCGTCGAGGGCTGGTCCGCGCTCCCTCTCTGCCTTGCTCATGGAGCATTGGGTGGGGAGCCGTACTCCACATTGTTCTATGGGATTCGGGGGCTCCAGACTGATCCCAGCTCGCCAGTGGTGGAGACGTGAAATGATTCAGTGGGCTTGCTTGGTGGAGATGTACTGTGTGTGTTGTGTTGTGCAGGCTAGAGAACACCCATCTCGATGATGGAGCTTCGATATCTGATGCCCATTCCTGGTGGAGGAGATTGGAATGAGACATGATCCTGCCTGCAACAACACCATTGGCCGGTCACGAGAAGCAGATTCTTTACTCTGCATCCGTTGTCCCGGCCGACTGCTCAAGACCTGCGATGGACGACAACTGATACATGGTAAACAGAGACTCTGACAGGGCTGAAAGGTGACAGCCCCGCAACGCGAGGCACTGAAGCCAGGCAGCTCCTAGCTGCACCTCTAGGCGGAAGAGGTGTCATTGGGCGCACTGGGCCCAAGGCCCTGCTTGGCACAGCACCAGGGGGATGGAAGCTTGTGCTGTTGCGTTGCACCAGAGCGAACATTGAAACCTTACTTACCGTGATGCCTGCAGGCCCGAGAAACACATGAAGTCCTGAGACGGCGACCCGCAAATATCCCACTGCCACTACAACAGAACACTGATGCACTGACAGTTTTGACTATTGTAGACCACAGCCCACCATTTGCAGCGCCCGTCACCTCAGTGGCAGTGACAGTGGCAGTGGCAGTGGCAGTGGCATTGCAAACCAAAGCGGAGGGCCAGGGCCAGGGCCAGGGCCAGGGCCAGGGCCGGGTATTGCCAGCGCACGCCGATCATTAGCAAGGGGGGGTGGGGGGGGGAGGCCAATGGCACAGTCACATACCATGGTACAGCTCAGCACAAGTCAACGAACTCGCCCTGCATCTACCGTCGCTTGCTGCCCTGGGACTTCTTTTCAACTTTTTTTTTTTTTTTCTTTCCCCTTGTTTGTGTTTTTTTGGTCCTCCTTACTTGCCTTCCCCGAGGAGTTGTGCACTTCAGCACTGAGCCCAGCTGGGGGGCATGTGGCTTCAGAGCTCTTGATCTGCTGCTGTCGCCGACGGCTGTCAACCCCATGTCGGTGATCAGACACAATCAACAATCACCAGCCCAGCGTCCGCCTCACATCCCACCCTCCGCGAGCACACGCCCCGCTCTGAGATCATAACCGCGACAGCCCCACCCCGAACCTCCCAGATCAACGAACGAGCATAAACGGAGGAGCGACTCGTGCACCTCAGGGTAAATAAGACGACAGGGACGTCGCAGCGATATACCAGGCGCGAAGAATCGAGGCCGAGGGAAGGGGAAATTGTTCGCCAGGGTGTCACACGATCTGCGCCCACCCCCCCCCCCTCCCCGGGGCCAACCCGGCGCAGCCAGTCGGACGCCAACCGGGAGGAGCTGGAGCTGTTCCTGACGGGGGGAACAATTCTTTTGTCTTCCCCCTCCCCCTCCCTCCCTCCCTCCCCGCCACCCGGCTCGGGATCAGACAAAGGGCCAGCAGGCACGCAGAGACACGACATCTCCCCACCGTCGCCATGCGCGCAGGCAGCTCCAACGCCGAGCGGGCCTACCATCCCGGAGGCAGGACGCCGGTAGGCAGGACGCCGCGCAGGGAGGTCGGCAGTGCCACTGCTGTTATCGCGACCGGCGGTGGTCATGCCCGGGAGAGGGCATTGCAGGATCCTGGCCTGAAGGACTATGTATGTTGGGCCGCTGGCCCGAGCCACCCAGGTCATGGTTGCCCTTGACGGGTACGCTATCCTGGCCGGAGGAGGGTATGTTTTGCTGACGTGTCTGTGCTGGCAATACAGAGACTTGGCGACTGCATCGGCAAGGGAGCCTTCGGTTCTGTCTACAAGGCCTTCAATTGGGGCACCGGCGAGGCGGTTGCTGTCAAGCAGATCAAGCTGGACAATCTCCCCAAGAGCGAGCTGCGCATGATCGAGGTCAGTATGCCCCCGCTGTCCCGTCCCAACCTATGAAGGGGTCAGGAACAAGCGCCGCTGACGAGATACCATACCAGGCCGAGATCGACCTCCTGAAGAACCTGCACCACGACAACATCGTCAAATACATCGGTTTCGTCAAGTCCCAGGACTGCCTGAACATCATACTCGAGTCCGTTGCGCCCGCCCACACGCCGAGGTGCTGGGAGGATGAGGAGAACTGACTGCTGGATAGGTACTGCGAGAACGGCTCCCTACACTCGATATGCAAGGCATACGGCAAATTTCCCGAGAACCTCGTCGGCGTCTACATGACACAGGTCCTCCAGGGTCTGCAGTACCTCCACGATCAGGGTGTGATACATAGAGATATCAAGGGCGCCAACATCTTGACCACCAAGGACGGCACAGTCAAGCTGGCAGACTTCGGCGTTTCGACCAGCACCCTCGCCGGCCCGGACAAGGAGGCGCAGGTTGTTGGCACGCCGTACTGGATGGCCCCCGAGATCATTCAACTCTCCGGGGCGACCTCCGCATCGGATATCTGGAGTGTGGGCTGTACCGTGATCGAACTGCTGCAGGGACGACCGCCGTACCACAATTTGGCGGCCATGCCTGCTCTGTTTGCAATCGTCAACGATGACCACCCTCCCCTGCCTGAAGGGGTCTCGGCTGTACGTGCCACAATCCCGCGGGGAGGTGAACTCTGTGCTTAGGTGCTGACTTTCTTGACAGGCTGCCCGGGACTTCTTGATGCAGTGTTTCCAGAAGGACCCGAACCTTCGGGTGTCTGCCAGGAAACTTCTCAAGCACCCGTGGATCGTCGGATGTCGCAGGAGTGACGCCCCAGTGTCCAAGAGGCCTGCAGATTTCAACCAGGCAGTTGAGGAAGTCAAACAGTGGAACAAGGCTCTGAAGTCTTCAGAGACCTCCCTGAGAGCTTCTTCAGGCTCCGAGGGCAGCGCCCAGGCGCCTAATGGGCACCCTATGTCCAGGTTCGGCCCAGCAACAACAGACCCACAGCGCTCGAGCTTTGTCACCCCTGCGGCAAAGCGTCCGCTTAACATCACCACTGTCACCAAGCCGAAGCCTAATGCTGACATGTTCAGGTCACCCGAGGTTGCTGATGATGACAATTGGGATAACGACTTCGCGACCGCCATATCCCCGAGCGCGCTCCACCTGCCCCACCTGAAGCCACAGGACAATTTCGGGGGCAAGCTCTCTGCCGATAGGCTGAAGCAGTTTGCGTCCATCGACGAGACCACCGCAAGAGACAACTGGGATGAACACTTTGAGGGCGATCTGCAGACGGTCAAGAACTCCCGACAGTTTCTGGACCAGGATCCGCAGGAGCAGACGATACGTCCGACGCCCAGGAGGTCCAGCAGATCTACGGAATCGTCCAAGTCGCAGCATGGCCACAAGAAGAGCAGAAGCAAGCAGACCTCGTCTTCGAACGTGCCCCTGTTGCACAAGTCATCCAGCAAGTCCTCGCTTGTGGGAAACAAGTTTGAGCTACCCCAGCGCCCAGAGGCGATATATCGCGAGCAGTCTACCGAGGACTTCTCGGATCTCTTCCCTGAAAGTGATAATCTGTTCTCCCGCAAAATGAGTCGTGGCAGGAAGGTAAGCACGCACGCGATTCCCGCCCGCGCCCGAGCTCCCGATGATACTTACTATGCTTTGTGTCAGGACTCGTCTCAACTCATGCCGCCACCCGACCTCAAACTTGAGTCTGCGAACAACCAGCTGCTCTCACCCGGTGGCAGTGATATCTTCCAGCGGCAGCGGGTTGTCTCCCGTCCCTCACCTCTCGGTGATCAGCCTATGAGAAGAACGAAGTCGCAAATCGAGATTCAGAAGTTTGCAGAGGGCGAGGATGACGAAGACTTCTCTGATATCTTCGGTCCCAATGACACGTTGACGGAGAAGGAAGAGAGCGACCGGAGCTCTGAGGACGGCGGCATCATGCTCCTGTCCAAGCTCTCCAACAGCTCGTGGCTGGGTGACGATGAGGAAGAGGATGACCCGTTCGCCATGATGGATCCCGAGTACAATGAGTTGGACCTCGAGGCCAATATAGCCAGGGACCGCCATGCCAGACTGGCCGAGAGGGTCGAGGAGCAGGTACAGCTGCTCAAGATTGGAGCCGACATTCAAGGAGAGGAGCGGGTCTCCGATGTGGCCGATGAGCTTCTCCATTTGCTGCATGAGCATGAGGACGTCAAGGGGCTGATCATCACTGCCCATGGCCTGCTACCCATACTAGAGCTGCTCACTCTACCGCCAGACACAATCAGCACAGCCAAAAGTCGTCAGGATATGATCTTGTTACTATTAAGAGTCGTCAACAAGGTGAGTAGAAGTCTGAGCATCACTCTTGTTGGGACACTGGACTGAGGATACATCAGATCATCTTCCGTGACAGGGAGTTGCAGGAGAACCTATGCTTTGTTGGCGGCATTCCCGTCATCACCAAATTCGCTGCTCGGCAGTTCTCGAATGAGATTCGCCTAGAAGCTGCAGCATTCGCCCAGCAGATGTACGAGACCTCGACCCTCACCCTGCAGATGTTCGTCAGCTGCGGTGGTATCTCGGTGCTTGCTGGCTTCCTGGACGAGGACTACGATTCATCACGAGATCTGGTACTCATTGGCGTGAACGGCATCTGGAGGGTATTCGAGCTTCAAGGACCTACACCGAGGAACGACTTCTGCCGGCTCTTTTCGAAAGCGAAGGTGCTTGATCCACTGGCCGAGATTCTCCATAGAGTGCTGGATCCGGACGACAGGGATGAGCTCTCCGAGTTCATCGAGGGGCGCATCGTGAACCTGTTCCTCATGTTCTCGCAGGCCGATTCCGAAGTCAAGGAGCTCATTGCCGACCGCGCAGTCATCAAGAGTACGTGACACCCCGTTTCCCTGCCACTCCCTCTGCTATACTTAACGCTGACCGCCTATACAGCTGTGTTGAGGGATCTCCAGACCATGACGCCTGTGCACCAGATCACCATGCTCAAGTTCATCAAGAATCTCTCGAGTCTCCAGACCACCGTTGAAGTCCTTCACTCGGCTGACGCTATCGAATACCTGATTGACTTGTTGGAGAAGAGTCTCAAGAAGGATCAGCACCACTTCAGGGAGATCTCTAACCAGGTGCTGAATACCATGTTCAACCTGTGCCGGCTGAGCAAGGAACGACAAGAGTCGGCAGCAACACTAGGCATCGTGCCACTGCTCCTGAAGATCATGAGGACCGACCGGCCTCCCAAAGAGTTTGCCCTGCCCATTCTCTGTGACATGGCGCACTCTGGAAGCAAAGGCCGTCGGTCATTGTGGCAGAACAAGGGCCTGGACTTTTACGTGTCACTGCTCGCGGATCAATATTGGCAGACCACTGCTCTAGACGCCATTCTCGTCTGGCTGCAAGAGGAGACTGCCAAGGTCGAGGGCCACCTGCTCAGCGGTAACTTCACTTCTGCTATCCTATCATGCTTCAGCGTGACCAAGGGCAATCCCTTTGCTTCTTTCGATCCTACCCTCCTTGAACCTCTTCTCAAGCTTCTTCGATTGAGCCCGGCTCTTTCATCCTCGCTGGCCAAGCCGGAGATATACATCGGCATAGCCGCGAAGCTGGCCCACAAGAAACCCGTCGTCCGACTGAACTTGCTGCGTGTTGTCCGGACTATTCTTGACATGTGCGAGCCCGATATGGGCGTCAACACTGTCGGCGGCGGTGCTCAACTACAAGCTCTCTTTGAGTCCATACAGATGCTGGAGAAGGACCCGGCTGTCCTGGTCAGGAACCTTGCGCTCGAGATCACCAGAACGCACATCGAGGGCGACTACTTCGAGGTCAAGTCTGTCGGCAACGGCTCGAACAGGGGCCACGAGTCTAACCGCTCTGGTTCTGGCAACTCCCGGCGGCCCATTAGGTACATCACGCCACCCAGCCGAAGCTTTGCATCTCCTGGGCAAGGCAACCCAATGACACCCACCCACCCACAGATCCGTCACACTGAGTCCGAGTCCGCCGTCCACCAAATTGCCCACACACCTAGACGGAATCAGGTTATCCAACAAGACGCCATGTACCAGCGCCCGCGGAGCAGGGACGGCGGGCTTATGTCACCGGGCGTCTCATCACCTAGACGCACGAGCGGCGAAACAGGAACACCGGTCCGAAGCAGATTGCCTAGAGGATCAATCTCGTACATACGGCCGAGCACTTCCGCCGGTGGCCACCCTCCTCCGCTGCACCATGGGCGCTCGGAAAGCTCCCTGTCAAATAAGGAGAACACGGGCTCAGGGCGCACATATGCCGTTGGTGGTAGCGCTAGTATCCTAGGTGAATCTCTCGAACCGCCACGGTCACCGGCAGTGATCAGGGAGCGTGCCTCTACGGCAGTGATGAAGAGGCGAGGCAGTCGGGTCCCGAGCTCCGAGATCAAGCTCGTCAATGGCAATAGTAATGTTTCGGGAGAATCCAAGTGGCCCTAGGAAGACCGCGTTGGAGAAAAACAAGCGAATCGCCAGGTGACGGCTGGGAGTCAGAAGAGCAAACAGGCCAGAGAGAAGGAGACGCAGCGTTGTCGGCAGAGTACCGCGTCGTCTATCGTCAAACGTGTTGACGTATCGCAAAAGGCTGTCAGGGACATGCCATCACTGCCTAGCATCACCGCGGGTAGCTCGTCGCTCAAGGCCCAGCTCGACGCAGTCCGAAATCCTGCCGGCCGCCAGAATCCAAAGACACAACCTCGGCGTGCCGTCTCTACAGCCTTCACACCTCAGAAGCGACCGCATCAGCGAGAACGCACAGCACCTACCTCGACCGCTTCGTCTCCACTGAAGACTTCAGGCTCGGGCGGGAAGGAGGCAGCACCAGGCGCGAGCTCGACTTCTCTGCATCCGTCTTCAAGCCCCAAGTCAACCCCTCCCGAGCAATCGACGCCCAGCAAGCTGAAAGTCAGAAAGAGAGCATATACTGCACCCAGAAAGTCCCCACTCAACAAGTCTCCGGGAAAGACTCCATCCAATTCCCCTGCCGGCGCCCAAAGCAAGCGCAGTCAGGCGGAATCTGAGCCGATAGAGGCGGCGGGCAACAAGTAACATTGCCGAATCCCCTGCGACTTCCACACGATCACCGATCAGCACGATACGCCGCACCTCGAAAGGCGGGATATATACCCATACGTGTCAACTTTGACAGAGAGGTTGACACCCCATCTTGGCTACTTATGCCGGTTCACCCACACACACAACACAGCCTTTTACGTCTCTTCTGTCTCTTTTTTTTTTTTTTTTTTTTTTTTCTTTTCCAGTCCAGCATTTGCATTAGATTCCCAAGGTCTTCGGAGGCATACATAGCATCGGGTTCGAAAAGGAAAGGATTTTTATGTTGCTGCATCTTTGCATGGGCGAGGACGGAAAAGATCTGTGAGTCGCCCGCCCGGATGCTTGACAGGCAGAGTTCATAAATGCCGAGGTCCATGGAGACCATCATCAGGATGTATCTTTCCTAAGGCACGAGAATTATCACGCAGAATCGCATCTGTGACCGCCATAAGTGAGACCTTTGATGCAAGCCAGGCACAGACATTACGTAACAAGGTGAAACGGTCTGGAGCTCAAATGCATCTGGTGATAATAACACAAGTGTCTATCTACCCTACAATCCTTTGAAAACCAAATCCGTTTTCAAGCGCCCCTTCCTTAACTGTAACCCAAGTCGTCGCTAATCCTGGCGCCGAGAAAATCACGATAACGAAAGAATCAACAAGCAAACGCCAAACGCCTTCCCGTCCACCCGGCAAGAATCAAGACCAGCTCGTCCCTTGTGTCCCGGACTCCGGCATGCCGCCCTATCCCCATCCCAAAGCCAAGAAATGTCAAAGGTTATGCCAAGTCGCCCGCCCGCAAACCAGCAGGCTACGAGGGTGTTCAGTAGGAAAGGTCGCGCTCTTCGTAGGCGCCCGGCATGTAGCGGCGCACTACAAAGGGGATGGCCAAGGACTGGTCATTGGCGTTGCCGTTCGACCCTCCCGTGGTTGTCCCACCATTGCCAGCCCCGCCGCCCGCGCCGCCGTCCGTTGTCGACGACTGCTCGCCGGATCCAGCGTTGCCCTCAGCCGTGCTCTATCGTCGGGAGGAGGTTTAGAGAACATGCTGCTGTCTGAAACAGAGAGCAGAGGGGGTGTGAGTGCACTTACATTCCCACTGCCGCCGGTCGAAGCCCCCCCTGAACCATTGGCGTTCGTGTTCCCGCCAGAATTACTACCACCGGCCGAATCGGTGTTACCAGCGTTTCCGAGGGTCACGCTGCTGCTATCGACGGCACCGCCGCCGTTAGCACCCGTGTTCGCCTGCGTGACGTAAGTCACGCAGCTGCCATAGCAGTCAGTGTCCTGGCCGTTGCTATTATCCCCCGCATCTCCACCGGTGGTATGGCTGTTGGCCGAAATGTCGATGTTGCTGCCCGCGCCGCCGTTGCCGCCGGTCATGGTCGAGCCCGACCCGCCCGTGCCCGCGGCGCTGCCCGCAGAACCACCATTCCCCCCCGTGCTGGAAGGGCCAGAACCACCGTTTCCACCACTTTGGCTGCTGCTGGATGAACCACCCGAACCGCCATCCAATGTTTGGCTCGACGACTGCGAATCGAATAGGGCGTTGGCCTGGAAAGCCATCAGGGCGGCGAGGAGAGTGTAGGTGACCTTCATTTTTTTGGATGGTAGGATAAAGGAAGAACGGGGGTTGTCAGGTAAAGAGTGTACTGGGTGGGGAGGAGTGAAGGTGATTGGTCAAAGAATGTGTGTGTTTTAGAAGAAGGATGAAAGGAGAACAAAAAGGATGAGGAAGCCCTGCTTTCTCTGAACAGAAGATTACTGAAAAGGTAGTTAGTTGGTGTGTGATGATGGACAGAAAGACCGGGACTACCAAGTTGGGTGACGAGGTCTTATATTTTGTAGACGTACCACCAGACAACGCGCGCTTTGCGCTTCCCCTCTCGTCGTGGTCGTCTGTCATGTCCGTCTCTTGGCGAGTTCGTTCATCAGCCAATTTCGACCCCCATCTCATTAAGCTAAGTTAGGTGTCGTGTTTCGATCGCATAAGACTGGCCTCTGTTCTCAGGCCGGGCCCCCGGTGGCCCGGAGCCGTTGACCTGCCCAACAGTTCGTCCCAAGAAGCCCTGACAGGTGGTGTTGGCTCTCTTGGCAGGAGGCGTTCTCGCGCCCTGTGCTGATCCAGAGGCCCGGTGGCCAGAGTCCGCCGGCGACACGGAATGCTGTGTAAGATGCATGCTTACGCCATTGCTAACAGCTCTTGGCGTGTCCCCGGTTGGGAACCCGCGACTACTAAGAATGCGGACTGTCATATTCAGTTGTCATCTGTGCCGGCCCGCTGAGATGGGCGTGTATCAGTACCACCCCTAAGGCTTATACGGCCCAGCACTTCATCAGGAGCCCGATGCAGCGGGCAGTGAACAAGGCGGCGGCTAAGCAGAGTAGCTGCTGAAGTCGAGGCCCCTGGGGATTCTGAGATGGCTGAACAGCGTTCTGTCGCGATACAGGGAATTAATTGGTAGGGCTCAAGAGCCCAGAAGCCCAGGTGTGTCTGCGAGCCTTTCCGTCAGGGAGGAAGAAGCAAGGAAAGAAAGAAGCTATCTGCGGGCGCCGGTACGGGACCTATTCTGGGCGGACGGCGGCACAGGAGCCGAGTCTGCACCCTGCACCTCCTCCAGTCGTGCCCTCTAGCCGACTTGTCAATCGCAGTCAGCAACCCTCGAGGTGGATTTTGGGCTGCAGCCGGACGTGGGCGCCGTGGAGGTGGACGAAATCTTCTGAGCTGGTCTACACATCAGCTTACGGGGCTCTTGATCGTGCAAAGGCCGTGCTCGATCTGTCAGCATTAGCTCTGCTGATCCGGGGCCCTGCGGGAAAGATTCAGCTCATTTCCCACATGAAACCTTGATGCTGCTCTTGGTAAGCAGCCCTATGACCCGATACTGTGGCCCGGGCGAACGATAGGGTTGCATCGCCACTCCAGGGCACAGTAAGCTTATTTGTTGGCTCTGGCTGGATAACTAGCAGACCTTCCCAACCGAGCCAAAGGGACAAAGATTGAAAGTCTGGCTTACCCTTGAGCCGAGGCTCTATCTATGCCATTGCAGCCCGGCCATATGAACACTATCGGGTGTAGTGTGTGCGTTACTGTGGCATCTTCCTTCAGGTTGTGAGCCAACAGAATAGTCCAGCTAGCCAAGCCATTGGGTAGATTACTGCTGGATCACTTCGTCCCTTGATACATAGAATGCTGCTCCACCAGAATATTGTTGACGCCCTCGTCGACGAACATAAACAAAAGAAACACTAAGACATCTTGGCAGTGTCAGCCGTCAGCCGTCCCGAGGTCGGCATCTGTCAACATCGACGCAAGGAGGTGTGCTTTCGAGGTCTGTGGGGCTGCAAAGAGTTGGCAAGATGGAGAGGGGGTTCATGGAGGTAGGGATAACGTTGATTGTTAGGAATCCAATATTTCTGAAGATCGAGATGGGAACAGTCGACCTTGACTACTCCAAGCATGAAGGGAGCCGTGAGGATGGCGGGGACACGCTGCTTGGGCCGAGCGTGTCGATGAGGCCCGAAGGCTCCTGACGGCGACAGGCCATGACCTCGTACCGTCTGAGACGCTGAGCTAGCGCAGCGGTGTTGCGATTCCAATCTCTCGTTTCCCGGAGATGACTTTGCCTGCAAAAATAATGCAACTTTGGAATCCAATATTTGGAATACATAATTATGTAATTACACCATCCGCCACAGGCTGATGGAGCTGGTTTGAATATCTTCAGGCTCTTGTTACTTTACCCACGCAATCTTGAGCCAATATCATCCAGGAGGAGGCAACCTTAGATATGTATGGTGTAAAATAGAGAAAACGGTGTGCTTAGTGTCAGCGCTGCCCAGCCTGCAGACTGCGTTCGAGGGCGAGCATGCTTCGAGGAGCACGCATGGTATACCTTGACGGGCTGCACGAGAGCTGGGCTATGGCCATGTTACCCTTCGGCGAAGGGGTTACTGACGCGCGGGCAATGGGAGGAAGAGGTCCCGCCGATATCTAATCTAGCCTGACTGTGCTCTTCTGAATCTTTGCTCAAATTGGCTGCCTCTAGAACCTTTTTTCCCCCCTTCCCTCCCCTTCCCCGCTGGATCTCTTCTTTACATAAATACAGTCCAACGTGGTCAGACCCGTTAGGGCGATCCAGCCTCACCGGTCAGCGCCTGGAGACATCCATCGTATGCAGCCTTCTTGACCAGAGGGGTACCAGCGCCATCCGGCTGCATGAAGAGATCCGCATAGCCCTCGCCTGCGAAGGTCCCCGGGATCCAGGAGTAGGTATCTGCAGCGCGACGTTAGGATACTTTCCAGAGATCGAGGTCCGGTTTGACCGCCCTCAGGAGAGGGCTCGGTAATGGGTACGCACCATCAAAATCCCAAACGGTGACGCCGACACAACCGTCGATGTTGTAGTCGTTGTAGTACAGCTTGACCTTGAGGTCCTTCGCCCGGAGGGCCTTGGTCGCGGCGTCGAAGGCCAGGAAGAAGTACCCGGGCCCGATGGTGTCGTACCACAGGTTGCTGGAGAAGGCACCGGCGGGCGGGTCGCTCAGGGCCTCGTTGACGACGTCCCACGAGTAGCAGGGGTCCCCGAAGTGCTCGATGAGGTTGGTCACGTGGTTCACCAGGACGGCGCTCAGCGTCTCGTTCGTACAGTTGACGGCAGGGCTTGTGACCCAGTCTGGCAACTGGTTGTACCAGATCAGGTTGTGGCAGCGCACGAGCTTCGCGCTGGCCTCGGCGAGGTCGAGGAAGTAGTCACCACCACTATAATTGAAGATATTCTGTTCCGGCTCGGTATACTCGAACTGTGCTCCAGTCCCGTCAGCACCCCCTGCTTCCAAGGTTGTTCGAGACGCCATAACCCAGGGACAGGAGTGTGGCCCCGACCTTCATGATGTTGGCCGGAGTGGCCCCGCCGAAGTCATGCGTGTTGTTGAACTCGGCCATATAGTAAACGTCCGTCGCCTCGCCCGTTCCCGGGATGTCCGCGGCGGTCCCGAACCGGAGTTTGCCCGCAGCCTTCGCAGCATCGTTGAGACCGTAGCCGGAGCCAGTAGCGGTAGCCAGCAGGGTGGTCGTCGGATTTGTGCTGCCGGCCAAAGATGTTGTGACCGCGGCAGGTGCTGATGCTAAGCAGTCTGCTGGTGTAGTGCCTGTCACAGTGACCGTCTGGGCGCCGTAGCTATAGCTGTGATGAGGCGAGGCCATCACCGCAGCCTGGGTGACCAGGAAGCCATATGTGAGATACGAACGGACAAACATGGCTACTACTACGAGAGCGAAAGATTACCTTCAATCCCGGGCTGTAATGGGGAAGGTGACGAATCCGCCGGGCATAGGGCAGAGGCAGGGACTGAAGTCTATATATACTTTGTGTTGACCTGTCTGTCTATTGGCTTATAGTCCGAGTAAGAACCTCACCTCCGACCCCGGTGGAGACTACTCTTGATATGCTAAAGTACATACGAAGTTATCGGCTAATACGGATCGCACGTGGCTGAACTTCGCTAGGGGATGAAGGGGATCTCGCCTCACGGTAAGGTTCGATGAGTACATGACCTGATGATCTCAGGATGCTGTCCCAGCCGGGATGATATCACGCCCCTGGCGCCTAGGGCTGGGTCTTCAGACCTGGAATATGCGCGGCACCCGCAGAGACTAGGCCAGGAACACGCCCTCGTGGTTGGTGCAAAATGGCCAAGGTATGTTTTTGAGATCCGCCAGCGAGGTTGTGAGCCGGCTAAATTCAGCAGCATTAGTGTGAGGTACCTTGGCGACTATCGTTGCGGCTCGCTCATGAGCCACCCGGGCTGCCGGGTCGGACTGGGTAATATCTTGTGGCCCTGGAAAGACAACTCGACGCGAAATCTGCATCTGGGCCCGGCTTGGTGGTTTCCCACCCATCTGCCAAGCAGCGTGGCCAGCTTTTGGGGCTTGTCAGACCGGGTATTGGGAGAATGGAGGCAGAATAGCAGGGGTAGATATTTTGGAGTAATTAAGTCAAGGGTAGCATACCCAGTACCGGGCACTGAAATCGCCTGTCCGGCTGTCATCGACATCAGTACGTTTAAGACAATGAGAATACATCCTGACAGTGCTTGGGCTTGGAATATTAGAGGTGGCAACTCTCTGCGGTGCTTCGATGCTCACCTCACATCCCTAGGCCAGAGATGTTGTCATGCAGCTCATAAGTAGTAACATGTGACCACGATCGACACCCTGCCTCCTTCTGTGGGATATAAAGATCCTGCAATGAGTCTCTTGAATGGATAGCAGGACATTTTGGGTGCTGACAACTTCAAGTGTGCTACAGCCCCCTCTCACAAAAGATCGACGCCAGTCTGATACATTTCCGACCATCACAGCAGGACACATAAACACTGTTACCCCAGATACACAGACATATTTGATTTGTTTTCATTGGATTCTTCATCTTCTTTCTCACCAGCTGATGGTGAAGAGAGAATCGGTCGATTTGGTGGTATCGCGCGCGTAGACGAAAAAAAGATCTCGCAAGTAGACTGGGGCCGTAGACGGCACTCGGGCGACGATTAGTCCCACAGATACCAACAGCCGCTTAAACCATGAACGCCAGACGCTATATGAATGGGCCCGAGATCTGATGCCTTGCATAAGAATATTAGCGTCAAGTCTTAATTCAACCTCCGCCTCGGATTGTCGCCCTGTGCGGCGCATGTGCTTTTATTTTTGTCGGCGGATGTCTAGCCGCATGTCGCACCAGTGCTGATATCCTGCACTGCCCCTTTGACAACACGAGTAATCCCATGAGCGAGCGGCGCCGTACGCCGGCTTTGTCCCTTGGGAACGAAAAGATCGAGGACCTCGCCAGGCCCTCGAGAGAACATCCAGTAGAGCAGCCCGCACGGGGATGGCGCGGAGCCAGAGAGCCTTTCTCGGGGTCGTGTCGTATGGTATGACCCTCTATTTCCGGCCTGTCATCTGTCGACCCATCAATCGGCTTGATTCGCGTTGCTCATCCAGTGTGACACGGGGCTTCCGCTCTCTTTCCAAAGCGATGTGCCTCATTCCTCAGCTCATCCTAGACCGTGGTCCCGGCCTCTCAGTCGGTCTTCCAGTGGTCCACCTCATCCTTGCCAAGATACAACTCGACAGCGTAAAGGGCCATAGTCGCCGCGATATTAGTCCAGCGCCACGCATTCCCACCGGCGTCACCCCCTCTAAGAGTCCACCCGATGCCATCGCTATCGATACCACCATCCGCAGATACCGAAAAGTGCTGTAGCAACAGGCTCGTGTAGACCGCAATCAGGATGGACGGCGAGAACCAGGACACAAAGGTAAACAGCTTGTTGGCTGCGTCGGAGTTGTCGTCGAAGTTGGAAGGTTCGTCCATCAGGGCGCTCGCACCAGATTCCCGAACGGCGGGGATGATGCGTGTTGCGCAGTAGAAGACGATGATCCGATAGACAAGCGAGATGATGACACTCGGGGTGATGGTCTGGAAGGCAGCGCAGAGGAAGGTGAAGGAGTCGCTGAAGGCGCCGGGCAACTGGCTTAGCATGTGGAGGAGGGTCGCGTACGAGGCCATAATGATGGGCGGTAGCGGGGGGAACTCGGGCTGTGATGCCGCGGCCTGCTCCTCGGCCGCGGCCTGAGCGGCAGCAGCCTCGGCTGAGGGCAGGTAGTCGGTGAAGATCTGGTAGACGCAGAGCACAACGTATGCGAACAGCAGCGAAGACTCGACCGGGTTGCCTCGTCCGCTGCCGATACCGAAGGCGCAAAGAAAGACGGCCGAAGTCATGGTGACGCCGATCAGGGTGGCATCAAGGTTGCTGATCTGTGGGAACCTGGCGACGCGCCAGAGGAAGTAGAGTGCGCTTGCCATGATGGAGCCGGAGAAGACGACGAGGACGATCTGCAAATTCATGTAATGAGTCAGCGGAGGTGGCCTGTCGTGTAGTGCGACCTGATGCATTCTGCACTTACCACCCATGTGTCACTTCGGCCCCGGTTGACGAGCCATCTTGTGATCTGCCCTGCAGCTTGTATGACCAGGAGACTGCAGAATCCCTCGAGGAGCTGGAAGACTGGACTGGAGTAGCGCAAGCCCTTGTCCCAGGAGCCCAGCGTGAGATGTTCTAGGAGGCCGCCCTGACCAAAGAACCACTCATGCCAGCTATCCGTGTGCTTCACGACGGGGCGGATGTGTCCAAGGGTCCTCGAGACCCAGTCGGAAGAGCCCGTGTCGACAGAGAAGCGGTTGAGGGACCATATCAACAGCGAAGGCAGGACGATCCACTGAGAGATGCGCAAGATATTCGTCAGGGTCCAGCGCACGCGGGACCTCAGGGGTGTTATAGCCTTGACGAAACTGTAGAGGAAGTAGAAGAGGAATATTGACAGGCTGTAGGCCAAGCCAGAGTCGCGGCCACCAACGTCGAAGGCTATGGGTATGGAGAGGACGACAGTGAGCAGGTAGACCGCGCCGGAGAGGACGCCGAAGATGGCCCACATGATGATGGGAGGATGAGGAGAAGATGTCGCAGCGTAGACGACGGGGGTTCGCGGAGGAGGGGAGGGGCCTGAACAAGGTCAAGCTCGGCTCGAGGGTGGTCGCGAATCCAGGCTGGGCGAGATCGGGCCGGTGGTTGGGGGTTGAGACGGCTCGACGACAGGTTCAGGGACTTGCAGGGAGGAGTTGTGGAGGAATGATGGTCGAGAGCACCAGACTGGTGGATGCATGTGCGGCTGGATGTCGATGTCGCCGAGAAGAAGTTTCGGCCTTTCCCCCCTGCCCGCTCGTGTGCGTGCCTGAGCTCTGTGGTGGTGGTGGTGGTGGTGTTCAGGTTGGCGGGGTCTGGGGAGCTTGGCCTGGCCTGACCCTGACAGCTGCTCTGCCTGTGTGCATGTGACGACAATAACAACAACAACAACACAAAACACCAGGGGAACAAGGCCTCTGGACTGTAGGATTTCTCAGAAACAGAGAAGTACCCAAATGAAAAAGGGATGGAAGATCAAGGAGAGGCGGTCACGGTGGCATAGAGCCCTGAGAGCAAGAAAGAGAGAGGAAAAGACAGGAGAGGGTGGCAGCAGGTTGTACGGCCCGTGGGAGAGAGAATTGTGGGCAAGCAAAAGGTGTCCAGATGAAGTCAGTCACATCAAATCAAATCTCCAAAGCAGGTTTGAAATTTGGAGATGAGCCTAGACGAGCCCACGAGCCCAGACGAGCCCTCTCGTCGCCTGCACCACACAGCACACAGCGCACACAGCACCCCTCCCTGCCACCCTGCCGCCCTGCTACCTTGTTACCTAGCACGCCTAGGTACCCTGCTCGTGCCTGCTCCGCTGCGACCCTGTCAGCCTGCCACTGCCTGCCCACTGCCTGCAGAGTGCCAGGACCCTGCCGGCGGGTATTGGCCTGGGCCCGACAGGGGCGTTCCATGCCTCCTTATCTCATGTCTTATCCGGTCCTCGCTTGCTTCCGGTGCTGACTCAGCCCAGTCCAGTTTCTTCCTCCCTCATCTCAACCTATCCCATCTTGTCACTCCTGCTTGAGACTCATCATTTCTCACCTTGGACTAATCCCAACCAAATAATCATGCTATCCTACTATGGTGCAACCTCCACCTCATCCATCATCTTAAATACCATCCCATCTCGGCTGGTAGTGCATATTCATGGTCACGAGTTGATAAGGATGCCGTGGTGGGTGGGAGGACTACAGGGCAGCAGTGGATGGCCACACGCGCGATGAGAGATCTGAGCCGTCTCACCATCCCAGTCCGGCCACGCCAACATGTTCTTGGATCTCCTCCAGATGCGCCGGGTCTGGGGGCCTGTGACGCTTGATGGACCGACCGCTCGAGGGTTGTCTGTCGATCAATGCTCTTCCGCCGTGGAACTGCGTCACATCCCTTTTAAGCTTATTCCGGTCTTGGTAGGTCTCCACGGCTTGGCTCCAACCTCATCCTGTCTCGCCTGTGTCTTGACTCTTGGGTGTGATGAGATATTGAGTACCACTATTACTATCGGGCGTCGGCGTAAGGATTTCCATCACTCTCTGCTCAGGATCTTATCCAGCACTCTCGACAGTTTTCCTTCGCAGTCATCAACCATCTTGACAGATCTCCACGCCACATACCGATCCGGACGGACGAGCACGCACCCACTGTCCTCGACGCCCCTGCGTGCGTACCACTCGCGTTGGATGTCCTGCCACTCGAGCCCGAACCCGATCCGGTAGCTGTTGATCGGAATCCCCGTCCTCTTGCTGATGGCCGCGGCCGCTTTCTGCCACGCATCCCCGCCATAGCCTGTAAAGAGGCAGAACGCTCCCTTTCCGGCCAGATCATGCGTCGAGATCACTTTGCGCCGCGCCGGGACGTCCAGCCACGCGTGCGGGAGGCGGGTTCCGGGATATGTGCACACCTGGACCTTGGCCATGGGATCTCCCTCCAGCTGCGGTCGTGGGTCTGTCTCGTCGTCCAGATAAATGGCATTCGATGTGTACCACTGGTTGCCGCACAGCCCTAGGCTTTTGCCCTCGATGCCCTTGGTCTCCAACGCCTCGTGCAGCCTCTTCCTTTGCTCCTCACCCGCCCCCGTCGCTGATCTGAGCAACGAGTGCACCCGGACGGCTTCCTCGGGACTTGGGCTCAGCATGCCCAGCGCATCCCACGCCGGCATATGTTGGGTACGCAAGGCAGTATTCGCTTCACTGACCAGCTGGGCCGCCACAGGCTGCCGCTCCACGTCGTACGACTGGAGCAGCGCTGGGCTGGCGAGACCGCGCGCCACGTACGCGGCTTTCCAACCCAGGTTGTAGGCGTCCTGGATACAGGTGTTGCTACCCAGCCCATATACAGGTGGATGACGGTGGGCGGCGTCTCCGAGCAGAAAGACGTTGTCGTCCGGGATCAAGTGGTCCGCGACCGTCTCGCGGACCACCCACGGGTCGAGACGGTGGACCTTGATTGGGATGTCTTTGGTCCAGGAGCTCTCGTCGAGCCCGAGTGCCTCACGGACGTATGTGACGAGCTCGGGGCTATCTGGCTTCATGCCTTTGAAGGGATCCTGGCTGATGTCGACCCCTGGTGTCAAGGTGACCAGCATCCACTCACGCCAAGGACGGATCATGCGGAGGACTTGGGAAGAAGCCTTTCGTTAGCAATCATTCCTCGTCAATTTGCTGTCACGTTGGACGTGTTGGACGTGAATCCCCCACCCCCTCTTCTGGGTACACATTTCTTGCATGCTCCCGCTCCCTTTCCTTCTTTGGGATGGTTGGGTAAGTGGAAGACTCACCACCGCCGGTACCTAGGCGAGAGCGCGCCGTCGGGTTGACTACAGGCAAAGGGAGGTCAGCGTTCGCGTCTGCAGCCGGTGGGTGCTGGCGACCTACAAATTGTATGCAGCTGTGCCTTTCTCCCTTCCATCAGATGGGTGACGTCGCAGGAGAAGAGTATGTTACACGCCACGCCTTGGGACGGCAGTGATGTGAATTTGGCATTCGTGGATCGGGCGACCGTGCTGCGGCCGCCATCGGCCCCGAAAAGAAATTTGGTGCGGACTAGGCCGGGAGAAGTCAGTATGTCGTTGGGAGGAAAGAAATATCGGGGAGAGGGGGAGGGGGAGGGGGAGGGCACATACTGATGTAGGAGTCCTCCCGGACGTGATCTTGCACTCTGCAGAGCCATTTCCCCGTGGGGGCTTTCTCCACCGACTTGAGCCGAGTTGAGAAACGCACGGCAAAGCCATTGTGCGAGGCGTTGTTGACGAGGATGGGCTCCATATACGACTGCGGGAGGTCGATCCACCTGCTGGGTGTGTACAATTTGACTTGGGCCTGTCAAGCTATTTGAGCATGTATGCTAGGACATATCGACCAGCATCAAAAAAAGGGGGGAGGACACGCGTACAGCCATTTCGGGAACCCCTTCCCAGTGGAGGACTCTGCCCCATTCCTGCCCGAGCAGGCTTTGACAGTATCTGAAGGCCCCGATCATTTCGGAGTCCACAGACAACCTGATGGCGTCGTCTTCGACGCCGATGTCACGGAGACATTCTTGAAATGACACACTTCTCAGCACACTCTGGCCTACCGCCCACGATGTCTGACAACTGGAAGGAGACGGTGTCGAAACTGACCCATAGCGAAGGGGTTGACGAGATGCGCTCTCGGCGTGTCTGTCGTGCCTGGTGCATCGACGACCACAATGCCCTTCATACCTATGAGAACACGGTCAGTCATGATCATGTGGGCACACGTGTGTTGCAACCCTCACCGTTCTGCCCGAGAAAGCACGCCAGAGCAGCCCCGGCCGGCCCAGCCCCGACCACCAGGAAGTCCGTCGTAACCTCAGATGCCATCTGTCCTTCAACTAGGATACCCTCCCAGAGCCTGTTGTTGATAAGAGGTAGAGAAGAATCGGCTTTGAACAATCAGCTTGAGTTGAGGCAGGGTGATGGGATGGCCAGAGCATACGGGCCTACACGGAACGGAGCTGAGGTGTATTTGTGTCCCCAACCTGGCACTATTACTGACCATAGCTTTGTCCATCCAGGAATACTCGAGATCACCCGTACTGTGCGCCTGAGGCCTAGGCCAACAAATCTGCTATAGTAGGAGAGGGGGCAGGCACATACATGCCTCCTGCAAAAGTCACTTCCACGTTCAGATCCCTGCGCCCCATCCCATCGGAAGTCGGTTGCGGGTGGGGGCGTAGCAAGATTCTGCTCGCATCCGGGGGGCGTGATTGGACATTGTAACTCGATTTCGAATCATTGCAAATCCAACTCCAACCACCTGACCTCGTTCTTCGCGGCAAAATCTGGAACGACCGGTATACGCCCTTTCCATGACGCTGGTGACAGTGGATTGAGAATCGCTCAGGTTGCCGACGGAAACACTGTGCACGGTAGACCTCGGCCGTACTCCGTCGGGTCTGGTCTGTAGTCCCGTCCGTAGCTCCGCGGATATCAGAACATTGTACATATTCAGCTGGCCTCAGACGGCCGGCGTGGGAGTAGAGATGAGAACCAAGTCAGGTGTCGTGGAATCCCCAGGAAGCAACCCCGAGGCGTGGGAGACCCTGGCCGGCGGGCACGCCCACAGCCTCGTACGGCTCGTCCCTAGCGACAATGCTCCAGTTACTAACCCCTCGAGCCTCTCTACAGTCGCCCGCATGGACTCTCCCAGCTCTCCAGGCGCAGCCTGTCTGTGGGGCTGGGAAAGATTCGGGTCAGAACATAAGAAATCACTCTGGCCTGTTGCCCTCTTGTCAGCCCTAGGGGCGGGTGCTGGTGGGCTGCTTCTGGGCCCCGGCGCGCCGGTGGTGGTGACGCCACACCATTGGGGTGCAAGAGCGTGCTAGGGGGAGGGGGAGGGGGGGATCATCAAGTCGCCAAACGATCCGGTTCTGCAGTATGCCGTGTGTAGTTTCTGAAAGTCCGAGGGGTATCGATCACTCTTGCGGAATAAGAGCCTGCTGTGTAACTCGTAAGCTGGCTAGCTGCTGTGAAATTTACAAAAGCAGCCTCTTGCAGGTCTTGGGAGGGTTGGCGTGCGCATCGCCTCCGAGTTCAGGCATTGTCTTCCAGCAAGTACTTAGGCAGTCAGTCTTTAAATCCGATCTGTTCACATCTGGGAGGACATGGGTCTGAACTGTCTGTGATACAAGTCAGAGTCACATTGAAGAGTTACATAATCGGCGCATCAGGATTGTAAAGCAATCAACCGCACGGTCGATTTTAACGTTACTGTTGGTAGGTCACTCTGGAAGCAGTACTGCAGCTCGTAGACAGTAGTTGATTCGTTGGTTGTGTGTTGTCTAAAGGAAAGGAAGCTATTCCTGTGAACCAGTCTGAAGGACTGGCTGTAGGCGTTCCTTATCAGCTTATCTACCTACGGACCGTTGTCGGCTGGCAACGGCCAGGCAATCCACCAGCAGTCGCCCCGGGCCGGAAGGACTAGTAGCCGATGCCTTGAATCTACAGTTACAAAGCATTAGACAATGAGGCTTTTCAAGACTGTTGGCTATTCAACGATAATTCAATGGGACGGCAAGACAGAAACGAGGTCTGTTCAGCCCAAGAACCAAGTCATTGTTCTCAAGACCCGGGCCGAAGAACTCGATAAGGAGTGAGCTCTTTGCAACTAGCAGCGGGGAGATATCGGAGACGGGCACAAAAAATTTTTATTTTTTTTTTAAAAATTGGTTTTTGAGAGTAAGATGTAGTGGCATCAAGATGATTTGAGATCTATGCTAATTCAACATACAAACATAATGATCATGATGGTGATATCAATGATGGTCATGTTAAGGATATATCTGCCGTTCGGAGTTGGTGCGGAGAGAAAATATACCGATGAGAAGAAAAGAAAGATGAAGCATAATGCAAAGCAAAGTCAGAAGGACTTGTGAGGAGATGACGCTGGTCTATAGAGCACAGGTAAAAAAAAAAGCATGTTCTCAATGCAAGCATCTCTTGATCGACACCTCAAAAAAAAAAAAAAAAAAAAAGTACACATTGTTTCATCGTCCTCTCGCCCACGGGCCCAAGGCAGGAGACGGCACACCATACTTATACACTAGCCTTTTGAGCCCAGCCGACACGGCCCTCACCGCTGTCGAAGACCACGTACGCTGCCTTCAGCGCGACGTCACCAAAGATGGAGAAGCCGATGGATGCGTCGCTCTGCAGGCCACCGTAGCACGTCGTGTTGGTGGAGTCGACGGCCGCCCAGTTGATGTAGTCGCCGGGGACCGTGATGGCGCTGTCGCCCACACCGAACGAGAAGTCGGGCATGGCCGCGTCGCAGGGGAAGACGTACCCGCCCTCCTGGGTGCTGTCCTCGGCGCCGCTCACCTGAGCGTAGTAGGCCGTCACGACCTCGTCGGGCAGCATGAGCAGGGTGGTACCGGTGTCGGCAATACCCGTGATGGTGGAGTCGGTGAGGGTGACCGCGCGCTTGCCGACGGTGACGGTCCTCGCGGAGATCGGGGCGTGCTGCTTGCTGGTGTGGGTGGCGCGGGCCTCTGGCATCCCGAGGAAGCTCCTGGCCCACCTGAAGAAGCCGCCTCCGGGTGCGCCGCCGGCGCCGGCCTCGGAGTTGTTGTGGTCGTGCTTGTTTGCGCCCTTGTTGCTGCTCGTGGCGGCTGCGGCAGTGGTTGTCGTGGTGCCGTTGCCCACAGCGTAACCCGTGGACGAGAAGGTCCAGTAGCCGGACAGGTCCGTGGTCGTGTTGTCGAGGTTGGCGTAGAGGACAGTGCCCGTGAAGTCCATGGCACCAAAGGTGTACGTGCCGGCGGCGTCGTGGTTCAGGTTGGCCACGAAGAGCTCGGATGTCAGGGACGACTTGATGTTGTCGAAGAAGGTCTTCTGTGCATTGGGGGTCACGGTGTTGAGGGAGCTCATGGCCAGGCCGACAAGGCCAGAGTTGGAAGAATCCTCGGTGAACTCGTCCGAGACGGTTGTGGCCGCCTCGACGGCCTGGGACGCATAGGTGAGGTTACCGATGGTCACGGTGTCGGTGTACACATCGCCACTGGAAGAGCTACCGTCACCGTAGCTGATGGACCACGAAGCGCCGGTCATCTTCGTGGCGGTCGTGCTTGTCGATACATTGTAGGTCTTCTGGCCGTTGACCTGACTGCTCGGGGTCAGGGAGCTGAAGACCCACAGGTCGCTGGATCCGGTATCGAAGTCCAGGGGGAGGGTCTGCGCAGGTGTGCCGATGGCGACGTTGGTGAGGTATGCCTCATCCTCAGACTCGGGGGTGTTCGTGGCGGTTCCTGACCCTGCCGCGCGCTTGGTGGTGCCGCGGTGCGCCTGCACGATGGCGTCAAGGTGGGCAGGCATCTGCTTCTGGAACTTGTTCACGGCCTTGGCCATTGCCAGGGCGGGGTGCTTGTAGGTAGTCGCGGCACGAGGCTTGACGTTGACGGTGACGGAGCCGGTCTGGGTGCTGCGGGCCCGGATCATGTCCATCTGGGAGGGCAGGGCGGAGGCAAGCTCACTGCTCGCAGCCAGGACCCCGACCAGAAATGCGCCGAAGGTCTGCATCTTGGGCGTAGAGACGGGGGGCACGTCTGGTCTTCTTTTCTCTAAGGTGCTGAGGTAAGATCGAAAGAGGGTTATGAAGAAGTGAGACGAGCTTCTTCTTCTTCTTCTTCTTCTTCTTCTTCTTGAGTCTCGTGCGAAAGGAATAAACTACCACCTGGGTAGGTAAAAACTGTGAAAGTCCGATACAGGGAATGAATCGAAGAACGAAAAAAAGAAAGAAAAACTATTCCCACAATGCACAATGGTTACAGGTGTGAAGGGTGAAGCCTGATGAGGAACAGGAGACAGAAAGGACAGAACGTGCAGGGAACGGAGCAGCTTTATATCAAGAAGCAGACGACAGCATCCTGCGAGCCGAGACGAGAAGCAGCACGCAGACAGGATGCCGTATCCGATCTGGAAGCCCAGCCCAGCCCCTGGGCTCCACCGGAGCCTGGGCGGGGGATCATTGGCTTGCCTCAGTCAAGGCCTAGGCAAGGGCATGCTCCCCATCAAGGGATCGATGTGGCTCGGCCGTACAAGACAAAGCGATCAAAAGAGCCGCAAGAATGCCGGAGCTAGGCGAGGAGGCTGTTGGCCCCCCCAGGGTGGACCGGCCGGGGTGCAGCGGACGGGACGCAGGGGGTCTCGTTCCCACAATGCACTCGACGTCGTCAGTAACTGACGTGTTGTGACTTCAGACGAAAACAACAAAACGTCTCGTCCTGCCCCCCCATGTATGCCAAGGAGGCCTGTCAAGGAGTGACACACGACCTGGGACCGTGTGGTAGGCACAGCTGCTGCCCGCGGTGATCTTCGTGATCTCCCAAACATCCCGTCGACGTTTCCTTCCCGTGACCGGGCGATCTTCACGGGGTTGACGATGTGGCTAGGCGGGAATAACGACTGTGTGAGTCGTCCTAGCCTCATCCGGGCTGCGCCCACCATGATAGCTCACCCAGACTCCTGGGTACGGCATCGACGACAGCGAGGTTTCCCCGAGCTGCCCTCCGGGTGGGCGACTAGCCTGACGAGTCTGTCCCTGGCGGGTCGTGGGTGGTGGTTTGTGGGTGCTTGTCTGAGGCGGGCGGCAAAAAACGAGGAGGGGGAAGGGTGAAGGGGGGGAGGCTTTCGCCGTAATCGATTCAGGAAGCAAGCCCCTGACGTTATCCATCATCCCATGGCCCTATGCGCATGCCGGCCTTGCAGCCCTCGTAGGGAAACCGGCACAGGGCTCACCAGTCTTCGCGCATCGACGGCAGGGTCGTGCCGGCATGTGGGTCACCCACCCGGGCAGGGCGGCCGCGTCTGTCCAATCGAGATACCTGGACACTTCTGAAACATGAGATGAAGTGCCGGGGAGTACGCGGCGGAGAGATCAGAAAGGCAGAGTTAGGAGGGTATTCCCACCCTTGAAACATGGGCTAAATTTTTTTTTTCCCTTTCCTTTCCCTTTGGCCAGGGTCAAGTTCAAGCCTCGGGTCCATCCTGTGCCCACTCTCCGTAGCGGTGGCAAGCCGAGGCGCCAGCCGCGCAGGCTGAGGTCCAAGCCACACTTTGATCGCCAGTCAAGTAACTCTGGGGACCTATAGTAATAATCTGCGGACGGGCCCTTTTCGCAGTGCTACTACTACTATGGTACGTGACCATATCTCTTTCTGTGCATAATACGCCACACTCAGGGGGTGGTGAGGCTAGTGATACGTTATACTATGTACCCCTCCCCCCCCCCTTTCACGCCATCCCTCCCTCGATGGGATGTTTTTGCGTGCAGGTGACACCTGTCGGACCTCCCAACGTCAAACTAATTATAAAGCAGGCGTTTGTGTCGCAAGGCCCTGTCCCTCCCTTGTGTAGACGTTAAGGCCAGGGCCCCATCCCCTCCCCACCATCCGCAGAAGGGTCTCCCTCATGTGTGACATGTCTCTGACCCTGATGTCCGGCTAGCCAGCCCCAGCATCCAGATGATCAGTCCGGCGTTAACCAGGACGCCTTTATGTCTCAGACAATTCAAAAGGGCCGTTGAGATGCGGATGTCTCACGTGCGCCATGACGTAACCTCATCGTTCGGCGCTCTGGAGCAACTTACCAAGGGCTCGGCGCCATATTGCCATTGTCTAGGTGGGCTGATGGCGACACCATCGGCGAGGGCCGACACAGAACTCGCACGTCAGCTCACACTGCCATCTTCGCCGGGGGTAAGAGATGTCTCTGAATGACACAACCGTTTATGTTTGCAAGTTAAACGTCACACTGCTGCTTGAACATTCTCCGCGCTGTCACACGAGCGTGTCCCTCTTGCTCTTGTCCGCTGCCGAGGCCTACGCCCATTAACCGTAATATAAGGCTGTCCTGTGCTGGAAGGTCTGGTCCGGACCAACCCCAGACTATGACATCTGGAAGACATCGGGGGGGGGGGGGGGAGACCAAGCCATGTCTTTTTCTCGAACCTGCCCACACCACATGGAGACTTCACTACTGGATTCCGATCTGTGATGGTGGCATTCGTCAACAGTGTAGGCTCCAATTTTAATGCAGTAGCTAAACACTTCTTTAGACTATATTCCGGGGGGGGTTTTTTTTCCTTTTTTTTTTTTTTTCCCCAGAAAAAAAATCAAGATATTTAGCGCTCCGTTGCGTGGCTCACTACGCACTCTCCCTCAGGACGAATTTGAGAGCACGTTGCTGCCGGTTAGCTTGTGTCGATTGCTATATGGACACTCCATACGGGAAATCCAAAGGCCAATGAACGTTCTTTAAGTATATATGTATGAGTACAAATACCTGAGCAGCGGCGGTCTCATGGTAGGGAGATAGCCTGTACCCACTTTTCCAAGGTTGCAGAGCTCGACGATTACGCACATTGTCTTCGGGGAGAACGGACTTTGTTTTTTCTTCTTTCTCTTGTAAGCGGGGAGGGGGGGGGGGGCGGTAAAAACATAGAGGAATTAACCGTCATCACAGCATAGAGATATGAAGAGAATATTTGGGAGAGCTTTCCAGCATGGTACCAAAGCAAACGCCAAGGGGATGTTTCAAGCGTGTGTCGAACCACACGAGGATAGGGTACCGCTCTTTCGCCCGTGTACCTGGTCGCGGGGTCTCTGCCAGACGGAAGCCACCATTGTCGCCAAATGATTGGAATCGAAGCTATTCCGAGGATGTGTGCAGGTTGCTTTGCTTTTCCCCGCGCGGGGTCATCTTGTTACACATGCCGGTCTACCTGAATCGACTTTTCAAGCCGCATACCCGACTGTGTGGAATTTACGGCGCTTCTGTTTCACAACACAGACCGGGAATTTGATGAAACTGGACTGTTCTTTTTTTTTTAAAAAAATCTATGCCAGGCCTCCCGCATTTTGGAATGCGATGGCGGACGCTGGTCAGGACCCGGACGAACCCCATTGGTGAAGTGACGAACGCAAGACGAACATATCACTCGTAGTACCTACTCGACAATTACTTGTCGGAGCTCTCAAAAGGGATGAGCACCCCCCATATGGCCCCATAGTCTAAGTATATCTGTCCGCGTCTCATAGTGTTTCATTCCGCATTTGTATCGCTACCGGAAGGTGGGCGCTGACGAACAGCGGCCGTCTACCTGACTACCGGTCACCTCCTACACGCAGCATGGTAGCCAAGCTTCAAGCCCGTGCTCGAAGACACCTTCAGTTATCCCTCGCCTCGGCGCGTCGTTGTGTAGCACGAATTGTTAGTGTTTCTTTTTGGGACGTTGGAAAGGAAAGCCCCTCGTTCCAGCGTACGCGAAGGTCACTATTATTGGCACCAACCCATGCCAAGGAATTTCCTGGGACTCGAAGAAGACCGAACCGAACGCCGAGTAAACAAGTCTTCCTTGATGATCGACCCCGGGGGTATCGTAAACAGCCCAGCCACAGGATCTGCTCATGGGAGGTGTCACGAGCTGGGGCGCAGTTCACGGTCAAGTTCCGTTTCCTCAGCCTCAAATTCGTTCATGCGTGTACGCAGCGATTTTCCCATCAGACCTCGCCTATCCATTTTCGACGATGATCATCAATGCAGCCAACCGCGAAGCAGCCCTAGCAGGCGCCATGTCCTTACACAAGATGCCGGCACCAGATTTAACGTCCACAACGTACTACATTCATACTGCTAGTTTTTAATCATATACCTCAGCAACAAGAATCGGGAAAAGTCGTCCAAAGTCTTGTTGAAACTCTTTACAGCTTAGGAGACAAGCGGGTGTCTTCGATCTTGAAAATTCGATTTGTTTTAGGCTTAGAAATTTGAAGTGAATATTCAAGAGCCGGTCGTGTTCCGTAGGGATCTGCGTCCTACTAGGTGTGGTCCTTTTGCTAGTTTGCCTATTTCCTTTCTTCGCTCCTCTTCCCTCTTCCCTCCTTTCTTCTTCTTTTCTTCTTTTCTTGGGTGAGAGGGGGGGCGGAGGTAGATCGTGCGAGGTAGGCTGGAACACTTGATATTTCTGCTATTTCTGGGATAGGCTAACTATGGATTCATATCCACGGGACCAACTCCTACAGTAGCTAGAACTTCCCATTCCATACCCGGAGTAGAGATCCTTTGCCTGCCGTCTTAGCAGCCAAGACGGAGCTCGTCGTGGAACCTCCCTTGTCTCCAATGCTTGCCGGGCTATCAAGTGACCTCCCTATTCGAATACAGCGACCGCATTGCGCACGGAATCCTTTGCGACCTGAATCGATCACGGTCGACGTTACTGTCATGGAGTCATCCCGTCTCTTCCTGAGATGTCATGAACAAACCAGGGAGGATTATCAACGTCAGAGGATGCGTGGAAGGAGAAAGTCGTCTGGCGAAACAAAGCCCCGATGAGCTCATGCACCGCGCCGGTGAGAGCATTGCGCCGGCATTCCCCCGATATGGTCACCGTCTTCGTATGTCCGCAACACCCGGCGGTCGTGTCACTGCACCACAGTCACATAACCCGTGCGGATGGATGACCTGAAGTGATCAAGGGTGTTTCCCAAGATACTGACGTCAAACCAAAGAAAACACCAGTGCCCGAACCCCCCCTCCCCCGTTTTTCGCCCGTCCAGGCACCCAAAAAAAAAAAAAAGGACCCCAACATCTCCGACGTAAGTCGGGGCCAAGGATGCCACTCCTGGTATCCAAGAAAGCATGTTGTGAGTCATGAGATGCGTCTAGTGCATTGCCTTCGACTTCTCCCCATCGTCACTTCTGCGTCACGACCTGACGCGGCAAGCCCTCAGCGTTGAGCCCGTTTCGACAGGGCCAGTAGAACGGGCCCATGAGGTGGGAGTCAAAATGGGCTGATAAAGCGAGTGACACAACGGATCGGAGACCGACGTCGGAGTGGATCGGCGAGCTGGTACTGGTCGGACCGCGAGCGTCATTTTGATCTCCTTGAGGGGATCTTGAGTCGTCATCTGTCCGTCACGGCGGATGAGCATAGAAGGGAAGCGAATCTTGGTCTGCGTCGGTTCTGTCAGCATTGAATAAGTCCCCCCCCCCCCCTCCTTTGCCCCCGGGAAAGCACGGCCCGCGACGAGACTTACATCCGCTAGCGAACTGGCATATTTGAAGCCTAGGTCCTGAGCTATGAACATCAGTCGGCCTACGGCCCATTCGCACTGCTCGTCTGTGGTGAAGTCACAAGTCCTGACGATACTCAGTGGCCAGGAGGCCATGAGGCCGCCCACCATCTTGGACTGCACATCGGAGCCACACAGGAAACCGCCAGGCTTGACGCCTCGGGATGCCTGCTCGCCCCCATCGAAAGCGCCCAGCAGGAACGGGACGGCGGAGATCAGGTCGGCGGTGAGGGTCTTGATGGTCTGAACGGCTGTCGTGTATTCCGGGGCCAGGCGATAGTCGGCCGGCGAGCAGATCCAAGCGGTGACGCGGATGAGGAGGGAACACAGGATGATGCGCGAGGCCCGCGTGCCGTTCCACATGGACGCTATCACAACATCATCATAGACATCCACGCGGCCGGGGAAGACGGGCGCGTTCTTCAGCCCTCCGTCTCCGACAGGTCTATCCTCGTAAGTACAGTGTTCGGTACTGACACTCAGCGGGCAGGCCAGCAGACCATGAGGCGATCTGGTGGTCCAGGTCCTTGATCTCTTGGAGCATCTCCAACATGATCTCGAGGCCGTCGTCGTTACGGGGAAGAGTTGCCATCAATCTCATCACTTCAGCGCGGAGGTCGCTTATCTCGAGGCAGAAACGTTGAGAGCGCATGCCGGCAGGGTCGCGGATCTCGGTCTCCCGCAGCCACCAGTTTACGCCCATGGCTGGTGCAGTCCCGGACGAAAGCGTGCGTGCAATCTACCGACCGGTCAGTGACGTGTGCACAACCTAACAAGAGGACGCGTCTGGATCACACACAATAGTAACGCGGACGGCATTGAATAAGCGCATCGAGTACTTATCCCTGAGCATCTCGTGTCCTCGTTGCTGGATAATGTGTATGGCGCCTTCGATATGGGTGCGCCATGCCAGCAGGCCCATCTCCTTGCTCGCCGTGATTTTCTGAGCATCGGAAGTCAGCACTTGACCGCAGCATTGCAGAGGGTGCCAGAGCAGACCTCAAAAAAGGATAGCAGCAGCACGGAGGCCAAGGTTGCATCTGTCTTGCAGCGGACGGGATCCTGCAGGGCGTCGGCCACAGCCCTGATAGCCCTGGTATGTTGAAAAAATGAGACGCGTACCAAGTCCCTGCTGGCGGCCTTTTCGCGGTTGCTCATCGCGGCGAGACCACATGCACTGTAGGCGAGCTGGAAAGGGCTGTTCGGGTCGGTCTCGAAGCGGAGCAAGGGCACCAGATAGTCCGGATAGCCGACCTGCTGGCCGGCCTGGCCAGGGAGCATGATGAAATGAGACGCGAAGTAATGTGAGGCATGCTGATCCAGAGGGATCGCAGGAGGGGCGACCGGAAAGGTCGTCTCGAGGGCCGACTGGCGGGGAGATGCGGCTGATGCTGTGGTATCCGTGGGCGACGTCGAGGCGCGAGGCGCGAGGCGCGACAACACACCAGGCGACCATTCCCCCTTGACCTGGCCGTCCGGGACGGCCTCGGACTGTATGATCGTGCCGCCGTTCTCGGCCGTCCTCTTTGCGGCGTTTTTCTCTGCCTGCCGCTTTGCACGCTTGGCAGTCGCCTGTGTCTCGTCTCGATGAAGAATGTCAAAGTCGGAGCGGTACCCGCTGCAATGGCGGCGAGATCTGATACACTGGTTGCAGATAGGCTTCGTCTCGTCGCACTTGTGGTCCAAATATAACTGTCAATTGGACGATCCCCCGGGAGAGAGTGGAATAGAAGACGTTGCCATCAGTGCGGAGAGGCACTCGTGACAAAGCGCACCTTTATCCTCCTAGTCCGACATGTGCGACAGCCCGTTGAGGGCTTCCCGCAGTGCACCATTTTATATCTGTGCCGCTAGATTCCTGGCACGCCGGAACAGCTACGCCGGAGACACAAATGCTTCCGGGTCGAGGAGGCAGCCGCAGGACGTGAGAAGGAACCCAGCAGCCGTCATCAGACAGACAAAAGAGGATCAAGTTGTCAGAGTGTACAACGGCTACCCGTACGATAACAGTAGCGGTGTATGAACGTTTGTAAAGAGAGCTGAGGAAACAAAGATAGAGGCGAAGGGCTTCTACTAGTGACACTATCGACGGGTCTATGCCGGTTCTGGTCGGAAAAGCCGCTGCAAGATGCGCACGGATGTCGAGACAGATCACCGAGGACCTCAGGGGATGAGAAGCTGGCCAGTTGACAGCCGCGCCTGGCCGGTGCATCACAGCAAGGATGGCTTTTGAGAGCCTGGTCTCATCCGAATTCTGCGACCTGGGTCAAGTCTCGGGTCCTCCAGCACTCCCTCGGTGCTTGTCGTTGGTGCATTTCACACATATATAGAGCCTCTCTTATATGATGGCATAGAAACATCCTACTGCCATGACAACTGACTATTTCTGACAGGCAGGCCCTCCAGGCGCATTGTCGTAGCCCCAAGACCGCCAGTCTCGACATATCCCCAGATCTGACTGTCTGTGTGATGCAATATCTCATCTCATTCAGCAAGGGAAGGGGGCGGGTCCTCGACGGTACAGTAAGTGACGGTAAAGGCCCGGGCGCAAGGGAGCCCGATTACGAGACAGAGACAGAAGTCGATCCGGCGGCAGCGAAGATAATGAAAGTACTGCTCCAGACATTCATTCTCAGGTAAACAAGAAGATGAACGCGGACAACCTCGTGAAAGCGGAATAGGACCTCACCGTTGCGAGCCGAGAACTCTGAACTCGTCCCGAAAGTACATATCCAGGTCGAGCGAACGATCTAAAAGTCGCGCTCTGAAGGAACAGCCGGACCAGGCTGACATTCATAGCTACCAATCAGCGGCTTTACTACTGGATACTATATAAGTTAACACTCGAACGCTCCAGGGTACTAAGATAAATTATAGTAAGTGCTTTGCCGAAACATACCATATATAGACATGAGTACTAGGGAATATATCTGTGACACAGAATAGCGAGTGATTCCGCCCCGTTAGCCACACTGGCTTCTCTGTTATTTCACGAGACACAATGTTTGACAGTATCGTGGCTGTATCTTTATATTATGAAGTGGATCTTGTTCCATGATTTCTCTGCTGCGGGCCAGTAGGGGGGGGAGGGGGGAGGCGGGAGGCGGGGACACGATCAACTAATGTAGAGTAACAGTGAATAAAGACAACCCGCCATCCTGACTAGTATATTACACGTGACACCTTTCAGATTGAGATACCTAAGTGCCTTAAAGCGTGATGTCCTTCGTCGGCTCACGAGGTTCAAGTCGGCACTCTGGCACCTGGTGGCCAGCCGATAAGACATTGTTAGTTTGGGAGGCGGCCTTTGACTATCGACGGCCTCATCAGTGGTCATGAGGGCCGGCAACGGCAGCTATAGAGTGACAGCCGGCTGCAAGGGCACGCGTCACCTGCCCAATGCTTTGGTCGAACCCGCGCTATTGCCTGGCAGACCTATAATCTGACAGGATCATCTCGCTTTTCGGTGAGGAGGGAGGCTAGATACACGACGTACGATGGTGAAGACGCCGCCCGTGTGCCAGCCCTTGGCAGCAGTGTGTATACACCCTTCGAGCCCTACACCACACTTTGGGGGGACATCGCATGTGTATCCGTAGAGGACTTGGAGCTC
Source organism: Endothia cerciana (assembly GCA_026119935.1). Lineage (NCBI taxonomy): Eukaryota > Fungi > Ascomycota > Sordariomycetes > Diaporthales > Cryphonectriaceae > Endothia > Endothia cerciana. The sequence goes on from JALRMH010000065.1 coordinate 165,470, forward strand.
ATTACTGTGATGCTGCCACAGACGCCTGAATGCCGAGTTCCCGTAACCCGCAGACAAGGGACTGCTAATCAAATGGGTTTCCCTCCCCCCCACATCTTTAGGTCTGGACCCTCTGATCTGGGGTTTATGGAGTATCCTTGAACTTTTTCCTACCTGCTCGTGCGGTTCCCCCGCAGCCCGGCTGCGAGATCATGCAGGTCCGCCGGCCACATGACGGGCAGAAAACCTGGATTGAGACAGGTTCGTCTTACTTTTGCATGTCCCCACAACAAGATCTCGGGTCGGGCAGAAGCATCTCGACCGGTCACGTCCCACGAGAACCAAGGGAAAAGAAACATGAAAAATTGGTCATGCCTCGGTGTAATTGGTGTTGTACCGCCGAGGACGTGCGGAGGCCTATATGATGGTGGATACCTATAAAGGACCCCCCCCCCCCTTCCGCGGGCTACTTACTCGCAAAAGTAAATACAGCTGGGATTATTCCTGGGAGGGAAGACAGCGCCTGACCTGACCTGAGAAAAAAGTAATCTTTACCCTCATCCTCTCCTCTGCCCTTCATAATCATGGTCTGGCTTCCTGGCTCTGGGCTTGCCCTCGCGGGTCTTATAGGAGGACTCTTGACCCCCCAGGACGAGGCCGTGGATGTTGCCGTCAGTCTAAACTACTCGACCTACGTTGGCACGGCACAGAGCGGAACTGGTGTCACCCAATGTACGTCCCCTGGAAAGGAGGAGTGATCTCTCCTCACTACAACATCCTGGGCGCGAAAATGCCCTGCCCCTGAGAGAAGCCGGGTTCAAGCCCTCAAGGCACCCCCTCCTCCCCCCCCAACCTCTGTGTTCTGCGCCCTCGGGATCTCAGTGAACTGATCTGATGTTCTGACGGCCGAATAGGGCTTGGTATTCGCTACGCAGCGCCGCCTCTCGGGGACCTCCGCTTCGCGCGTCCCCAGGACCCTCCGGTCAATCAGACCACCCAGCTCGCGGATCAGGTACGTCCGTGCGGGAGTGCTCCCCGGGTATCAACGTGGCAGGCTGCTCACAGGGGGGGGGGGGGCGTCTTAGCACGGCCCTTACTGTCTCGGCACGAACAGCCCGTCCAGTAACACCGCCACGTCGGAGGACTGCCTGTTCCTCGACGTGTACGCGCCCTCGAACGCGACGACGAGGTCGAAGCTGCCCGTCTACCTCTTCATCCAGGGGGGCGGCTTCAACACCGACAGCAACCCGGACCTGAACGGGACCGGGCTCGTCAGCGGCAGCGGCAACAACATCGTCGTGATCACGTTCAACTACAGGGTCGGCCCGTACGGGTTCCTGACCGACGGCGGCGACATCCCCCCCAACAACGGGCTCTTCGACCAGCGGAAGGTGATGGAGTGGGTCCAGGCCCACGTCGCGAGGTTCGGCGGCGACCCGGGCCACGTCGTCCTGGGCGGGGACTCGGCGGGCGCCGCGAGCGTGAGCCTGCACCTGGTCGCCTACGGGGGCAGGGACGACGGCCTCTTCCACGCGGCCGCGGCCGAGTCGGTGTCGTTCGCCACCGTGTACACGGCCGACGAGTCGCAGTGGCAGTACGACAACCTGGCGATCCGGCTGGGCTGCGTGGGCAACAGCACCCTGGCCTGCCTCCGGTCGAAGACGGCCGTCGAGATCCAGGACGTCAACTACAACATTCCCTTCCCGGGCGCTGCCGCACCGCCGCTGTACATGTACAACCCGGTGATCGACGGGGACCTCATCCGGGACGTCACGTATGCGTCCTTCGAGCAGGGCAGGTTCATCAAGGTCCCGGTGATCCTCGGGGACGACACCAACGGGGGCACCATCTTCACCCCCTCCAACACCAGCACCCTGCAGGAGAGCAACATGTTCATCAAGAACCAGTTCCCGTTCGTCTCGCTGGAGGACTTTGGCCGGATCAACGAGCTGTACCCGAACCCGGACACGACCTGCCCGAACGCCGGCTGCTACTGGCGGCAGGTCAGCAACGTCTACGGGGAGATGCGCTACATGTGTCCCGGCCTGTACATGTCGTCCAAGTTCCTCCAGTACGGGGTCCCGCAGTCGTACGCGTACCGCTGGGACGTCGAGGACCCGGCCGAGGAGGCCGAGGGCTACGGGGTCGAGCACACGGTCGAGCTGAACGCCATCTGGGGCCCGGAGAACACAAACGGGGAGTCCCCGGCGAGTTACTATCCCGGCGGGGTCAACGAGCACGCCGTGCCTGTCGCGCAGGGGTATTGGACCTCGTTTATCAGGACCTTTAACCCAAACACATATCGGCTTCGCGGCACCGCAGAGTGGATACCGTGGAACGAGACCGCGCAGGGGAGGTTGTTGTTCTCGACGGGAGGAGGCACGGGCATGGAGAACCTGGCTGGGTCAGACCTGATGACGAGGTGTGATTTTTGGTACGGCATCGGGACAGACATCCGGCAGTAGAGCTGGGGGGGAGGGGGGGAGTCCTTCTGGGTATGAATTCTAGCTAGTGGGTACGTGTCGGTAATTGGTAATGAGTGATGAAATTCGTCGTAAAAATTGTGAGGCACGTCCCAATCCCATACATAGTTGTTTGAGCATCATCATGCCCCAATGCGTTTGACCTGAGACCCAGTGCAGGCCATGCCCCAGCTTCGACCTCTCACCGGCTCGAACCAGCACAAATGGAAACACCAGACTTGTGTTTCCTGAAAGCCCAAGGGCCTCTGATGGAAGGGGGAAGGGGGAAAGGGGGGGGGGGGGGGTCACGGAAAAACCGGGTGGTTTTGGGTGAGTTAAGAAAGGTTAGGCCCCAACAAAAAAAGGGGTTTGCCCGGGGGTGGGGCGAAGGC
>JALRMH010000066.1:0-159761 GCA_026119935.1 Endothia cerciana
CCTGGGCTGGGACTTTTTTGTTGGTGGGGGGTGGTGGGGGGGCATAAAATCGAAATCATTTGGTTTGGGTGGGGCTAATTTTCTTATTCACATCGCAGGCAAGCCTACTTTTGGGTTTAAAAAAAAAAAAAAAACCAAAAAAAAAAAAAGGCGCTGCCCCCCCCCCCTCCCCCCACCATCACCTGAGCCCCAGGTATGAGATTCCGGCGTGATAAGATAAGACGGCATTCGTTTACGCTCATCAGCCACGAGCGAATTCGCCTAGCAGCCTTCTACAGCCTACGCTCTGGAGATCACCACTGGTCAAAATCTTGCTTGACAGCTGTCGTGAGCATACCAATTACAACAAGGCTACGTGCCAAGACCATGAGGAAAGGGATGGGGAAAGATGCAGAAAAGAAGATGTTGGACACCGCAGTGCCTGACGGCGTCCAAGTGCAATCCTAGGGGGTGGCTGGAACGGATAGGGGTGAGCGTAACGCGCAGCGTCCCAATTTATCTGATTGGTCTGCAAGTTCTAGTTGGAAAGAATGCCTGCCACCTGCAACACCTGAGCGCTCTGAATAGGAGACAGTAGGCGACGGCTTGCGCTGAACCACCCCGGCCCAGCTCGCTTCGTCGCCTCGTCCAACCTTATAGCCTATTGCCATATTTTGCACCGAGGGTTTCTCCAGCTTCTCTTCGGTCCCGTTCCGCGGCAACGCAAGATCTAACTCTTCAACCGGCCGCCCAGAGTTCGGTTCTCCTGTTCCTCCTCCTCTTCTTTCCCCCGAGGCCATCGACCGTACCCAACAACCATCCACACGCCGCTGTCCAACTCGGATCCCCAGGAACGCGAACCATCCTACCGACAGAGCTACCTACCTGGCACACCGCCGGTCGGCCACACGGGGCAATCATGTCTGACTTCAATTCCGACGTCGAGAACGAGCTCCTGGCTCTCGCAGGCGGCGGCGGCCAGGCGTCCTCCGAGAGCGACGGATCCCGTCCCCCCAGCCGCCAGCGCTATCGCACTCGATCGCGGTCCCGATCAGAAAGCCCACCGGCGCCGCCGGACGACTCGCCCCCCAAGAGCGCTGCGACCAAGAAGACACAGTCCAAGAAGCGCCGGGGCAGCGCAGAGTCCGAGGATGAGGGTGAAGCGTGAGTTTGCTCTTTCCCGCTGACGGCCTCTTCAGCTTTGTCATGCCGCAACATCGCGGACCAAGACCTTGCTTGCCTGCCTCTTTGTCAACCCTGCCCTCTCATGCTCTCATCTCCACATCGATACTGAGTTGGCATCCCAAAGCAGTTCTGAACCCGGCACCCCGAGCTCACAGGGGTCCGCGGCGATGGACGAATCTGACTCCGATGACGATTCTGGCGGCTCCCCAGCGAAGGCCCTTGAGGACGAGGAGAAGAACCCCTACCCCGTCGACGGCCTGTTCGCCAGCCACGCCGAGAAGAAGGAGATCATGAGCATGCGCGAGGTCGAACGAGAGCAGATCCTGGCAGAGCGTGAGGCCGAGAAGGAGCGACTCCGGCAGAAGGCCCTGCTGAAACGCCTTGTTACGAACAACGAGGACAAGCAGAAGAAGCGCAAGGGCGGCGATGCCGAGTTGGATGAGGGCGCGCGCAAGAAGGCCAAGTCCAGCACCAAGTCTGGTCTCGATGCGCTCAAGCGCGCCCGCGCCGAGAAGAGCGACCGTAGGAGCCGTAGGGAGAACGAGCGGCGCCGGGATCGGTCTCCGTCTTACCAGAGTGCTTCAAGCCGCAGTCGACACTCGGATGATAGCGACGTCGAGTGGGCTACGACCAAGAAGAAGAGGTCCAAGACACCGCCTGAGGAGGCCCCGCTTGCCGATCTGCGCGACGTCGAGAGGTGCCGTCTCAGCCGCACTCGCTTCGCCCGAGTCGCCTTCTACCCCGGATTCGAGGATGCTCTCACTGGTTGCTACGTCCGTGTTCACATTGGGCCCGACCCGGTCAGTGGGCAGTCTATTTACCGCATGGCTCTGATCAAAGGTGAGACATCCGGCCTTCTCAGTTTCTCATGGGGGGTGTGAAGCTAAAGAAGTATCAGGCTTCAAAACCGGACGACCATACGCCATTGAGAATGACCGCGGAAAGTCGATCGTTGTGGACCAGTACGTAATCGCCGCGCACGGTAAGGCCGAGAGGGAGTGGCCATACATTGCCTGTTCAGAAAGCAACTTCACCGAGGTAAGTTCTTCCGCGCCCGGCCTGACGGACAATCTCTGACGAGTGACAGTCCGAGTGGAATCGATACCAGGTCGTCTGCAAGAACGAGGGCGTGACCATCCCCCGCAAGCCAGAGCTCAACCGCAAGACCGACGACATCAACCGACTCATCAACCACGACTGGAAAGAGGAGGAGGTCGCCGAGAAGCTCAGGCGGCAGCAGGCACTGCTGGACCGCTTCAGCGGCGCGGACCGCGCACGCATCGAGCGAGACCTGGCCCAGGCGCGAGCGCACGGTAACGACGAGCTCGCCAACGAGCTGCAGGACAAGCTCGACAGCATGCCGCAGCCCAAGCTCGCCTTCCAGACGACCCTGAAGAAGAACTCGTCCGCCAAGCCCTCGCAGCCGAGCCAGCAGGACCGCCTGGCCGAGAAGAACGCACTCAACCGGCAGCGCAACGCGAAGCAGGTTCGCGAGGCGCAGCTGGCGGAGCGCCGCAAGGCGCGCGAGGGCGAGGACGCCGTCGCGCGCGAGTCTTCGGGCCTGGCGGGCAGCGGCGCGCCCTCCCCCGCCAACGGCACGCCCTTGCCCAGGCCCAAGGACAAGGAGGCCTTGCCGCAGCTTACGAGGCTGAAGGAGGCGGAGGCGGGCACCAAGAGCGGCATCCCGATGATCCACAAGGTCCTTACCGATGATGACATCATAGGGGCGCTGGATCTGGAAATCGACGTCGACATCGACTGAGTCCCTGTCGTGGGCGGTAGTACTGGGTCGGGAAGGCCGGGGCGGTCTTGGTGCATGTTTGAGGAATCCGCGGTGTGAGGATGTACATGGCCGTCTTTACCTTGCAAAGAAGGGAGGGCCACACGGGGAGACCACTCGTCCAGGCGAGGTCTACATGAGCCAGCAGTTCCCACACACACACACACAGAGAGAGAGAGAGAGAGCATAAATGCCATCGGCGCCAATGTGGCTGATGGACTAAGGATATCTAACAGCCAAGTGTCCTCAAGTAGACAGGAGATAATCACCACCACAACCAAATACCGGTCACGATTACAGCTTCACTTGCTGATACACAGGGCCCGGGGATAGTCTGTTCCGCGAGGTCTCCTCCGTGACCCATCGTGACCCTGTGTGCATATCCACAAGACGAGAGACGGGGGTCGTCTCCATGCCTAGGTACCAAGGGACTTTGTCGCCTCTCAGGACAGCTCACTCGGGGTTCCCGCCAGAGTCGGCCGGTGGGCCACCTCCGCTCCGTACGAACGGGATGGGGTCCCAACCCATGCGGGGACGAAATCTATTTATCTTATAGGGCTAATTGTTTCTTTTTTTTTCTATTTTACCTACAACACCGACGACACTACTAGGAGACGAAGAAGGGCAAAGAAGGTAACGGATGTATGTCCCCCTGGGTGCACGCCGCCCTTGTCGTTCAGCCGACCAGCGCATGTGTGTCTCAAGATACCCACCAGGGTCTCAACCCCTTTTGGTGATCCAGGAATCCTTTTTTTTTTATATCGTTTGAGTTTAGTCCTCCTCTTCATTCAGTCAGTCTAGATATTTTGCCCAACCGAGACCGCTCTTGTCGCCTTCTCTAATGTGATGAAAGTTCTGTTTTCTTCTTTTTGTTTCTCTGATGATGGAGAGATTGGTACGGTTTCATCGGTTTGTTGGTGACGTACCTATATCCAGAAAGCCAGGGGAGGAAACGGAGGAAACGGATGACGCAGGACCCAATGGCAGGGCCCTGCCGTCTCGGGTGTGTCCTCTCATGTCGTCGCCTCAGTGGTGGCGGCATCCGCGCTTCCCCTCGAGCTTCTCTTGCGCCCGCGGTCCTCATCGGAGTCGTCATCGCTCGGCGGCCTGCTGTCGCGGACGTTCCTGCGGTTCTTGGTCATCTATTGACGGTCAGCCTCACAAACACAGAGAACCGCTCACAGCCGGCCAGAATGAAAAATTTCTGCTCACCCAAGACCTCACGCCCCCGATCAAGCCGATGGTATACCCCGTCATGAAGTCGTTCGCCAGCCCCGCCCTGCCCTCGGCGCCAGGAGACCTCGGTCCCAGCGTCGACGAGGGGCTGGTGGGCCTGTCCAGGAGGGAACCATTGCCGTTTGCACCGGCAAGCGCGCCAGAGGAAGGCCCGGCGGAGGACGCGGTGGCGAGCGGGTTGAGGCCCGGCACGCGCGCTGGGCTCTGGGGCCTGCTGGACGGCCAGAACTGGCGCAGCTCCTTGCCGAGCTCCTGCCCCGTGGTCGACCAGTTGGAGCGGATGTTATCGCGCAGCTCCTGGACGTGGCGCTTGAGGTCGAGCTCGTTCTTCTTGAGCCAGGAGACGTTGAGCTCCTGGCGGGAGGTGCCGCGCCTCAGCTGGCGGGCTATGTATTTCTCGTAGTCACGGACGATCCTGCGCAGGCTATCGTCAGCTGTACCGCCTCCCCAGAGCAACAAGACACTATTCCGGGACGGTCCGTAGGGGGAGATGGCCTACTTGGTGATGATGCCCGTGGTGCTCACGCCCTCGGTCCGCTGCGTCACCAGGAACTTGCCCTCCTTCTTGATCGGCGCGTAGATGTCATCGCCCTCCGCGGCGCCGTAGGGGAGATCGTCGTGCGCGACGTAGTCGATGCGGTGCTCCTCGAGGAACGCGGGCGTCACGATCCAGGGGCAGTTCTCGACGACCTCGTCGACCCACTTGCAGTGGCGGACGGTCTCGGCGCGCTCGCGGCCGGAGAGCACCGTCAGGCCCTTGCGCTTGTGCGTCTCCTCGTCGCCCGTCACGCCCACTATCAGGTATGTGTCGGGGAAGGCCTTCTTGGCCTGTTCGAGCTGGCGCATGTGTCTGTGGCGTCCCGCGTTAGCTTTTGTGGCCCACGGCAGCAGGGGGCACGGTCGGCCCTCCCCCGCCCCCAATCCGGAGACAAGACGAGGCCACGCACCCGAGATGGAAAAGATCAAACACGCCATCCGCATATACCCTCACGGCCCTGCCCGCCGGCGGCGGGTTGGTGGTGTACCCCTCGGGGTGCGTCAGCTTCCCGATGGGCGGCGGGGGCATCTTCCGCTCCTCGGAGGCAGCAACACTGTTGACTGCCGCCTTCCCCCGGAGCCCGCCCTTCCGGGTGCTCACGCGGTCCGCGATGTCTGCGCTCGCCTCGGTGGTGTCGCTGGGCTCGCCCGGGTCCGCGGCCTGGCCCCCGGCGTCCGCACCCCGCTGCCGCTTGCTGGGCGGGTGCTGCGACGCGGAGCCGGTGGAGTCCGTCTTCCGGTGGCCGGGGCCCTGGGACGGTGTGGCGGCCTCGGGCGCCGTCGTGTCGCCCTCCTCCCCCGAGGCGTCGCGGGACTCGGGGTTCTGCTGTATGGAGGCGGGGGCGTCGACGTCCATGGCGGCGGCGGTGGCGGCGGAGGCGGTGGGCTGGGTGCCGCGCTTGCGCTTGTTGCCGCCGCCGAGGCTAGAGGTGCTGGGCGATGACATTGTCGGTTCGGCGGGTTCGCTGGACGGTTGGGATGGCTGGGCTAGATGGGATGTAGCGACATGTGCTAAGGGTGCCCGACAGCTGGCCGACTGATTGACTGGCTGACTGGTCGATGGATTGATACGTCGGTGCCGTGTAGGAGTGGATCGTAGGTGGGTAGTTGGTAGTAGGTTCTAGAGTCGAGTCGAGCCGAGCAGAGGGGAGGGAGGGGCCGGGTTGAGATTCGTGCGCGTCTATTCTGTCACTCAGGGAGAAGCAACAGGGCAGCGCAGGTGGGTCGAGCTCCCCCGTCCTTCTTTTTGTGGAAGCGCAGCCCACGTCGAGCGGGTGGTATGTCGCGGCCACACGTTGAGATGGTACTGTTCAGCAGCCGATTGAGGTGTTCTACTCGCCGCCCTGGCTTCCCGGTGCCCTGTTTTCCTGGGTGGAACGCGTCAGAGCCGGATGCTTGCTCGCTCGCTCGCTCGCTCGCTCGCTTGCAGGTTGCCTGTCAGAGGAGCTCTCGAGATCTCGTTCGTGGGCGGCCCAAGCTTCTCTGCACGCTAGTTTAGACCGCTGAAGACGTCACCGCGCCGCCCTAGATTCTCCAAGACGAGGGATGTCGGTCTGTTCGAGTATCACACAGCTGACGTGGGTCCTGAGAGCGGTGGGCAGAGGACAAATGCATCCGGACAGATCACGTCCTCAAGAAGCCAAGAGTACTGGAGGTTCAGGGTCAAGGGGGGGAATCCTATTACGTACTCCTAAAGACGGTGGGACTGATGGCTTAGCTAATCGATCACTACTCAGCAGCACGTGGAGTGGACGTGTGGCCAGAGGCAAGGGAAAAGAAGAAAGGGGGGAAATGAAAGAAGGAAGAAAAAGAAAGAAGAAAAAAAAAGAGGTCCCAAGAAAATCGCGGTCAGGCGAATATCCCTGTCTCTGGGGGGTGGGGGGGGGGAGGTTGAAAAGATGTGGTCAGCTCGCATCATCATGCCAGGCTGGTCCAACCTCCCTTGTGTGCTGTGGCTCTGGTACTTGGCAAAACCCCCCACGCTTCTCTTCGCCATCCATCCATCCCCTTTGGGTGGCACTTGTGGCAGGGTGGGATCTGTGGCAGTCTGTCCGTTCCAGGACACCGGATTGGATGTGGGTTTGAAATGGTTGGTCTCAGGTCCCAGCCTATCCTATCAAACCTGCCTTGGTCAAAGGTGGCACAGGCGACGCACACTATGTACTCCCGTAACAAACCGGGAATTTGTCCTCGTGCTCATCCAAGGAGAAAAGAAGAAGAAGAAGAAGAAGAGGAAGAAGAAGAAGAAGAAGAACCTATGCTTGTGAAGTATACAGATGCAAATGGGTCCATTGATACGATACAGAGGAGGGGTGTGGATAGGTATCCCTGTCTGTCTTCTCTCTGCTTCTTCTAGTGTCCACCCCATTCATGCCTCGTCAGAAAGCCTCACTCCCGTGGTTTTCAACACGAACATTTCTGTCCCATTCTAGTATCAAGCGTTAAATAATTTTCCGAGGCTCACCCTCGTTCATTAACTACGTAGATCTCATTGGGATACCGAGATTATCCATTGACTCTCCACAATCACCTATCTATACATTCAAGGCTAGTAGTGATATCTAGCACCCTCTCTTATTTCAAGAGGTCTTCATGTCATACCCTAGTGCAGCTCTCTCCGAGGCATGGTATCGCTCGAGATCGAATGCAGGCCCTAGCCCTCCTCCTGCTCTTCCCCATGATCTCTGCCTCCTTGAAGGATGACATTTGCCCGTGCCAAAGAAAGCAATTGATGAGAACCAAACGCCAGGATGTGCCCCTTGCAGCATGTTCAGATATGACCAATCCCGCCCAGTGATTCATCCGTGCCCACATTCGCTCCCGTCCCGAGATGCTCGAGCTCACGCCGTCGGGCTCTTGTCCCTCCTGATGCGGTGCCGACCACAACGTGTCGTGTTCGTCGGGTTGCTCATGTAACATTGCGCCCTCGCCTCCTCACCCGGCCGGGGCACAAACTTGTCCCTCACTGCGCAGTACTCGTAGTCTGCCGGCATCCACTCCACGATGTGCTTGTGCAGCTCGCACCTGCTGACGCCGCACTTCCTGCACAGGCCCTTGCCGCGGACACGCAGGGCTGCTAGGTGGCTTGCCTTATCGTGTTCTAGACCCAGCGGGCCCATCGTGGCCGCGTTCGGGCAGAGAGACTTGGAAGGTGTCGGGTACGCAGCCCGGTGCCAGGCCCACTCCAGTTCGTTAGGCCCATCGCGCCTCACACTCAGCGGGACGGATCCAAGCATTCTCCGGTGGATGGAGTAAAAGTGGCTGCTCGTAAGACCGAGGCACGTTGCGTCGATTGGGTCCAGGTGGTCGAAGATGGCGAAGTGGAGTTCCGGGGGCAGAGTAGTAAGCGTGAGCGGGCCAGAGGCTGGTCGTTGTTCTGGTGGCACCGGCTCGTAGTCCATAACCGAGTAGGAGCGTCGCGGTGGTCCCAGCTTCGGCCGACGAGGCTGAGAGGGCCGACCGCTTGGCAGAGGTGTGACGGAGTCGGAGTTCTCTTGCTGCTGCTGCTGCTGCTGCTGCTGCTGCTGCTGCTGCTGCTGCTGCTGCTCCGTAGGGACATAGACCGAGGCACTCTGGGCCTTCGCCTCCATCGGCGGGGCAACTGGCGAGACTTGTGCGGGCGTGGGCGCGGCTGTTGCCTGGTAGCGTGGGTGTGGTGGTGCCATTGTGAATGTGAGCACTTGTGGCCCCGAGGGTATGTTCTCGTGGGTTGTCTGTGACCGTTGCGGTGGTCTTCTACCGTGATGCATAGTTCTGGCCATGGCTATGTGGTCTTCCCTGCTGAAGACGCCAGAATTCTGTCTCGACTGTGGAGTGAACCCCTTAGGGTTCATGTCCACCACAGCATAGCTGTGTGATGAGCCTCGGCCCTGCGACTGGACACCTTCGACGAACATGGTGAACACCTTTCGATGAGTTTCAAGGTGAGTATACCCAAGGCAGATGTTGACAGACGAGGAGAGTATATTCTGAGGTGATGCCCTTGGACGGCTTTACCTAGGAGTACAGTGACTGACTAGGGTGACTGTGTGGCGTGTGTGAAGCAGTCGTGAGTTGTGTTATCTCAGCTTAGGCTTTTCAGTCCTCTGAGTCTCGTGTAGTCCGGGGAAAGGAAGCTAATGGTCCACCGCGGGGTATAGAGCTGGGGAGGCCAGTGGGTATTTGTATCGAATTGGGACGACCACGAGGATCAATGAAGGAACTGGAGTATCGTGTTTAATCTGCAAGTCAGGGACCGACGTCGGTTTCCGGGCGACAGAGACGTAGTCTCTTCACTAGCGAGACCATGGGGTGGAGGGGGCCGTTCCGGGGTGAGGCTGCTCCGGGGGGGTGCGTGACGTTTCTCGTAGGAATAGCGGCTATAAGCGGGAGGGTCAAGTACTCGATAAGGAACAACTGCAGATGTTTGTGTATATAGGGATGTGGTGAGGAGAACAAGATAGGTAGTTGACCGTTGAAGGATGTAAGTGGACAATAAATGATGGAGGGTGGCGTTGCGTAAAGAAACGAACCACGAGGGCTAGAAGTCGGGCGAGGCGTGCCTGCTGTGGTGTGATATCCACTCCGGCCGCGGGTGGGGAGGCTCAAGAAGCAGGAAGAAAGGGTCGGGGGTGGAGCAGCAAGATGACAGGCAAGAACACACGGAGGAGGCCGAGACGCCTGAACAAATTTCACAGCGCAGTCGGCGGATATGACTCGAATAATGCGAGGCTCGAAAATCTCTAGGGCAGCCGACAACCTTGGCTTATCTAGAGGTTAATTGTCAGAACGGACAGGAAGGGGGGAAGGGACCAGGGCACGGGACTTTGCCTCTTCCAAGGCTCTGAAGAAGAAGAAACAATCTTGCGCCTGGCCCAATTTTTGATCTGCCAGTGAGAAAGACGGTGGGGACGGGGAAAATTGGGCCTTCCTTGATGATCATGACGGCCAACTTCCCAAGCCGGGCCAATTTCGCACTTGCGCTACTTCCGCGCGAGTCACGAGGTCTACCCACGATGGCCGCCAGCCGTGCAAGGCTGGCCGCTGGGGACAAAGGTGAGCGGGCCGACGGTCGTCCGCCTGATGTCGCAGGGTGTCAGGGGTAGACTGGGAGCAAGGACCGAAGATCGTTCAAGGAACCTTCTCCCGGGCACGCGAACGCCTAAGCGCAACGATGTGTCTAGGCCTGATACAGCATAGGGGAGACGTTTGGACGTTTCCAGATTGCGGATAGAGCCTCCCGGCCGACGACCGACCGTATATACTCGGAGTTTCGAGATGTCTGCAGATTAAGGCCTGCAGTTTCCCGGCCTGGTCCGGTCCTTGACGAGCAGGTACACCGTATCCAGGTGAGCGGGACCGATATAAACAGCCAGAATGATGCCATGCCTCTGTGCTTTGCATCGAGACGCCCCTGGCAGTCACATGTCTCGCTGTCATGCTGGTGGCTCGACCTTATTTGGGACATGTACATACGAAGGTCTCTCGCATGTCCCGCTGGAGTGCCGCCTTTGCCAGCCGGCCCTTGTTTGATAATGCGGGACCGTCGCCAAAAGCGTCCAAGGGAGTCCTGGGGTTCCCTTTCTCAGCCCTGTGCTATAAATCGGTCTTAGACATCGCGTGGCTCAGAGATTGAGTTTTAGGCCCGTTTGCTAGATCCGGCGTGACGGGACGGGAAGTCCAGCCTCGGCAAGTCGCCATGCACAAAGGCATGCCTCAGAAATGCGTTCTGGTTGTGCGATCATCTCGCTCACGAGAAAGCACGAGCAAATCGACGAGGAAGGTGGCGAGACTGAGTCCTGTGAAGGCTGTAACAGGAAATATGGCCGAGCCAGGGCGGCTGTCAACCTGGCAGCAAGAATGTTCGCGATCGTCATCAGGCCCGCAACCTCGTTTCCTAAACTCCAGGGACACGAGACAGTGGGGTGAGTGGGTCGGTGCAGAGAGGGGTCTCAGCCGGGGACAATCTTAGTCGACTCCCGCTCGACCATCCCACATGGAGCCCCGGAACAGTCTAGAGTCTGGGGTCGACACTGAGCACGTGAGATATCGAAGGCGCCCAACTTGATGCCATCCAAACCTTCGAGAAGGATATTGTCAACGTGCACTGTGGGGCCTGACGGTGGCAACCAGCCGTGGGGTTCCAGTTAATGGCCATCAACCTCGACAACTTCGACAGGCAGCAATCCGCCAGGGGCAGAGATGCGGGGAGAGCCGGAGGTAGGTTGGCCACCCAGGCTGCCGTGGCCCAGCATGGTCGGCTTGATCGGAAAGCTGTTGCGGCGTGCCTTTCTTCAGCGGCGTCCTGCATGAGCCTCAGCCTCAAAAGATCACAGTCGATCTGCCGTCACTCGAGCCTTCTTCTGCAGCCGCTCGGGTGTGACCCGAGAGCTGCAGACCCGAGACATGTCGTGACGACAAGCTGCCTGCTCTGCGGCCGACGTCCCGCGCTGATGATGGCCCGGGCAGCCCTGGCTTTCACCGGGCGTGCTGGGTTAGGTGAGCTCCGCGAGAATGTTCTCGGCACGGCAGGATGCCGATTGGATTGGAACCTTCCAGAGAGGAGCAAATGAAGGTCGGTTTCGCGAGGACCGTACAAAGTGACCGGAGATTTGAGTCTGTCAGTTGGCGAAACCGGAAGGCCTGGAGAGTACTTCCCAAGAGTCATGAACACATGTTCGGTAGGCACCTCGAGTCGTGGGAGCTGCAGGTTTCTTTCCTTGCCTGTTTCCTCATGAAACTGCGGTCTTCGGTCAGGACCGACCGCTCTCCCTGAGTGGGGAGGGGGTCCGAATGGGAAGCTGGCTTTGGCTATATCCCAAGTCTCATATCGGATCATATCATGTCGTATCATATCGTACCATAGCATGTGGCTCCTTCACTCTGCCCGTGCTTATTGCACCTCTGTTTCCGCATCTTGCCAGCTATCTCCGCCGCAACCAGTGAGGCACTAGTCAGCCGTCTGATGATTCCTGCCACGCCACATAACCGTTCACGTCGACTGACTCTATCCTCCCGAGGCCATCTAATGCCCATTGGTACCTCGGCCTCACTTGGCCTCTGTCCCACAGCCATGCATTTGTGGCAGACTGCCTGGACATACCTCGAGAGCAGCTTCGTCGTGGTGCTGATGCCTGGGTAGAGCATGTAAATGCGTGGGCGTCGCAAGCGCCAAGCCGTCCGTACCAACGTCAGGGTCCGGAAGGTTCCTCGTCAACTCGAAGACTGGTGCGAGACCTGCACCTGGATGGATATCCTCCTGGGAGTCTCCGCATACGTAGCTTCCTGTGCGGGAACATCCCGTTGGATAGCCTCCCGCGGGGTGAACTTCGCTGCCCTTACCTGCGGGATAGCTGCATGTGGGGCATTCGGACATAATTTCTGCACGGTGCGGAGGCGTGGGCTGCTGCAACTGTACCCCCCTTACGGCGAACGAAATTTCCCCGGACACCTATGCCTGGCACGGTAGAGTGTCCGAAAGTCCTTAGATGCTGTACAGGCGTAGTCTTTACATCTGCCATGCCTACTCGATCCATTCTTCCACGCAAGACTTGGCTTCGAGACGGTCGTAAATGTCTTGGATTGGTCTCTTTGCATCTCGCTTCAAAAAGGCAGAACTCCGTCCCATGCAAGATGAATAGAATGGCCGAGTCGATATTGCCACCGCGGGCCTCGTGCCCTCAAAATCTAACCCGCGCGTGGCGGCAATGTACCCAGTTGACCCTGAGAGCATCATGTGGTTGACTGTCCGATATCCCTCATTCATGAATTCAGATAGCGATCCAGATCAGCATGATAACAACGTCCAGCCCCTTGGCCTCGCCGTCATACTTGTAGCTCCACATGCCGTCCGTCTCCTCGTTCCAGTACGCGCCTGTAGCGCTGTGCATACCCCGACGGCCCACGTGTGGCTTGCCGTCAGTGGCAGTTGCTGTTGCCGTGCTGGCGGGTTCAGAGGTGGTCTCCCCCTCGGTGGATGTGCCAGTCGATGTGCCCTTGGGCTTGTTCAGCTGGGAAGTCGGCACCAGGTGCTGGACGATGGTGCTGTTGATGGCGAACTTGAAGGCAGGGGCAGAGGCCTTTTCAGGAGTGGACTCGGAGATCACGGCGCGGAGGATGTTGTTCTACGGTCACGAGGGCGGATAGTCAGTGTGGGATTGTGCTAGCTAGGCGACTCGGACAAGGGCAATAGAGGGCTCACAATGATAGTATTGTTCCACTGAGTTGTCTTGGAGTGGTCATAGTATTCAGCACTGCCCAGAGCACTTTGGCAAGCCTGATAGCACGTCCAGTCAGTTGCCGCTTATAGTCTTCGAGAGAGAGAGAGTGTCGTAGAAAGTGGTGAAGTCGTTCGTCGTTCGTCAACGGAGGTGGGAAAGAGGGCATACATCGTTGGCGATCTGCTTGAGGCGGTTCAGAGCAATGGGCTGTTGATGAAGGTTAGACTTGAATATCCAGCGTGACGATGCCTGGTTGGTCGTTCACAGACCGGCGTGTTTTCCTTCTTGTCTGCCATGATTGTGGTTTGTGTTGTTTGCGACGACAGAAAGGGGTAAGGAGGGCTAAATCTGACTTGGGGATCGGGAAGTCAGTCAATAGTCCTCAGATGCGCGACACAAAGACACCAACAGCTAGAGTTGCAACATACAGATGTCTCGGAAAGGGAGTGATGTTGCTGCTTGTGATGGGTAGTAGCAGGGCTGAAAGGTAGGACTCTGGAGTCTCTTCTGTGGCCAAGCAACCGTCATGAGGCAGTGGAATCTCTGTTGACGTGACGGTCGGTGTAAGGTTGCAATAAAAGTTGAGCTCCACTTGTTTTTGTTTAGATCTCCCCGAGGCCCAAGCAGATGAATACAGTGCCAATGCGCGTCGCTGGTCCAAGCCAGAAACAGCTTGGTACCTGCCCCTCCTGCAAGCACTAGAAACACCCCCCACCGTGTACGCAGGTCTGGGAGACGGGAAAGGCCCTGCATAGTATCCTTGATAAGAGCGATAAGACCCATTGCACAAATCAAACATGCCAATCGACCCACGTGCATCTGCTGGCAAGCAAGGGATCCCCCTGTTCAAAGCTCCAATTCAGCGTCACCAGCTTGTGAGCGCGGTTTCATTTTCCATTTTCCAACATCAACTTGCAAAATCCGGCCATCTCACAGGCAAAATCACTCAAAGGGGCTCTTAGCTCTAGCTCTTCTTCTTCTTCTTCTTCTTCTTCTTCTTCTTCCAAGCCGCTCTTTTACCAAACATATACCGATTGGACATCAACTACAGCATCAATTGCGTCCCGTACTTGTAGCATCTCGATCCCATAGTCTTCCACCTCGCTGTCGACAGCAACCACCGCAGCGCTATACGACTTCTATCCCACCTCCGGTCTTCCCCTTCTTCTGTACTATACACATCGTCAACTCGTCAACATGTCGAGCCAGCCTCTACTCCAGACCGCGCCAGGTATGCTCGCCAATGCTCGAAACCTTTCCATACCCTCCAGTTACTGACTGATTCGACCCTCTCCAGGCAAGCGCATCGCCCTCCCCACCCGTGTCGAACCCAAAGTCTACTTTGCCAACGAGCGCACATTTCTGTCATGGTTGAACCTCGCCGTCATTGTCGGCGCCCTGGCCGTCGGCATGCTCAACTTCGGCGACAAGGCCGCCAAAATCTCCGCCTTCTTCTTCACTGGCGTCGCCGTGGCCACGCTTATATATGCACTCAGGACGTATCATTGGCGTGCGAAATGCATACGCACTAGGGGCCAGGCCGGGTTCGACGACAGGTTTGGGCCTACGGTGCTGGCAGTTTTGTTGCTGGTGGCCGTATGTGCCAACTTCGGGCTGAGGATCGCGGAATCCTCCAAGAACAGCAGGGGCAAGCAGCCATGAGGCTCGGTGATGGCACAAGGACTAGGAGGCCGCCACTCCAACTAGGGACATCATCACACGGAGTCACGCGTTATTTGAGACGAGGAGAGGACATCGGTCATTTCGACACAGCGACAGTAGGCCTTGATATCCTCTAAATATATGACGACGTCGAGACCATTGACAATCGTCCCTGACAGCGTCAAGATTATCACAAACGGGGTCGACTCGAGGCAATGCAGCGGATGATGTTGTGGACTGGTCGTCATCTCCATACGAGCATTTGCAACGGCCTGCTTCTATTAGTACACGGCACAGTCATAGGGGCGAATCAAGTACAAGATCACCAAATCGTGGCTACCATGAGCAGCGATACCCATCTCTCTAGGCTGCCTGTTACCGCCTGTCATTTTCATTTACCTGTCATTCTTTCGATCCGCAGAGGTGACAATGATTTACAGTACCATGCTCGCTCTATGCAACAACAACACCGACATAGGAGATTATAGTTTGGGTAACCTCGGAAGGAGGTGAAAGAGATGCGGTGAAGCAGCTTGAAGGTAGACATAAGAAGCCATACGGATGCGACCATCCTAGGAAAGTAGTGCGGGATTAGGCCTCAGAGGAAGGCAGGGGCAGACAAAAGAGGACGATGCGATGATGACGGGATCCTGTCAGCAAGAGAGGAAGTCGTCCTTGATAAGAGACCGTTGAGAGCTGTCGCAAAGGAGGGTTACAAGCGTCATAGGGGCAGTTACATCCGGTGTACGTGACAGATTAAGTATAGTGACGGGAGCATGTCTGGAAGACGCTCAAAGTGCGCATGCCAACCTTTGAAGCGGTGCGGTCGACAGCCAGACGCTGCATTCGGTAAAATCTCTGCACATTTATGTGTTGACTTGCTGCCAATGCGGTTCTACATAAGAGCACCTTGCACCCACCTTCTCAGCGATGGTCCACTCTACTGGGGGCAGTGCTTGTAGGGCCTCAGGTCGAACCGAGTGGCATAGTGATGAGAATCATCCTATTCCCCACCCCACCCCCCCCCCCCCAAAAAAAAGAACCCTCCCTTCTGTTTTCTTCTTCCCTTCCTCGCAGATTTGCGAAGGTTGAAAACCGCAAGTGCGTGAGCTCACACCCCGGGTCGACCACCCGACTCTTGCGATCACCAGATGCGAAAAGCCATGAGCATCTGGTGGTCCAGCCTTTTCTGGGACAGCAGTAGGCTCAAAATCCTCATCGCGCATGCGATCAGCAACTTCTGACAGCGTTGTGTAACATAAAAAGGGGGTATATGGTTTCTACATGGGGTAATATCTTTCCTGCCCACAAACTCCATGCTATATCTACCAAGAACATGACATACTAAGCATTATGTACGGCAGAACCTCTGCACATTTTTCCTGCCTCCGGTAGAGCATTCTCCTATCTGGAATTCTCTCTCGCAGCCGCCAACTCTGCATAATACGTGCTGTCGTTGTGCCCCAGCTCCGCGAACTGCGTCGAATTGGGATGTAGCTCGGCGTACGGTCTGTTCGTGTCTTTACTCAGCTCAATTGCGCTGTTGACGTCCACCCCCCCGTACTTGGCCAGCGGTATCGCAGTGCCGTTGACACCATGACCGGAACCTGGCGGCCCACCGTACGCTCCAGTCTGCTGGTTGTAGTAGCCACCCCCACCCCCAGCCCCGCCGGCAGCCGTCGACGGCGGTTGTGGAGAGAAGGACCCGTCGCCCGCAAGCTCCTTGGGCCGGTTCCTCGCAGCCGCCGCCTTTACCCCGCGCCGGTACACGAACAGGAGCAGCGCGGCGAGGAGGGCGAGGCCGGCGATGCCCACGCCCACGCCGATACCGATCGCAGCGCCGGTACTGAGACCAGATGAGGCTTGGGACGTTGCGGCCGCCGCCACGGCGCCGGTCTTGGACGACGCTGATGGCGAGGTGGTGGCCGCGACGGCGGAGGCTGCCGTGTCCGTGCCTGATGTTGAGCCGGCGGTCGAGGCGGTGTTCGAGGCTGTCTTTACCACGTCGGCTTTTGCGGATGTTGAGGATGTTGCTGTTGATGTGGTCTCTGAGGACGCCGTCGTTGTCGATGTTGTTGATGTTGTGGATGCAACAGAGCTCGTCTGCCCGACCTGTTAGTAAAAGATAGGGTGATCTTATAGAACCTCATCAAGAAGGGAGTAGGCTCACGAGTGTCAGGATGTTCGAATCGGCCTGTTCGTCGTCTGACTCTACGATGAAGACGAAGTGGCCCTCGTCCCAGACTCCGGTATTGAACGAGTATGAGTACGGACTCGTTGCACTACCTGTTCAGCGCACGGATGTCCGATCAGCAACCCGATATCTCTCCATCTCGAGGTCTTGACAGTCTAGGGCTTATATCTTACTAGCCACTGTGACAGCGGCGCCATCTCCTGTGGACTCCTGCTGTTGCACGAGGACCTTGTACGTCGAGGCATCTCCGCCTGTCCATTCGACCCAGAACTGCTGGTCGTACGCCACCTCGCCCGTAACATTCGTCGTGACTGCCAATGAGGCATGGCACACTGGAGCAATGAGGAAGAGCGACGTGAGCGAGAACACGGAAACAGGAGGGGACAGTCGAGGCACGTGGGACCGGCGCATCTTGAAACACAGGGCAAGGGGTGCAGAGAAGGGGAAAAGACACCCTTTGCGGCAGGTTCGCGACGGCGATCACAAAATATCACCAACAGTTTGTCCCCGGTGAAGAAGACATGCAGCAACAGTTTTGCCCCTTTGCGTGCTACGGAGAAGGTAGAAAGGGCACGTCTGGGAGGGGGGACTCCCAGGAGCAAGGAAAGCCTTCTGCCAGCCGCACGCGAGCCCCTGCCTCTGCAGGTATGGCACGGTCTGATCCTATGGGAGGCTCTTTCACTTGGCGAGGCAGGCAGCTGTCGGGCGCTCATTCACGATTGCGGCGATCTCTGGCGGAACGGCACTCGAAGGATTCAAGCCATGTGGGCTTATCATCTGAATGGGTAGCACTGCCGATGGGGGGGATGGCCGCGCCCCTAAGGCCCTGAGTGGGTAGAGCTGAACACAAGCGAGAACGCCTCAATCCCACTTGCGTCGCCATGCCATGATTTGGATCATCGAGAGGCTGGAAGGGGCCCTCCTCCGAAAAAAAAATATAAAAAGAAAATTCGTCTTCTCAGACGTTGACGCCATGTATCGCGAGAGTTATAAGATGGTATCAACATCCATGAGGGGTTAGAGCGATGCGTCGATTGTCGGATCGAGTCCATCATGATAAAGATCCGCTTTGGTGGTTCTCGATTGAGATTGCGAGCGTCGCTTAACAGATCAACCACTTGAAGGATCGATCCTCGCAGGCCAATCGCAGAACCTGGGACAGCATGTCAGCACGGAAATTGAGAAGGGGGCCATACATACAGGACAGCTACGCGCATATCGAGATCTCATTGGGCGCCCGGGCATTAAAATCAAATGCAAAGCAAAGAAGGGGCTTACCCAAAGATATCCGAAAAGCCCTCCAAGGCGCTACTGCACTCGGCATGTCGATTCCGTGGATTAATGATCAGGTTTCTTGTTTATATTGCGAGCAGTCACTAAGTAGTGACAGCCCCCGGCCTCAAGAGCACGGAGCACCCGATGAGCTCTCCACATACATACAAGCATAGGCCTTTTTGTACATTGTGGGGCGCTCTCGGTTGGATGCGGGCTGATCAGACGCGCGGTTAACATGCACGAGCGGGTGCACAGCAGGACCAACACGACGACATCTCGTCAGGCAGAGCTTCAAAGAGCCTTGCATGTTTGAGTGAAGGACTGCTTACCACGAAAAGAACTCACCATTAAATGGGCTTGTTTGATGCTGTTGTCATATTGCTATACATCTATTCTGTGAGGATGACCTGTGGTGAGGTTGGAGGGATGGCCCCCTCCATGGGGGAAGAGGGTGGGGGAAGGGGGACAAAACCATCTTCAGATACTAACCCCGCCCCCATGCCCGAGGATGAGAAATAACCTAATCAGAAGGCCAGAAAGGGCCCAGATGGAGAGATGTCTCCGGCAATATCTGCAGTGAGATTTGTATGGTATCGAAGTTGTAATAATCTACGCTTGTTGTACCCTTAAATGCGTGGTATAATGGACCACAGTCTAGCAATACTTGTACAAATTACATCAAAATTCACACTTTCTACTCCATAAACACCCCACCAGTTTCGTTCACAGGAGTTTGGTAATTATGTCTCAAGTACAGCTTCAACGGATTCTGAATGAGCGCTGTAGCTTCACTGTCGGGCTCTCCTTCCTCCGTACATGTAAGCAGTATAATAATGAAGACAGTATTGAGTTCATTAGCAAATTCAACAGACTGATATGACGGCTAACTGTACTAAACTTAAGGTATGAGCTGAATGTTACTATAAGGAAGATTGCGAATCTTTAATCATTGCCAAGACTGCAAATGTGATTATAGGGTATTTACGTCCCCTCCTTTCCTTTGTTAATAAGAGAAAAAGGTAGAAGATGAGAAAGGGAGAAACACGACATCAGCTGCCTGGATATGGCAAGTTTGGGCGTGGTCTGTATGACTCTTCTCGCCAGGATGATTTACGTTTTCATTTATCTTGAAAACAGACGAGACTTCATCCCAGGCAATCCAGCCCTCACAGCCAGAGCCTTCCAATGTCCGAATCACTGTACGTACGGATGAGCACAATGACTTCCTGAATATTCTTGACACTGCAGCTACTCAGCGAAGCAGGCTCAACGTAATTTTTTGGAGCGGGAAAGTCTCAGGGCCTGCCTAGACACTTTCCTTCAAGCCAGTGCCAGTTGTGGACGATGGTCTCAAAGGATCGCCCAACCTCGAACCCACATTATCTAGATATGCTCCAAGAAAAACCCTTAGTCCAAATCTTGCCTCACTGAGGCTAGGGCTAACTGAGTTAAGACAGTGGGAGATCCTCTCCGACCATGGGTCCATGTGGGATAAAGTCCCTGTCTCACACTCGGACATGAAAGGATCGCCCACCAACCTGAATCTCTAGATTCGTTGTAAATTAATCTGCTGCCATGACTGCGGCGGCAATGAATTTGGTGACTACCAACCAGTATAGTCGAGCCACTCAACTGGGTATCAAAACGAGATGCCTTGCTCTCCCCCCTGCCATGCTATGTTCATTGATCTCATGACATAGGCGATAACTCTCCCAGCTCATGCCTTCCGGCGGCTGCCAATCTCGTCGGCATTCGTCTGCAGTGTCATGAAGGGCTTTGACTGAAGCTCAGGAATCGGTACCTGTGACAAGAAGATGCTCATGTAGGCAACCCTGGACTCCGTCGGGGGCTTGTCGCGGATAGCCACCTCGAGGGCCGTCTGTACGGGTTCGAAGGCCTCTTCCTCCTCACCGTCCCCGCCATCATCTCCCCCAACGCCGTCCATAGCCGTATCCTCAATGACCGTCTGGCTGGCGCCCCGTGCACCCCCACGGGAGCTAGGACCGCCACTGCCGCGCGCGTTCGGCTCGCCCGCGACCTCGTACACCCGGTTGTACTGGTACCACGCCACGCCGGCCTCACCCATCCGCCTCTTCGCGAGCTCCATGATCGTGACCATCTTCCCCGCATCGCCCGCGCGCGCGTGCAGCATCATGACACCCGGCCTGCCCCCGGGGCTGAACAGGTCGACGTGGCCCAGGTGCGCCAGCACGGACGTGGCCTTCTTGTTGATCTTGCTCGACGAGATGACCGAGGTCGTGAGGATGTTGTACCTGGCCCCCAGCTCGGAGAGCAGCTCCTCGTGGGGCTGCATGGGCAGGGCGCGCGGGATGGAGGAGGTGGAGGGGCCGACGCGCCGCTGCTTACGGGAGTGGCGGTTGTTTGGGCTCGCGTTCGAGGAGGCGTCTCTGGTCAGGTCGATGCCTCGGTGGTCTGCCGCGGTGGACGATGTGGGGACTGTGGTGGTGTTGTCGTCTCCGATGCCGTCGTCGCGGCGGCGTTTGCCCGCGCGGGAGGAGCCAGAGGAGCTCGAGGGCCGGGGCGGCGCCCGGCTGGAGGAGACGGCTGTCGAGCCAGGCATGTTGGTCCGCAACGTCGAGACCGACGAGCAGGCGCACAAGATGGAGAGTGCGAGAAGGATTGTGGCTGGTCGGTCCCGCAACGAGGCGTTTGTACAGGGCAATGGTAGCAACTTGGCAGAGGCGAGGTGCTTCTGACGTCCCTAAGATTTTGGGATTTCTACATATGGTGCTTATCGATAAGCCAGGAGGCTGTGAGGTTTCGACCATAGCACCCCCTGTAGCCTGCCTAAAGAAGGCAGTCCCATCCGCTCGTCCCTTGCTCTGTGGTGGGAGCGGTTGATGACTATAATGATCAAAGAGAGGCTACAATAATCCAAATATCAGGTCAAGCGCCTGTACAGTGTCTGTTTGGGAGCTCGGTTTTGTTCATCAGGGGGCCTTAGTCGATCACATGTCAGTAGGCTTGAACGCTATTAGTGTCGCCACGGTCCAAATCTCCGCGTCACAGAGGGAAACGTAGTTAGTTACATCAGCGTAAATCTACAAGTCAGGTAGGGCTGTGCACTCTAAATCCAAACGAGCCGCAGGGTGATGAGCAAAGGAGATGTTCGAGAAGCCCGAGACGGCACAAAGGCATAGTAGCATCTGGCCCGGAGGGGGTCCTGGAGTCTCTTGCGGTAAGGTAAGCCAGAGGATGTTCGGCTTTCTTCGACTTCAGTGTTGACTAAGGTTGACAGCTTGGGTTCTCTTTATTAGATGCGACTTCGACGCTTGTATAGTAATTACTGTCACACCGGGCAATTTTTCTTCCAGGGGTGTACTCCCCTTACCCCTGAGCCCTGTCCCGCCAGCAGGCATGCAACGCATGGAAGCTGCTGCAGCCCAGTTCTGGATTTGAGTGGCGGCAGATTATGAGATCGCAAAAACACCAAGACAGTAATCGCAGGGTTATCTCGAGGGATTTGAAGAGCGCCCGACACCATCATCGTGTAGTACCTTGTATGTTTCTCCCGGTATCCCATCTTTCGAAGCCATCAACTCGGGCGGGGGAGCGGCAGGGCGTATCTGCCCTCGTCAACCTGCTACTGCCGGGAAGCCTGATGTTTCGTACTTCAGGGATGGCGGCCGGCTGCGACACATTGCGCGGTAGCAAACGATAGCGGGAGACTTGGCCTAAGTGCAGATTGTTATTGTCCGCGGCGGCCGCGGCTCGTCTCGATATATGTACCATCCTATCTATCTGATGGACCCCCCGAAACCTCCACCGAGGCCGGACGCGAAGCCCCCCCCCGTCTCGTCGGGCAACTTCCTCGTTGAAAAGGCCACTTTCGTACATGCATCTGCAGAGTGTGTGACCTGGATGCAGATGTGCGTATTTATCTGGGTATGATTTGTTGGTGTGGAAGATGGGCGGAAGGATGCAAGTGCGTGTGTGCTAGTCCTCCTGCCAGCCTATTCTTAGCACGCAGTAAGATTTGCATGTGTGAGCCGTACCGGTACTTCCTTCGCACAGCGGGATCACTAACTGACGCCAGTACGCCCGTGTGGTGTTGTGGTGTCTGGGTGCCGAGGCGCCGTGGTGGATGGCTGATAGGTCCAGCCTGCCTGCGTCGGCGATCAGCAGGATTACAGCAATGACATGGGGCAACGGGGGAGAGTCACCACGATATACTGCCCCCGACCTTCCAAGAAGAACCGGAAAATGAGTGGCTGCACCTCGATATCCTGACGTTTTAGCTTTGGGTCCAGAGCGCTGCCGCGACTCATGGGACAGCAGGACAGGACCAGCCTTGGGTTCTTGTGTCCTCGTAATATCGAGCTTGGGGCTAGGCGATGGCGCTCCGTACGAGGCACTGTGCTAGATACTCCGCCTCGCTAGAGCAAGAACCGGCTTGGAACACACAGTCACACGTCCGACCCCAACACGGCTGCACGGAAGCAACCCCCATCCTCAGCCGAGCTTGGTGCAGCCAATCTCGGATCTGATGGGTCCATCGTGCCCAGGGTTGGTCCCCCATGCCAGTCCACTTTCCTCCAGGTCGGTGTCGCACGCGCAGCCAAGCCAGCCCACCAGCACCCAACAGGTGTCAGGCCGTCCAGGCTCGGCTCATCCCCTATTCCAGGCATTCCCCAGGCGACCCCCCCCCCTTCCCAGACGTGCCATCATTCTCCAACATTCTCAATTTCAGAGTCTCACATCATTCCCTCCACCCACCATTCCTGGCCGTTCTCCCAGTCGATGCCCTTTTGTGCTCGTTCCTTCTGAGCACTTTCGCGGCGATTCCAGCCCAGAAACCGTCTCCGTTTCAAACCAACCTTAGAGGCACCAGAATTAATTAACCAGAGGTCCTTTTCTTTCCTCTACAACCATCCTGTCTTGTTTCTTCTGTTTGTCCCCCGACGAACAGCCAGACAAAAGGAGGGTGCGGTAACAGCACACACGTCAGGTCAGTCAGTCAGTCAGTCAGTCGGTCGGTCCAAGTCGACATTCACGGTTCCAGCAGCGATCCGAGCGACCGAGGGTGGTCCAGCGCGTACGGTGTGGGGACCGTCTTGCTGGTTGGCCTCGTGTCCGTTCTGAGGTCTCCCTTTTCCCTCCCTTCCACCCCCTTTTCCTGGCCTGGTCGGTGAGATGCACTGCGTGTCCGTATACTAACCTCATTCTCGGAAGACCTCGTCGACCTCATTCTCCCTCCCCTACCACATCCATCCACCTCTCTCCCTCTCTCCTCCCATCCCTCGAAACCCAAGCAGCGGCGGCTCCTCTGGTTTTTCGCGACAGAGCCGTGTCTCGAGTGCAGGACGTCCGTCCTTTGACTTTTCGGTAAGCTGATGATCCGACATTCACCTTGTCTGGCCGGCCCAATCATTTCCGCATCTGCCGTCGCCGTGTTCCTTTTGGTTCGTCTTTTCATTTTTTCAAGGCTCGGTACTTGCGACCATTGCAGCGCGGTGCGGCGTGGTGATGTGATTGTGGCCACCTTCCCGCCCGTCCCATTCACCACACCATTCCCGCCCATGTCATTCACCCTGGGGGTCTGTCTGACTCTGACTCTGACTGACTGAGTGGACTGGCTGACGACTCCCCTCCGTCCCTCTCCCGCCTTCCCCTTTTCGCCTCTCCCAATCTCCCTTGCACATACACACACACCCTTGACTGTTCCTCGCCCCCAACGCATCTCTGCGCAACGCAACCAACCTGGGTCTTGGGATCCTAAACACAAAATCCACCTCCCTCATTTACATTCCCGTCCTCCGTCCCCGAAGGGTCAACACATTTTGCTGTAACAGACAACCCATGACCTTTTCGGCGCCCGTTCAGCAACTCGTCACCCCCAAAAGCTCGACCTGCCAGTCACTAACAGCAACCCGCCAGTTGAGGATCAGAAAGGCCTGATCATTTCCGGGGCCTCATTCCACACCTGCGCGCATCCACCTGGTGCATCCCATTCCGAGTTGCGCAGCGTCGCGAGGCTTTCAGTAGCTGTCGCGCACCGTCTCCCGGACGCCCCACCAGACGAGCGCCATTTACCTGTCGCTGTCGCGTCATCTCCAGCCCTTTCCGGGTGGTGGTGTGACAACATCGCGACTGACTCTATCCGACGATCTGGTTGGGTCCCTCGCACTGGCCGCATCAGCTGCCTGAGCTCTGCTCCTGCCCTGCCACGCTGCCCCGTGCCTGGCACTGCAAGCGCCGACCGTCCGACCCACCCACGACTTGCAGCTGCAGCCAAGAAACGACGCTAGTGTTTTAGCGCCGTCTCTAACCCCGGTTACGTCAGCCTTGTCGCCGCTCGACGACACTGGTTGCCTGGCCACCTCTGATCGCAACCATCGACCGGGGGGCCAACCTCCCCACCGTCGCGACGACTATTTGACACAGGCCGCTGTCGCATAGCACCTGACACCTTGATGGCGACTGCCTGGCACGGATAGACCGAGTCACCTGAGTCACCGCGCCTCCTTGCACAGCTCCAAGCAGGGCATTTCATCACTCCGTCGCCCGTCCCTGACGCGTGGCTCCGGCTTCTTCCGCCTTCCATCGTGTTCCTCGTCGCCACCCCCATCAGCCCTTCTCGCTGGCCATGTTCGGCTTCTGGAGCTCTGATCCGCTGGGTGACAAGGACGTCGGGTCACAACAAGCCATGGCACAATCTGAAGAGACCCCCAGCCCGGCCACCGACGCGCGCTCACTCAAGAGAAAGGCACCATCCGACGGCAAGGGCCACGAGGATCTGAAGGAAGATGGCGCCAAACGACAAAGAATAGAATACAGCGTCGCGACTCCCCCAGAGACCCCAGCCGCGCCGCCGCGCAGGGGATACTTCTCGTCCCCCCCTGCCGTACTCGGGCAGTCGTCAGGGGTTACTGATCGCATAGTCGATGTCATAAATCAGCAGTTTGGGACCGAGATTCTCCTGAGACACCAAGAGCTGCGTTTTATAAATCAGGAACTGGCAAAGTGTCAAGCAGCCTTGGAGCAGCTGCGTCGGTGCCACCTGATCCCCTACCCAACCACCTGTCCTACTCCACAGCAGATGCTGGACATTGTCGACGGAAAGATACCAGCTGTCCAGGGCAAGACTGGTGGATCTGCACCGCAATGGGCCCCACCGTACGGAGTGGTGGATGGTCCCTATGCGCGTCATTATGCCAAGTGGCTCATCCCCGATCCCAAATTTGACGGCCAAGTACCTGAGTGGCAAGTAGTCCCGGCTGCGTCGAGGCTTCTTGTTGAAGGGCGGTCGACGAGGAATAGCCAATCTGAGGGTGCGACCATCGGGAAACGGGTCGCCCGCGGCCAGGTTGCCTATAAGGCCCCGGCACCGGTTGCGACACCCAAGACGAAGGGGCCGTGTGTCCTCAAGAGGAGCGACGGCGTCACTGTCAAGCTCTTCTGTCACCTCGAGAAGGTCGACGGCAAGAGGTGCGACAGGGACGATTTTAGCAGCACGCAGGGCTTCATCAATCATGTGCGCATAACACACAAGAAGGAGTTCAAGTCTCACGATGAGGCTGCCTTCTTCTGCGGTGTTCCCATAACAGCCGATGAGAGCGTACCAGTCCACCACGAGGAGAAGAACACCGGAGCCCAACCCACCGGCCAAGGCGCTGGCGTCGTTCATCCTCTTGCGAGAGCAGACGCTACGACGGAGCAGAATGCTTACGCAAAAATCCTCCAGCGCATCGATACCTCGCTCAAGTTGTTCCACCAGGGCAACTTGCCAGGCGTCACCAGAATTCCCGGTGTCTCATCTCAAGCCCCCTCTACTGAAGTCGATTGGAAGTCTCCGAAGAGTTTCGTTGGCTCACCCGCGACTCCTTTCCTCTCTCAGTTACTCCAAGCTCGGAATTTCGAAGGCGACCTCAGGACACACGTCGAGGATGCGAAGAGTAGGGAGGATGTTGATGACCTCATGCCTGGTGAAGATGAATCCGATGAAGGCGAACAAGGTCTGGAAACCAAGTCGGATGACATGGCCACCGCCCAGGCTGGATCTCGCGTTCCCGCCATGCGGGTCCCAGCCCGAGCGGTTCCTGCTGCCTCTGTCACCGAGCCGGGTACATCCAGCAGCGGCAGCAGCAGCGGCAGCAGCAGCAGCAGCAAGGGCCGTTCGCCGCATCTCTCTCTGCTTCCTCCCGCGGGCATCGCTACCATCGATGAAGA
Organism: Endothia cerciana; assembly: GCA_026119935.1. Classification (NCBI taxonomy): domain Eukaryota; kingdom Fungi; phylum Ascomycota; class Sordariomycetes; order Diaporthales; family Cryphonectriaceae; genus Endothia; species Endothia cerciana. Next base: position 26,237 of record JALRMH010000066.1, read on the forward strand.
TGCTTCGAGCGTGGGTGAAAACAATGTGATGGATGTTGATCGCAGTCCGAACACCGCAACAAGTAACAACGCGCCATCACTGGTGAGCGACGACGGTGGGGATGATTCAGATGATGCTTCGTCCTCTTGTGATGCCTCCGACGCGGATATGTCTGACGTCGCCGAAGTCGACCTCGAATACCTTGACATGCAAGACCCACTTGCGCAACATGCTGGCAGTACGAGCAATGGCTCCCGAAAGAAGGACGAGTCCAGGCATGTCAGCTTTGTGACACCGGTGCCCGGCAAGGCTACTGTCCGGCGCAAGCCAAGAGCTTGAGGCGCCACTCTCGATGACTTCACCGACCCTTCTGTTCATGACTACAATTTTTAATACGCTGGTGGACATGCGCCGAGAACACTGTGTCTGCCGCTCCAGCACTTGCCCACCCACGAACGTTCACGTATACCGATTTTATTGTCCACTTCTTAGTGTCTTGGTGTTGGGTAGGCTGGCCTTTGGGTCGGGATGGGACATCGTCTCTGTATACAACACTCTGGCTGAAGAGCGAAAGATCGTGTCTTTATCGGAGGAGATCGAACCAGAGCAATTCGCTGGGACAGAGCTTCGCAAGAGAATAGAACTAGACGTGTGTGGGAAAATGTTTCATGTAGCATACTGTTCTTACTTTACACTTGCCATACCCACAAGTACACGACGAGACGAAGATGATACCACAATAAAACAAATTTGCTTTCCCAATCTCGAAATGTCTTCTGAGGCGGCTGTGTTTAATGTGCCTGTAATAATGTCTGCAACCCCGGGCATACACCCAGCCGCCTGCTTTAGCCGTCTGGTTCACCGCGAAACTGCGGAAGTCGTAGATCGCCAGCCCTCCTCCTTTCGGTATTCTCTTGTGAAATCTTGCCTCCCTAGGGAATATCGCAAGCATCCTATGGCGTCCGACCTTTCGTGGTATACTTGGTAACCTATCGCTGGTCAACTCCGATGGTACAATCGACGACGTCCCCTTGGCTGCCCCTGTAGTGGAGTGATTCAGCAGCAGTCTTCTGTAGCTGTCAATCTCTCTTTCGTGAGAATGACTTGACCGGCCAACCCCTATTCTCCCGCCTTCTTCTGGGTGTCCTGTTGGTTGCACTTTCCAGGTATTAATTACAAGCCTACCGAGTGAGTCCATCGTCGGCCACGTCGAGGACATCTTCAGGGGGGGTCGAGGTACCCAAGTTTGGAACAATCAGCAACAAATACTTCGGCAGACCTCTGGGGAGGGAGGGGGGGAAGTATATATAACAAATTCTACATTGCTGACGATTTCTGGTTCCGCGGGTCTCCTCCTCGACAACACATCCGGAGAACAGTTCACGGGCTGCAGGCTGAGCCGCACGAGGGCCGGAAAGCATGCCTCAACATCGACACTCTGGCCGTGCGAACGGCGAGATGGCAACAGAGTCAAGAAGCGTGGACGCGATCAAGGCCTGGGCCTAATTGTGGACAGACACGGCCCAGAGAAGGTCCAGGAAATATCTGCACAACATCCTCAAGAGCTACTGCAAGAGCTTCCGTTGAGCGCTTCGTGGATGTTGTCTGCCGGCAGGCCATTCATCGCTTTCTGTGGATAGGGACGGGGGGAGCCTTTTGCACGTGTTCGGCACGGAGCTGGTGTTTGATCTCGGAGCACGGGCGCGCGCTGGGGATGATGCAGGGAATACCAGGTCACAAAGCAGGGCAAGGAGAGCCTGGTCAGGGAGATGACGAGTCTTCAGGCTGCGATGCAGGTGCTTCGTGGGCAACCTATCGGGAAGAGCTGCACATTGGTGTAAATGCAATTTGTGGCTCAGTGATCCTTGTATGATCAGCCCTAGCCTATACTGCCACCCATCCTTTCTTCACTGACGGCTGGACAGTATCTGGTTCCGGAGCCCTATATTACACGCCCGCCTCGGGGAGCAACAAGGCTTTCCTGATACCAAGTCCGACTCTCTGACTGTCTATCCTCTTTACGGCTCGCAATTTTGAAAGACTGTCTAGTACTGGTGCAATATGCGTGAACTTTTCAGGAGCCGTGTATGTGCGACATATTAAAAACGAGCACAGTAAGACAGCCTGCATGTTCGTCCTTGGAGGAATCACGGAAAGCTCGCCGGAGAGTGATGCTACGAGCTCGATGGAGCCGGCAAGTGTCTTGAGTACAAGATGGTCTCGGGCGCCGGGTTGGGCATTCTAGGAGTCATGATAATTACATGTTGACTTCGGCCTAATAATCAGCCGGGAGCGTAAACGTGGGGGCAGTGCTCTGTCCACGCAACAGAGCACTACGTTCCACAGCCTTTACTGCTGCACAGGCGTAGGCCACACTGGGGAGTTCAAGCGCACATTGGGCCTTGTTCAAGGCATCCACGGCAAGAGGAAGGGAGCGCATGATTTATCAAGCCACATCTGGACCCCAGGCTGACGTTTCGAGGAGCGCCGATGAGCCGAATGCATCGTCAACATGAGTCTTTGTCAGCCAATATAGCCCAAAGTCCCCAATGGTAGAACATGATATCTTTATTTGTTGACAACAAATCATCTAGTGGGCTTCCTTTGACGTGATCTTGGTGGGAACCACGTGTGAATTCTATAATGGCTTGAAACAACTGAAAGAGCTAGGCCCCTGTTGATGCCCAGATCGAGATACTTGGCCAATCAGCCAAGGGCGCCTCTGCAGTCCTGCAGATTACTTGGAATACCGAGCCAATTAGCTCCGGGATGACATACGTTTAAATCGGGTAAGGGCTTCCGCACAACGGCGCCGCACGTTCGACTACTAAAGTGATGACCTGGCGCTCTTGGGTTGTGAGGCCACAGCATTGTTTGAACAGCTCTTCAAGGGTTTATTCGTTAAGAATTATCGCGATACACAATATATACAGTGTTCTAGTCAAGGTCCAGCCCTAATCGAAATCGAAATCGAAATCTAAATCGGAATCACCGTGAGCGCTGAGCAGCTATCAAGTGGCACTATTCGGAGTAACACTTGTATGTACAAATTCTTGTTACCGTTGCTGTCCATAAATACACTCCTAAGATCTTGCTGACATACAATCAGAGCCATGTTGCTGTTAGAGGTCTCGTCGCTCCAGCTCCACGAGTTCGATGCCACTTCGCCTCCCTACGCGACTTTCTCCTGCGCTCATGCCGGCGGCGAAGTGCGTTTGGAGAACCTCGGAGGTCCTCATATCATGGCACACTCAACGGGAATGCGCATTATAAAGAATGCCTGCGCTCGCGCTCAGGGTCTGGGCGTCGATTGGCTGTGGACGGACGCCCTCTGCATTGATCGACGTTCAACTGCTGCGATCTCCGAGGATATTAACTCTTTGGCATATATCTACCGTGAATGCATGTTCTCCATCATATATCTTCATGACTTTCCGGCCAATATCCTTGTTGAGGAGGAGAAAGAGGCGTGTCTTCGGAACTGTATCTGGACGAAAGGCGTGTGGGCACTACCGCACTTGATATTTCCCAGGGTGGCACGCTTTTATGATTGCGGATGGTCTGAGATAGGGACCAAAGCGTCACTGATTAGGCAACTTTTCAACGTCACCTCAGTCGACGAAGCCGTACTTCGAGACTCGGAATGTCTGGTTGAGTACTCAAACGGGAGGAAAATGTCCTGGGCGTCCGGGCTCTCAACCCTCCGCCCGGAAGATTCCGCCTACTCCCTCCTGGGGATCTTCGGCGTTAATATGGAAATCCGATATGGTGAGCGGACAAAAGCTTTCTTGCGGCTACAAGAAGAAATTCTGAAGGACACGAGCGACCTCTCACTACTCGCGTGGCGGCCTCTCGGGCACCAAGAGTACCGGGGCATTTTCGCAGAGTCGCCGGATGAGTTTCGACATTTTCGAAGCTATCCAGGATCACCTCTGCAGATCGCGGGCTCCGTGCAGATGGACTGTCGTGGTGTCATCATCGAGGCAGCCTTTCAGAGGCGAGGTGCTGACCTGTGCCTGCGACTGGAAGCCTACCATGGGCTTGCAATCTCGATCAGCTTCACACGATTCCAGAAGGACTATGTGAGGAAACGGGTCGAGTTGGAACAGATTGGGGGAAACGACGGAGTTCATGACATCCACCGAATCCACGTCAAACGAAGTGTGGATAGCTGGACCTCGAGGAAGATCGGCAACTTGCTAGGTGCTGAACGAGAGATCCGGCGAGGCGATCACGGGACATCAAATAAAGTTGCCCACAATCTTTCGATTTCCGCTCTCGAACACAATGGCAGTGGTTGGGAGAGGTCCACCGATAGAGCTGTCGGGCGGTCGCTCACGGCCAACTGGCTGGATTCAATTTCTGGCAACGACAACAGTTCCTTGGCGGCCACCATTGCCTGGTCTTCAGATATAGCCTCTGTCGCCGCCGAACCATCTCTAGGGCACCATTACTTCGGAATAGACTACACGACAGGGGGTGATCGATTACGAGACGAACAAGAGCGATTGTACAGAAACGATGGGTTTTCGAACCATGTTGCGCATGACCCTTCACAGCACGAGGCTGGTGAGGCCGACGACGACCAATCCAGCATCTGCGAGGATGCGGCAGACCAAATCGACCAAGGCCTTATAGCGGCTGCCATCAGTCCATCTCGTGACTTTGCGAGGATCTTGGATGATTTGACTGATGAATTAGGCGAGCAATTCCGTAGTCAGTTGCGAAGGCAGTCTCTCAAGCGGTCGTTTACTTTTCACTCGCAAGGTCAACGGAAAAAGACAAGGATGGATCCTCAAGAGGGTGACATGGATGCCGCGAGCATCTCCCTAGATGAGGACGGCGACATGATCGTTGTTCGACGATCAGCTACGGAAGAGGCAATCCTTGCCTGCCCCTTCTATCTCAGAGACAAGCAGAGATACCGGACTTGCCTCACACGGCATCAATTTTCATATATTGAGGACATCAAGGAGCACTTGTTAAACATGCACCGCAAGCCTCTCTTCTGTCCCACTTGTCAAGACGGATTCACCACTCTGCGGGCAAGAGATGAGCACATCCGACGCCGCGTGTGTGAGCACCGGTCCACCCCGCCACTGCCTGGACTCACGGATGAGCAAGTCTACCAGCTGGAGGAAGAGGGACTGACAATGTTATCAACGGAGGGGCAGTGGTATGAGATATGGAGTATCATCCTCCCGGGGCATGAGCCTCCGTCTTCACCGTTGTATTCTACGGACCAAGAGTATGGCATCTGCGAACTGCGGAAATTCTGGCAGATACATGGGCAAGAACTCATCTCGGAGTTTCTCAACACAAGAGGGCTGGAGTATGCAGAGCTACAGAATGAGGAGAGAGACCTTGATTTTCTGTACAGGACAGTTTTGGAACGCGCGATTGACCGGATGTATTCAGTCCTCGGCGACCCACCAGGTTACCCAGAGCATTGATGATCGCAAACGGTCTTGCAGGCATTATAGAACTGTGCGGGATCGTGGTGCTTTACAAGGATGCCCGCAAAAATATATATCGAATAGATGAATTCTGTGTGCAATTTGATTTCTCATATCTATCGCCAATAAATCTTGGCCACCAATACTACGAATGGCGTAGTGAACATCGTGCTCGAAAGTGAGCGTGTTGTCAAGGCTGGAAATCCGTGAAGCTGACTCCGCGAGCTATCGGATGATCAGAAGCGTAATGATGTTTTAATGGGAATCAGAATCATTATTGACAGTTCTTCTGGATCAAAATGACTCCAGAATCTCGTGGATCCTGGGAAGTCGCGATGAAGAGAATGCAACCTTGGAATCAAATAAGCTGGGTGCTACAGTGTTAGTCACTCATGAACGAAAAGCTTCACAACATACAAAAATTGAACAAGGTCGATACAACGGAGATAGGTGCCGATTGTATGTGTATTCAATGTGAAAATTGCATTTGGCGTGGGTTTGGGTTACCGAGCCTGTCATTCTCTGGATGCGGGTCAAGATGAGGACTCTGGTGATCATGCAGACTCCATTGGGATTCTTGAAGACCTTATTAGACATGCGCGAAAGTTTACTGAGATAGTTTGTCCAGGGAATGAATCTGCAGGACAAGCAGGTGTAGGAAGCAGATAATACCAAGGGTAGGCATCCAGAAGGCCATGGACAAGCCAGGGTCATTCAGTCCTACTGTCCTGGGCATTATATCCTACCGAGCATCTAAGAGTGACTGCCACGTTCGACAAAGAGAGCAAGTAATTACTTAAGTATATGATTACTACATGCAGGCGGGAAGCGACGTGGTCTAGGAGCGCCGACTTTTGGGTATGATAGCATACATAGAGCAGCTAGATCTGACCATTCAATGCTGCCCTTCTCCAACGGGTCCATGGCTGTCCTGATCAAAAAATGACATGTCAAGGTACTCCGCCCATGAACCCCGAACTCTGTTGTCATCCTCGGCAGGGCTTGGTGGCGCTTCTCTCGGGGCGGGAGGCTGAAGAGTGGAGTACGTCCGATTCTCAGACTCCAGCTGAAAAGGCCGAATGGCGTCTTGGCTCCCCGTAATACGTGGTACAGAAAACTCGCGCCGCGTAGGTTGTAGTCTTCCGTACTCAGACAAAGCAGGCTGATCTAGGCTGCCTGAAAAGATTCCAGGGTTTTGACTTGAACCTGCGAATGACAATATGTTGCTGTATGCATGGCGAGAAGCCGCTATCCCGGCCTCCTGCGTGGATAAACTGGGCGATGAGACCAGATCCCAGTCTGGCACCATTGCAGAAGTTACAGGCGTTCCGGTGACGAGTGAAGACCCCACCCTGTTCTCATCTTCACCGGAAATATCGTCTGTTTGCCTAGATTGGCTGATAAACCCGTCGACAATACCAAAAATTATTGCACGCCATGTGTCGTTGTCGAGAGCGTGGATTCCAGGTTGCGCCGATGATGGGATCAGTTCTTGCCACCGACCATTGCTGTCCATCTCGTTCCTCGTATCTGTCATTTGTTGAATGTGGGCCGAGTCGTAGATGTAGGGCGACGAAGGGCGTGCCTCGTTGGGGAAAAGTATGTCCCATATTAACATCCATCGATCGAATTCCGAACGCTGTGACGAACGATCTTGCGCAATATCGCGAATGGCCGTGTCCTGCTCTCTTGTGACGCCGGGAATGTTACGCAATATCGCCGGGGCCTCGCAGGATCGAGCCTGAATGTGCTCGCCCCACAGGCTCTCTGCAAGCCTGCCTCTGAATTCCCTCCTGCAGGTGGGGCAATAAAATGGCTGCTTATGCACACGACCGAGGTGCTGTCGGACGTCGATGACACGCCGCAGACTATAAGCCAGACAAGCCTGATATGTGTTCCTGTCGTGAAGGTAGAGAGGGCATGCAAATACACGCGACTGCTGATCCGCTTTCCTCCTTGGCTTGTCTGCGTGTGATTGTCCGTCCCCTTCTCGTTTTCGCTTGGATGCTCGAGGATGATTGTGGCCGGAGCCGGTGCCGGAAGTATAAGAAGCGCCGTGCCGCGACTGGTAGCCCATGCTGGACAATCCTGCTCGTCCTCCTGCTCGCGCCCCAGCCCCAGGTCTCTGCTGCTCACCCCACGTTGCATCATGGAGGGGTCCGACCAGAGCAAAGAGCGACGGGACAGCAGAACGAAGCAGGATCTCCGGGTCGTTGTTTGGAACGACTTTCTCAAGAAGCTGCACGAACAGGATATGGCACAGGATATCCGACCCGCTCCTTTTGATCGGCCATTTCCGCGGGGAGGACTCGACGTTATCTTCCAGACTGACAGGTCTGCCAAGGAGGGGAATTGTAGACATCGTGACGGTCCAGCCTACGGGCAACTTGTATCGATGACTCTGCTGTGGTATTGCAGCAGCGACGAATCGACGGCTTGACGAATGTGATCAGAATATTGGCTATAGAACGCAGGCCCTTGGAGAGATCGAAATGAGTAAAACTCATGGAATCTTCAGGTTCTAAGTGTTGGGACAAAGGAGAGCCTTACTGTCTACCCACCCAGGAGGAGATACCCAGAGGGAGCCTTCCGCCGATAGCTCCACGCCGTTGCGTAAACCTCAGGGAAATAGAATGATGACCTACTGGAACGCAGATGTGTGGTAGCAACCCTATGTACCAATCATTTCCGAGGGGCGGTGTTCGATCCTTGGGCAGCAAGAAGCCTTGGGGTGTGCCTCTTGGAAGGCATCTGAGGGCGCTGGTTGCCTTACAACCCATGCAGCGAGAGGCATTCTCAGCAGCCAGGGGGGTTGGCGGACCGATCCCTCAGAGGTACCTGAGGTGCATGAGTAGGCATTCTCTAGAGCAACTGATGTTCGAACGAGTGCCTTCTTATGACCCGAATCATGAGGTGTTATCGCATCGAACGGAAGGGGGTTGAGGGCAGCGCTCGCAGCGACCGGGGCCTACGGTATTTGCTTGACAAGAGACATTCAGACGCGGATAGAATCTCATGGTGCGGACCACGCACACCTCAGCGTATAACACGGGTCGACTCCCCTGTGTACGCAGCTTAGAACGATACGCCCTGCTGATAATGCTCACAATTGTGTATTGCGCCAGACTTCATCTATATGCTGAGTACATAAGGGCCAGGCCAACGAAAACGAACATGAGGTTCTCAAAGAGGCATGATTTTGTTTCTTTCTCTCTTAAAGATCCCGAAGGAAAAAAAACCAAAACCTCGAAATCCTGAAAGCTCCAGATGAGTTCATCAACTGATCTGTTCCAAGTGAGCGAGAGTGGTAACGATGGTGGGGTTACCTCACGCTGCACGTCAGCAAGCGCCATGTAAGAGACCTGGGCACTCCTCACTGGCAGCCAGACTCCCTGTGACCTTCTAATTTGGCACCATATGACAGACTTCAACGCCGCTTTCGATCCCAGCGACTGGGGAACTGGCAGCAAGATCACAGCCCACCTGTCAACCACCAGCTAGTTGCCACATTAGCAGTTGGCCATTCCACAAAGCAAAAGCAGAAAGCGGCGACAAGGGCCATTGCAGATTTCGAAAATTCCTTCTGCAACGGGCAAAAATGAGGAGCGTCTCAAAAACAGTTGGTCCTCACATGATGGAGTGCGAAAAATGGCTCAACCTGAAGTCTGAAGAGTATTGCAGCAGACAACGCGTGGTGCATAGGCCTGCGGGAACCTCTTGGTTATGCAGTATCATATTAGTGATTCCGAACAAAGGTGTTGATAGTGATACGTGGACCGGTCAAGATTGGTGTTCGAGTTTAATTCGTTTCACTACATGGCGATGTTCGAGGCATGGCTTACGAGCCCCAGAATAGCAGATGAGGATTTTGGGTAGATACTGTCGAATACAGTGAAACATGGCAATCTGTCGGCCACTTCACCGTCAAAGTAAAGCATTCGCTACATAGGTACGTGGTACCTCAATACTTTTGCTGTTGATGTCAACAGGGTGCTGCACGTTGCATTTGGCTTGGCCACTGATGGGGTAGGAATGCGGCATCCTGTACGCAAAGGCGTGTTGGTCCCCACCACACCATGACATGGAAGCCTCAAGCTGCTACAGCCTCTTTCCTTGTTTTTATTGGAACGCTTCACGCAGTTGTGTACAATGCTATGCAATCCTGGCTTCAGCGGATGTAAATCGTTTTGCAACATGGTACGGACCCCGCTTTAATTAACAAAAGAGTTGAATCTGGCCAACGTCTTCCCAGACTGACATTGTCTTGCTGCATAACTTCGTTGTATTCTCAAGGAGATCCTTGTAAAAGGGGTTCACGTGAATTCTGGCCGCCATCTTTTTTTCCGTGACCATGAAATCAGATGCAGAAAGCCTAACAGTATGTGAGAGTCTCGTCATCGGCCTCCCTACTGTCTAAATCAGATTACCGACTGTGGCCCTTGTCTCTTCCGCAGGGAGATACGGCAACTTCATCGTACCGCCTGGACATATCCCAGGCCTCGACGCCAACGATTGCATTATAGCATGAGAGCACAATGGATCGAAGCCATGATGATCTGGCCATGTTGTCAATGCCAATCATAGTTCAACCAGAATGGGAAGCCGATCAAGGTCAACAGTACTACTTGAACGACGATGTTTGCAACGAGAGAACGCCGCATGAGGATGCTGGATCTTGGCTGCAGACCTGGGCAGATCCCGATCCTGGAGCAGACCAAGGTCTCATTCTCCTGAGTGACGGTACATCACACTATGCTGACTCTCCCGAGTCCATTCCGTTGTCATCGAGCCATTACAAAGCATCCCCTTCGAACTCAGCCTTATCGAGCCCAAGGCCGGACAAATTTTGCTGGACTGTCGACTTTGGTTCCCAAGCGTCTGGACTTGTTAAACCCGGGAGATGCAGAATCACACGTGCATCTCAGGGACTGAAGGCTGAGGAAAATGATTCGAAGGATGTTGACACGGACACAGCTGGTAAAAGGTCTCTGGCTGCTATTTCTAATGCAGAAGGCGCCCTGTCCGAAGTCCTGGGAAGAACCTCGCCCAACTTGGGTGACGGAGAGTCCAACAAACGACGGAATTTGTTAGCATGTCCATTTTGGAAGCGGGACGCTCAAAAACATCCCAAATGCCAGAAGTATGCTCTGCATCGTATCAAAGACGTGAAACAACACATCTACAGGCAGCACAGAGACCCCGACTACTACTGTGTCCGATGCCATGCCACTTTCACAAGCAGTGGTGATCGAGATGAGCACACTCGTCGCTCGGATTGCCCGCAGCTTTCCACCGCACAACTCGAAGGCATCTCGGATGAGAAGCAACAAAAGCTTCGAAAAAACACATATAGAGGCCACAGCATCGAAAGCCAGTGGTTCGAAATATGGACGATTCTCTTTCCCAACGACCCACGTCCTGATTCAGTCTATATTGGCAATTACATCGAGGAGACGGTGTCGCTGCTGCGGGAGTTATGGAAGGGCAAACGCTCCAAGATCATGGCTAGCGTGCTCGACGAAGACAAAGGCCAATTCAACATCACTGTGGACCAGATCATGGGTTCAGTGTTCGATTTGTTGGAGGCGGAGGCGTCCGGCTCCACGTGTTCGGATGGATCAGAAGCCATCACCCGACACACGACTTCTGAGAAACAGCCGGCCAAACGGCGACGCTCGAAATCTCCAACAGGATCCGCCGGGCGTTACACGACACATCTCGGACTGGGCATAGAACAGACCATTGCTCCTGAGTTTGACGCAGGGTCCGAGATCTCTTTCCAAGACCCGTACAAGTAGTGATAGTGGCCAAGGAGGCCGTCTGGGCCAACAACTCGACCATACATCCGCTGTGCAGAATACAATTTCGGGTCCGGTAGTCTTGTTCCTGTGCCGAGCTTTGGAGAGGACTTTGCTGGGAATTTCTGTTCTTATTTCATCAAGTGTACTGGTAGTGGATAGAAGTGTGCTCGCCATGGAAACAATGAGGCCAGGCGCCCTCCATAGTCATGTTGTTTGTTTGGCTTGAAAAACGACTTACCTGCTCAATTCATAGTTTTTTCTTCTTTCTCTTTGTGCCCCCAACCCCCAAGTACCTTGCAGCCTTGCTGTTACAAAAATCAAGAATATCTCTTCTCCTATCAAGTGATTACGTCTACAGAGCACTTTCTTCAACATAGGACTTTGATAACAGCTTGTGGCTGAGTGTGACCCACGTTTACATTCAAAGTGACAGTGACCCTATCTATATCTGTCGATCACCCGGGCAAGCTACGGGAATGAAGAAAGGACATGGCACTGATTATGCACATAAAGACTGTGGAAAGAGGGCTGCGTCTAAGATCTTAACCTGTGCGACCCTGAACTCTATTGAGTTAGCAAAGCCATAATTGAAGTATCAGTCATAGAATGTGATATCCCAGAACTCCAGGACTGGCAGATCTACACAAAGGATCCTACTTTGGTGATTCTATGCTCAGACCGCCGGCCTCAGTAGTGAGAAAATCTGCCATGCGTCCGCGATCCACTGGTGGTCTTGGGTCTTTGGTTTTCCAGTGTCGGCAAGAAATATTCACGGACAAGGACCTTTCGAATCTATTCAAGCTACTCGAGTCGTCCTCCACCAACACCGGCAAGTCACATGAGAATACTGAACACAGCCAAAAAGCAATCGAGGAGTTTCTGACGTTCAGGCTCCAAGAATAGTGTGTTGGCGACTCCATCAAAACCGGACGCCTGAGAGTAAAGTCTCTCGCCAGGCCGTCAGGTTGCCAAGTTCGTCGAAATCGAGTTCAATTCTGAGGACTAAGCGCCTTGAGCAAGATTGCGTCGCCTTGTGCCTTGCCCTCAACTGTCACGCTCAGTCTGAAGAGGCAGGCCGGCATGGCTAGTGACAGAATTTCCTCGGGGTGATTACAGCGGAGAGGCTTCAGCGTCGAGAAGATAAACCAGACGAGATGGGTTGAAGTGCATCAAAGGCATTCGCGGTCGTATTAGACACTAGTCAGACTCATTACGTACTGCAATGTATGGTATATCCAGTAACCCCTCTGCTTCTCTCATGCTCCGTTTAAGCATGTGTAGCATACACTCCAGTCGATCCTCTAGCGATTGAGGCCCTCCCTACTACCCGGCACGGGTAAACATACCCAATTATGGACCCAAGCCCAAGACGCCCGTGCATCCATTACATATATTTCATGCTTGCTTTCTTTTCCATCATCTTTCCGTCAGGTCACCCTCAGTCCACGTCGCTTACAGCAGAGCAGCAGCAACGCCCGCGACAGCAGCCATCACACCACCGGCACCCTTGGCGAGGTGAGCAGCGGAGTTGGCGGTCGACGACGAGGACGAGCCCGAGGATGTCGCCGTCGAGGTGCCAGTGGCGGTTGTTGTGGTAGCATCAGCGGTAGCAGAGACAGCAGCGCTGGTGGCAGTGGCCGCGACGGTGTTGGTCGAGGAATACTGGCTAGCGAGGGCACAGTACTGGGAGACCAGGCCCTCGTAGGTAGACTGACGCGAGTCGCCGGGGCAGTTGTTGAAACAGCTGTTATTCGATGTCTTCGTCAGCATGTGTGCATTGACGAGGTGATTGCGAGTCGGGAATGAAGGGGGGGGGGGGGAAAGAAAACTTACGTTGTGATTGCCTGGTACGCAGCGCACTGGCAGGAGTAGTCTTGAGTACCGCAGGCTTGCTGGTTCGCCTCTGTGCTGCTCAAGCAGTCCTCCACGATGTAATCAGCGGCACAGGTCGAGGACGACGAGGCGGCAGTCGTGGTGGTGTCTTGGGCCAGTACGGCAACAGGAGCCAGGATGGCGGCGATGGAGAAGATGGTGGCCTTCATTTTGTATTTGGTTCGGTGGTGATGATGTCTGAAGATGTGTGGTTGTATGCAAAGGAATATCTTTTGAATTGTAAACGATCCGTTGCTTCTAGCCGAGACGAGCTGATGGTGAGAATATTGTGATATGGAGTGGTGAGAGAAGTTCAGCGAGAGACTTCGAATAACATTAACAAAAATAGGAGGCGATACCAACGCCGTCAGAAAAGAGCAAGTGCGCTGCGCAAAATCTGGTTAACAGAGCAAGAGCTGAGCAGGAGCACACGAAGGAGGAGGGCAGAGATAATCGACGCGAGAAGCTTCTATAAAAGCTTAATCAAAACATTGCTGCATATGCCCCTTGTGCATTCCCGGGACGAAGAGGCTGGATTGGGAAAAGGAGGAGCGACCCGACCCCGGCGACGGTCCACTAGGACAGGTGATGGAAACCCCAGAAAATAACGGTGAACACCTATGGGCTAGCCCAGATTGAGGTCTAGCCAAGAAGAGAGAATGAGACCACGGACATGGGGGCCGTGGCAGCGTGGATGGCGAGGGTGCTGTGGAATGAGAGCTGGAATCCGTATTTGACACACGAACTTCGCATCGATCTTGATGAGTATGGTGTACTATATCAGTTGATGAGCGATAATCCGCCATTTGCCCAGAGTTGTGTAGCTCCTGGTCGGCCGTGCGGTTCTCCAAGGCCGCTTGAGACTCGTCACGAAATGCAACGTATTGTTGTCCAAGGTTGCATGCATCTGGACCAGGACTGCTTCCTGCAAGAGAGATATCCGTAGCGAGATAATCAAAAGACCCCTGGTTGATGAATCCTAGCATTAGGCGATATGGAAACATTGTTTGGTTTTGAATTGAGGAGTCTAATTAGACAACCTTCTCAGGACGCGGAGATCCGAACCAATCAATCTGTAAATCTAGCTGATGTGAGCCAAACTCTGATGTTGTGTAGAGAGGTATCGAAAGGCGTCAGTTTGGTGGAGCAGAGGTGCATCGCTACGACCTACGATGCAGACACAATACGAGGGCGTAGGGTCGGGGGGGTGCCGGAGTTGCCTCCCCCGCTCGTGTTGGCAGCTGGGCGTCCTGCCGAGGGAAGACTCCAGATCCGAGTCGTGGTGAGGATTCTTGGCGTTGGAATGATGGGGCATCGGCATGCTGGCCAGCGGCTGCTTTCTGGTTGAAGAGGCTCGTCCACAGTCTCTAGCCTACTCCTCATCCGAAGCCTTGTACTTCTTCAACTCGCCCTTCAAGTCGGCATTCGCCTTCTCTAGCTGCTCGACTCTCGTCTCGAGATCCTCCATCTGCTCGCTGGCTCCTACACTTAGTTCTTCAATTATCTTCACGAAACGCCAGAGACGCAGGATGATCACGAGAGATGCGACCTCCTCGACAACGCCATGGGTGAGGACGTCGATGAGGAAGCTGGCGATGATGATCAACGCATCGAATATGTGGAACCAGGATCGGAGGTAGCTGAGTGACTGTCAATAAGATGCACCATCTCAGGAGGGCGTGGAGAGACGAAGAGGGACACCCACTCGATGCCGAAAGCCCACAGGCAGAGGATCAACTCGACCAAGAACAAGCAGGAGAAGACAAGGCCGGCATGCTCAAGCCCCTCGCGAACGTCCGGGACCCATTCGTCATCCTTGATTCTACTGTCACAGTCGATCAGGGCGATGAGGATATCCGCCAGGAGGCAGGAGACGTCGAGGGCAACCAGGGCCAAGATGAAATAGTGCTTCTGCTTTGAGACAAGCAGATCTTGACACTGCCTTCGCCGCTTGTGGTAGGCGTGGACCGGTGCGCTCTGAGCCTCCTGGTTCGTGTCACGCTGCCCCAAGATGAGGGGCTGCTGCTCATTGCCCTGCTCATCCATTGTAGACGAGTCGCCGAGGTCAATTGAGGCCTCCGTAACCCTCTGCTCTGGTACTCGCGTGGAAGTCCGCTGGGTGCAAGGCTGACAGGAAGTTGAATGCCAAGACCTTGGGTAATGTCGGCGGATAGGCAAGGCTGCGCTTCTTATGGTGCTCTGGGACGAACAAAAATCAAGATTTGAGCAGATAAGAATAGCTGGCAGGAGGCTTGCAGGTGGCGCCAATCAGGAATCGCTTCAGACGTGGACGCTGCAACCCTTGGCACTGAGTGGCTCATTCTTATTTATGAGCGTGCCGGCAACCGAGAAGCTGCGCTGAGAACCTCAATGCTGATCACTTAAGTCAGGATCCAGGTCTTGTCGGGTGGAGTTGCCGACCAAAGATTCAGTAGTTCATAGAAAGGTCGACGCAAGACTCAAGGGCCATGTGCTCGCAGTAGTGAGCCAGATCAGATCAACCAAAGAAGTGTGGGGTTACGATCTCGGCCATGCTCATGCTCATGGTCACTCAATGCATATGCCGGCCCCATTCGAGATCTCATGGCTCAGGATATCAACTTGGGTATGGGCATCCAGCCGAGGAGGATGTGACAAGCGCATGAATCGAAGAGGAACATTAGAGAATGTCTGCGGTGAAGAGACAAAGGTAGACCAATAATGAACAAATTCCTCCGACTTGGCAGCAGCAGCAGTCGAGACTTTAACTGGTATATTGATGACTAAGCCGGCGAGCAAGTCATGGACGCTGTCGATTTGCCCCGCCGCGAAGCACCCGATGACTCTATTCAGACCTCCAATCTCTCGTCCCCTTGCCTCCCTCCTAACTACATCACCCCATGGTCCTCCGTGGATCATCAAGGTCTGCTTTCCCTGGTAGACCATCCGTCTCTCTGCTTTCGATCGCATCCTGTCCTCATCATCGCCAGACGATGACCCTAACATTTCCAATTCCCATCAGTTGATGCTATCAGCGACGTCACCTCTACGCGTTTCTCGGCTATCCTGCCCTCCGTTGATTCCGGCATCTCCCCGCCGGAGCGTTGGCGACCTGGACTGTGCCGGCCTTCTTTAGACCTCCTTGCGCTGGCATCGACTTGGTTCATTTTCGGCCTCTAGAGCTCCGGGCACATTCGTCCCAGCTGGCTCTTGTTTCCGTTTGGATCGTCTCGTCTCCGGTGGCGTTTGACTGTCTCCGCTGCGAGGTTCCCGTTCGTGCTGCCCACCGCATCGTATGTTCTCAAAGCGTCCTAATCTGACGCGCTTGCCAGCGCGCAGACATTCTCCTAGAATATGACGACTCCTTGCGGAATTGGCGGGAAGTCTTCGTCGACTCAGCCCTCGTCGTCTTACAGCAGCCCCTTCACCCCGACTGCATCATCGAGTTTCGATTCGAACCGCCGGCCGACACAGAATACCTCTTCGAACCTGAACGCGGCACCCAGGAAAGGACAGGGTCAGAGGAAGCAACACCGAAATCAGAAAAGACCATCTTACAGGGAGGACGAGGACGACATGGCGGAGATAAGGGCGATCCGCAACGCGTCGAGTCGTCGTGGCCAGACTTCAATCACTCACCTGCTGAACTATTCCTCTCCGCGCCCCCACTTCGAGAATCATCACTATTCTTACAATCGGAACTATCGACGCAACCCAACCTGGGGCCCTGGATCTGGCTATCACGCGGCAGATAAGGCTCGTTATGTCCACGCCAATTACCGTTTCATCGTGTCTCCCAAAGGCGACTATTCAAAACAGGCTGTCGATGCCGACGAGCACCTCGACTGGGCAGATGTCCTTCAGGTCCTGGCTTCAACCGAGTCTCAGGCTGCATCTTGCCCGATTTGTCTTTCAGAGCCCGTGGCACCCAGGATGGCAAAATGCGGGCACATCTTTTGTCTTCCGTGTCTGACCCGGTTCATGCAGACAAATACGAGTGACGAGCCAACTGCTGCTGAGAAGAAGCAGCGGTGGAGGAAGTGTCCGATCTGTGACGATACCATCTACCTGTCTGATACACGACCAGTGCGGTTCTATTCGGGCCAGGAGAGCCCGCTACCACGACCTGGTGATGATGTCGTACTGCGGCTGATGATGCGATACGACAAATCCACATTGGCATTGCCCAGGGAAGGCGGGGCTGATGTTCTGGACTCCCAAGACTCCATACCCTGGCATTTTGCCGCCAATGTCTTGGATTACGCGAGGATCATGCGAGGTACCACCGAGTATATGACGGAAGAGTACGACCGTGAGATCGGGGAACTGACAAAGCAGGAGAAGGAAGATGAACTGCTGTTCAACGAAGGCGGCGAGTGGACGCAAAAGGCGATAAAGGCTATCGAAGCTGCCAAGGACAAAGTCGGGGACCTTGGGGAGGTCGAGGTTGCCCTGGCAGAGGCATCCAAGCATGCCGGTTCTGGTCAATCCCGGCACTCGGAGCACGACTTCTTTTTCTATACCTCACCCCCACACCTTTACCTCTCGCCACTCGACATTCGAATCCTCAAGACGAAGTATGGCGCCTTTTCGCAGTTCCCATCTACTCTACTCCCAAGAGTTGAGCATATTTCAACAGGCAACACTGTTGATGATGCCCTTCGGAAGCGAGCAAAGTATCTTGGTCACTTGCCTCGTGGATGTCTCGTCTCGTTCCTTGAGTGTGACTGGACCGACATCGTCCCAGAGGAAACTTTAGAGACCTTCAAGGACGAGATAGAGCGACGGCGCAAGAGAAATCGCGAGAAAGAGATCCAAGAGGAGCGCGAACGACTTCAGGCAGAGAGGATCGACTCTGCTGCGTACCGTCGAGGTGCAGGCAGAACCAACTTGAGTTCCATGGACGAGTTCACTGTCAAGTACAGTGCCGAGGGTGATTCAGACCGCTTGAATCTGGACGATTTCCAGCCACTCGGGGCTGTTGGCACCACACCACCAAACCCCCGGCCTGGCTTCTCGTCACTCGCATCGATGTCTACCAGTCCGTCAACTCAGAGGACAGTCTGGGGCACTCCGGCTATGCCACCGTCACCTGGAATGGGCCCTGCTGACCCCCCACCAGCAGTGGATGACGGATGGTTAAAAGAAGATCAGTTCATGGGATCGCTCGGCGCAGCAGAGCTGGCCGTTCAGATGGAGGCTCTTGGCGTGGAGAATTCTGCGCTTGAAGGGGCATCTACGTCTACTGGCAACCCCTGGAGCAAAGGCAAGGGTAAGAAGAAGCAGAAACAGAAGATTACGCTGATGAGCACCGGCGGAAGAAGAGGTAATTGATCTGTGGCGGAGTCGATGGGTGCCAGCTCACGTCGAAGGCCTCTAGATTCAGAGTCTGACTCCCCCGTTTGGCTATTTGCTGTCAAATTCTCAATCTCATGACGAACAAAAACCATCCCAAGACCGATTAAAGTTCAAGGGAGCGCAGGCCACAGCCCCGGAGCCGCCTCCGGGAGAACAGAGATCTACAGCGTGCCTCGCAACCTGTGACAGATTGAGATGGCAATAAATTTTGTACCCTTACGACAGGCGATTCCGGGGTGTAATGAGAACATCATCCTGAGGGTTACCTTGTCGTCCGGCAGCGATTTAGTCCAGAGTAGCTTATAGGCACGAGGGAATCTGGGATCTGTCAAATCATGAAGACACATGGTTTACCATGTCGAAGTCAGGTCTCCATTGGATTGTGATTTCTCCATTGCATCTATCTCTAGCAGCATATGCACAACGGCCGACGACATACGGCCGGCATGATTCTGGTGCGAGCAGCGGGACGACTTCTGCGAAGGTCAAATGCGAGGCTGCGGACTGACCTCATCGTTGTCCGAACACCACAAGTCTCCGGCGCGAATGCATGCAGAACCCACAGAACGTCCTTGATAATATGGAATGTATCCGAAGAACTTCTCTGAAGATTTCAGGAGCAAAAACTCCGTGGTCATAAAAGTAGGTTCCACACAATGCGGCAAATCGACGCTGGCCGTATCCCAGTCGTATAGATTTCCCCAGATACATTGCATCATAGCTGAATGACATCACGGCGATTGAGCCTCCAATTTGACTATATCAAAGGCAAATGAAACGTTGAACACGCTGCAATCATTTCCCCCCATCTTCCTCAAACAAGTTGTTCTTCGTTTGCAGAGCCGAACTCCAAATTTTCCCACAATCCATCAATCGCCACTTAAAAAATCTACTAAGCACAACTTCTACACATCAACCAAAATGGTCGGTAAGAACCCAAGTGAAGGCACCAAGGTAAGTCATGAGAATCAAGGCCCTCCTCGTTGCCATCCTATCTCGCTAGGTACTTAACAAGCCCCCAGGTCACCCTTGGCGAGAACGCCCCCGTGGTTCGCGAAGGCGCCGGCGCAGTCCCCTCCGACTCCCTGGCCGCCGAGTCCGTCCAAGCAGGCGGCGAGTTCGCGTCCAACCGCAACATCTCCACAGCCGATTCTCCCTCCCTGACCTCGACCAAACCCCATGAGGCCCCCGGCGCGGAACGCACATCCGAGCAAGGCCAGGCGGCGCCTAGCTACGTCAACACCCAGCTCGCACGGGACAGCTCCGGCCCGCGCGGGAAGAACATCACCGAGGACCCACAGCTGGAGGGGCGCCCTGGCAAGTTCAATGTTGAGGTGGGCAGCAAGGAGGACCCGGCAAGAGAGGCTGAGCGCTCGATGCTGTTGAAGCAGACCAAGGGGGCGCCGGGGACGGGGGAGAGGGAGGTTGGCGAGAGGGGAAAGGATGAGCAGCCCTACAGCGCGCTGGGACGTGAGACCCCTGCGTGAAGGGTCTCGGGGAACAGAGCACTAGGCGTAACATGTGATAGCACTCTGTAATATTATGAGGTTTCCATAATCTCTCCTGGGTCTCTGTTTGATCAGGACGATGAGTCCCGCCCCTCTAGTTGTTGACCGTCATGCGTATCACGGGCACGGTCGTACAAGGCAGAATCTGGTCGAGTGTCCTTTCGAGCTCCTCCTGGGATTCCACCCTCGAATTCGACCTACTTAAATCTAGGAACCGAAGTACACGTTAGTCCTGGGTCGCGTGGCTTTTCGAGAGGGCAGCCTGGCCGAGTCCAGCTCCGGGACTCCCGGCAATCTTGGCGGACTGCTGGTAAGCTACCGATCTGGTCATTAACGTATGTACTGACTGGCTCACCGCTTGCGTGCATCTGCTGGTTGCCTCCGTGGGCCTCCTCTGCTCGGAGTGCGTCTACAAGCTGACACCTCCTTCACCGGAATCGGTGACGAGGCAAGTTGCGGTCCCCGTAGCCACAAACGATATGTCAGCGACATGAGGCAGCCTCTGGATCCCGGGTTGACTGGGGGTTAGCTGCAAGCACTCGATTACAGCGCCTGGGCTGCCCTATCAGAGGCAGCTTAGCCCCTGTAGCTCCAGAGGGCGTGCTACTGACCAGCCCTCTCCATTCGACGAGATAAGGCCGTCATCCGGTCCAGGCCCCCTGTTTTAGGAGCCCCAGAGAGGCTCTATCAACTCCTCCCGAGCTACTGCTCCAACAAAGCCCGCAATCCCTTGCCTGTCAGCCACCAGAAATTGGCTTCGGGGATCACGATAGCAGATCTGCCTCGACAATATTTTGCTCCTTCAGCCATTTCCTACACGGCAACCTCACAGACAGCCAACCGCAACTATTAAGGAGGTGCTCTTCTTGCAACAACTGCTGGGTCTCGACGGCCTACACGGGCTGACATCGATCTCGTGTGGGGCTAGTGATATCACACTACAGGCTGTCATTTCCGTTCCCGACCACCAAAACCCAGCCCTCCTAGCATCCCACGACGGGAGAGCTTTTTCGTCGCAACATCTCCTCTTGCTGGCCGCGACCCTGCAGCTCTGAACCCTACGGCCTCAACCTGTCCAGCCTCGACATCCTATCCTTTTCGACGCCTGCCCCTCGAGTGCTAGGGAAGATGGTTTCATTCACGTTCAGATGGTACGTGCTGTCCACTCACTGCAGTCCACGATGTCCAGATCTCCACCTCTCCGCATGAACCACGGCCCGCCGCCCGCCGAGGGTCCATCCATTCCTTCAACCTTGTCGTAACATGTCTCTGCACGCCTGAGCCACGATGCGCACACCCTCTCGGGAGCGGCGAGGCTCTGGAATGCTCCTTCGTCCCCAGGTTGTCTCAGCGCGACACATGGAAACACGAGGCGACCCCTGCCATATGGACAGCATCGCTAACATGGCTCCGCTACCTACAGGGCGCATCCCGCCGAGGAGGTCTACGTGACCGGCACCTTTGATAACTGGTCCAAGAGCGAGAAGATGGAAAAGAAGGGAGACGCCTTTGAGAAGGCCGTCGAGCTGCCCGACACATCCGAGAAGATATATTACAAGGTTTGTGCAGTCACCTTGTCTGGATTCTATGCGGTTGTCCGCCTTGTCCCCTCTGAATTGATGATGCGCCTGGCCCCCGCTCCTGGTCTGGACTCCCTTCGTGACACATACAGGCGAGAGAGTGAGAGTATTGGACGGGCCCTGCGGTTGTCGACCAATGCGCATCTGCTGTATGCGCCATCCCCGGAGAGACGTCGCCCAGCCCAATGGCTCTGCCCCGCCTCCAGTGCAGCTGAGGGCGGGGAGCTCGTCGGGGTACCAAAGTACCACCACGCTGCAGTACATTCGTCCCACGACCTCGAAAATTAAGCTCTGTGGTGGTGACGGCGGTCCGCGCGGGTGTCTATAGGAGCCATCTTAATGGGAGAATCCAACCAGCCTACCGGTCACCCATGACCTCGATGGCAAGCAACAAGGACAAGGCGAACAGCTACCCGCAGGACGACAGCTGGAAGACCTCCTCATTCCTCAAATGTCCCTGTGCCTCACGTGCGGCTCGATATCGCTTCCATGGGACGACAGAGCCTCTTCGCGCGAACAGGACAGTCACCTGTCCCATCCCATCAGCGAAGCGCAGGCGGCTTTGCCCCCCCCCCCCCTAAACCCCGGAAGCCCCGACAGTTCCACTTATGACGCAATCTTGCTTTTGGGTTCAATTGATCCCATTCCGGGGGGCTCACAAAGTTGTTGCAAGTCGGACATCCCGCCTGTGAAGCAGGGCAGGGTTGAAAGACAAGCAGCAACCGACTCTTGCAGGCCTTGACGCTCATTTCCTGGCAATGAGCCAGAATCTGCCTTGCTTTCGCGTGACTGGGAAGCAAGCGGGTCGATGACTGCCTGCGACAGTCGCCCCTGCACGCTCCAGATGTCATAACTAGCAAGCAGGCTGCCGCCCACTTTCGTTGCTCCTGGCCATTGTGCTCCTGAAATCTCCTCGTCTCCCGGTTCCTCTCATCTCCCTCTCGCGCGCCTGATCACTCGTCGCATCTCCTCATAGAATTGGCGTCATCTGTCTTGCGTTCAAGCTTACTGACTGTTCTGAACTTCCAGTTCGTGGTCGACGGTACCTGGACTGTCAACACTACCGATCCTAAAGAGAAGGACGAAGGCGGCAACGAAAACAACGTTCTCACTCCCGAAACCCTCCTCTCAAGTCTACCGGCCACTGCTGCCATCATGAATTCCGTTGGCGCCGACTCAACCACGGCCCAGCTGGCAAAAGACGTCCCTCTGGAGAAGGAGAAGAAGGCTGAGGACCTGCCCGGCACGTTCCCGGAGACGCCAGCTGACGAGCTCAACAAGCCCATCGGCATCAGCCCCCTCCCAGCCGCCGCCGGTGGCCTCAACCCTATCAAGCTGGCGCCTGGCGAGCCGGTTCCGAAGGACTTCTCGGCCGCTGATGTCAACTCCAACGTCAAGCTGGATGAAGAGTCCTACGAGAAGAGTGATGCTCTTCCTGGCGTCGACGCAAGTGCCCTGAATATCCCGCCCATTACCGGCACTATGATTCCCGAGTCGAGCCTGCCAATGGGCAATGGCAACGCCACCGTCAACTCGGTGTCTGCCGACTCAACGACGGCCGCATTGGCCGCTGAGGTTCCAAAGGAGCCCACAGTCCCCGAGATTGTGAAGGAGAGCCAGGACAAGGCCGGCGTAGAGCCCGAGGCTGGCGCTAACGCGACGGAGGTGCAGGAAAAGCAACAGCTCGAGGAAGAGCTGAAGGAGAAGGTTCCGGAGGCACCTTCGACCTCTGAAGGCACTGCTGGCAAGGGTACTGAGAAGTCTGAGGGTGACAAAACCCTGTTGGAGACCGCCGCGGCTACTGCTGCTGGCCTTGGTGCTGCCGCCGCCGCAGTCGCCCTCGCCACGAAAGATAAGGCTGTTGAGCAGGCCGGTCAGCTGCCTGATTCCGTCAAGGAGAAGCTGCCCTCCGCCGTGCAGGACACAATCGCTGCCAACCCGACCAATAAGGAGGCCAAGATTGAGGAGGTCTCACCTGACGTCCCTGCAGAGGTCAAGGAGTCCATTGCCGAGGCCGGCAAGAGCCCCGAGGCTGCTGCCAATACGCAGGCCGTCGAGGAGAAGAAGGCCGTTGAGGCTGAGCTGCTGAAGGAGGTCAAACCTGTAGAGGCGGTGAGCGACGCGCCCAAGACCGAGGAGCCCGTCAAGGTTGCCGAGGAGGCACCCAAAACTGAGGAACCTGCGACGGCGGCTCAGACAGCACCCGAGGTCGTTGAGCCGCCAGTACCAGCCAAGGAAGTGCCCGGAACGACCACGCCGACCAACGGAGTCAACGGGGCTACGAGCAATGGCGCTGAACCCTCCACCCCCACCACCCCGGCCAAATCCTCTCAGACCGCTGACCCTACGACGCCGGGCTCGACCAAGTCAGACCAGAAGAAGAAAAACCGGTTCAGTGGCTTTTTCGGCAAGCTCAAGGCGAAGATCTCACAAAAGGAGGGCAACTAGGATCTACGCTCCTGGCACTGAGCTATGCGGCAGTGGCGCGTTCTTACTGGCCATCTCCATTTTTGCCATTGTTTCGCGATGCCTTACGATTTCCCTTGTCGCTTTGACTGCCCATGCATCGGACAGGATATCTCTCGAATACCCATTCTCCGCCTTTTCCTACCACTTAGGTACCGCTAATTCTTACTACGGTAATGCCTAACTTTCACGCGAACACAAAATAAAACACATGCAAAAAAAAACCAAATATTCCTGTCGGCAATTCACACGGTCGACTGGAGGACGCATCAGAAAATATGGGGCCAACAGATTTCTAGGTTCAGAAAGCTATGGGTTTCCAGTCCTATGGTATCAATTTGACTCGCAAACGGGAGGCTCTCTTCGGTTTTCTTTTATGGTTGTTTCTATCTTTCTGTAGCAATTGCCAAGGATTTGGTGATCACGTCTGCTCTGAACGATGGCGCACTGTTTCCTGGCAGTGGGCTGATTCCTGGTGTTAATACACACATTTGCTCATAGTCCAATCAATGTCATTTCTAAATGCTACTCTCTACGGTGACCTCGCGTGAAGACACCGCTTTCGTTGTAGCATGTCATAGCCGCCGACTTTCGCATCGTGGGTCGCCAAAAGCCGACGCGGTACTAAGCCTATTGACAGTATTCAAAGTGGAAGTAACGGGCACCTAGCACCACCAAGGCATAGAAGAAGCTACGGGCAACCAACTCTGCCTTTATGAGATGTGTCGTGTCGGCCACCTCGGCACATCTTAAACTAATAGCGAGGAGTTCGCAGTCTACACAGCTGAAATGGCATCTCGCAGCTTAGTGAGTGGGAGAATTCTGTGTAACGTGGTCGTGCCCCGCAGACGGGCAAAAAGGCTTGTCCTGTGAAACCACTTGAGGCCATCTCATTCGGATTCTGTGGAGATCCTTCACACTGTGGCCGAATTCGAGGTGGAACGAGAAGATGTGCAAGACCAACCTGTATAGCAGTATATACGTTACAGACCGCAGGTCAGTTCCCAGTCAGCTGGCAGCCGGTCACTCCTTTCGGGGGTACGATAGGAAGAGAAGCTTTGAAAGCGGACATGGCGGTGTGACACTTGACACCAACCAGACAGCTGTCAGATTGGCTTTGAGCGTAATATGTATATTTATTTGTGAGTCAATACCCCGTGAGCCAGGGGGACCCAAGGAGGCATACCTCTAGCGGAACTCAGGCTCGTTTCCGAGGGCGGCGGATGGCGAGTACGTGATACTCTAATCATGACTAACCTGACTGCAGTGTGGGCTTTGCTTTTCATGATCATGACTTGCGGCACATAGTACGAAAGAATGATGGGCGTGAATGGTCAAGGCTCGTCCACCTGCGATCTGTTGTTGCTTGGGGGCCCCACCCGCTATCCATTTCCTCGTCCCTCTTGTTACGTTTCGCAACGATTGCTCTGCGAGGCCAACTTCTATAGTAGTCCATATAGACTACAGGCCAACTCAACCAGCCCGGGTTGGGTACTCCTTCTAGAAGTGCGACAATTTCTTATGCTCAGGAAGCTACCTTTCCAATATCACCTATAAGGTGCTCGGGTAGTCGGCGCGTAATACTTTTGTGTATTCTGTACTTACGCAGTAACAACTGATTTATCCACTGCGTAGACTCGTCGAGAAAACGCAAACTCTCCCCGCTTTTAATATCTTAAGCTTTTCCGATGCCCAAAGAGGAGACGAGGACCAGAACTCGGTACCAGAAGTTACAAACTTATCAACATTGAAATTTTATGTGCCTCGCTATGAACAATGTCAATCGTATCTATGTCCGGCCTCCGACCAGATACTCTGACAATCAGAAGCGTCGGCTCTGCAAGAGAAGGAAAGGATGTCGAAAGAGCGATGTTCTGACGATGCCACGGGCGCAGAGGATCATTTCCAACTAGACGCCGTTAACGCTATGGTGTTTAAGACTCGATCGCCGTCACCGTTTCCAACCTGAAGTGATACGTACATGCGGTAGGGGACTGACAATGACAGAAAGTCCATCTCCACATCGTTGAAACACCGGCAAAGGGGCCCTTAGAGTACTGACTCGACAGCCTTCATCAACTCACCAGGCATGCTCAGGAAGGGGCAGTGGCCGGACTTCAGGGTAGCCGTCTTGGCCTCTGGCCCAAGTTGCGATGCCATACCCTGCTGCGCCGGATACGGCAGGGCGCCATCCTCCGACGTGTAGATGTAAGAGCACGGGATGCCGCTGGCCCACGGCTCGTACTCGGCCGGCGTTGCAAAGAGCGCGGCAGAGGTGTAGGTCATCTCCTTGGCCCACTTGCTCTGCTCTTCCGCGGGCAAGTCGTTGAAGCCGACTTGTGGGATCATTTCCGGGTTGCCGCTTACACGGTCGGCCTAGAAAGCGGTGGTATGAGCAGGTAGTACATGGAGAGACCTTTCGGGCATCCGGGATAGTCACCTCAACAACCATCCACGGCAGAGGCTGGCCTCCCAGCATCCCAAGCAAGCTCTGGCCCTTGGGCAGGACGAATGCCGCCAGGAAGATACACCTCACCACACCGCCTTTCTTGCCAGCTGCGGCCCTGCTCGCGGCGTCATATCCCTCCACCGAGCCGCTCATCGAGATACCGCCTGAAGAGTGGCCGATCAATACCGCTTCCTTTCCCTCTTCGACGATAGGGTCTAAGACCTTCCGCACGGCCTCGACATCATCCTTCAGACCGGTCGGGGCAACACCGCCAGTGGTGGGGACCGGGACGTGGGCGGTAGGATATCCGGCCTGCTGAAGCTTTTCGACAATCCCGACGAAGGCGGAGGGTTTCTGCCACGCGCCAGGAATGATAATGATCGTCGGCTTCGACATGACGTTCGTGTAGGGTGATAGGTGTGAGTATGTGACTAGTTTCGCAGCCTAATTATCCTGAGAATCCAGACAGCGTTGCTTGTGGAAGTATGTCTTTCTATGCACGCAGGGCCGCCTTTTTGCTTTTTCTACATAGTAGGACCCGGTTTGCAGACTACGAGACAGGATGGGTCCAATAGTGCACGCCTCCCATGATGGCTCTCCTGCCACCTGCAGCTGGACCGCAGGAGAGACCCACAAGACCATTGCACTACTATAACGGATGAGTTGTAATACTCAGTACGAATACCGGCGGGGGGGGGGGGAGGTCGGATCGCCTCGTCCCCGCAATGTCCCAATAGCTTCAAAAATCCTTTCACGTTCATGGGTCGTTACCGCTGACTAGCATATTGTGATGTCGCAAGAACGGCCAGCAATGGAAATTACCACCTGCAGGGGCCTGCAGAAGCTACCCAGGATCCAGCAGGCAGATCAGCTGGCTTTGCGCCCATATATAAGAAACCATCGGCTGTGCCTAAGTACAGTTTGAGGGCTGTACGGGGCAATGTGCCGCGTCCTCAGCACTACTGCTCCAATCCCCCTACTTCCTTATCTCGCCCCAGCATTTCCAAAAGGAGTTGAGATGTCTCAGGCAGGGCCCGAGAGAATGGTTTCTTTGGTGGCGATGGTGCTGGAGTCTGCCGCAGAAGGCGAATCAGGGATCAGACTATAGGGAAAGCTGAGTGGCTAGTATAGATGTGATGAGATAGATGATCAGGGGTCCGCGTAGAACTAACCTTGCATGGCGTCTTTGCAAGACTGAGTCCACCATAGCTAGACTTTCTCAGACCGCTTCTACAAGAAAGGAGTCTCTAGTGTCAAAAGTCCGGGAGCCTTTCCTCCAGGGTAACCAACGAGTCTTACTATACCTCTTAGAGATGTATTCCGTGTGGGTCGTGGGCAGACACACGTCGACTTGTGCATAAGTCCGGTGAAAGGATTCGAGGTCCTGTAAGTTACATTGGGTCATCGCTTTGATACGTCAGGTTCGGAAAGGGCCCGCAGCAGTGCAAACCAGGTAGTAAAAAGTAAGGTTACGCTGCTACATAGGTACATAGTATCTCAGAGGGCTCGTCCTGGACCTCTGCTGATCGCCGACTTGCCTCCTTCGTTCTGCGACGCACGGGTCAAATTTCACTTCTTAGTACGGACCACCTCATTTCGTGCGCTGCTCGTCCCCCCTGGAACAAGGCATACGAATATTTCTATAAATCCTCTTCTGGCCGGGGTAGCCTGTATCCGAGATCGATCCCGGCTGCCCAGACGTTCGGGATGTGTCTTGTCCGGTCTGCTCAGAC
The DNA here is from genome assembly GCA_026119935.1 of Endothia cerciana. NCBI lineage: Eukaryota > Fungi > Ascomycota > Sordariomycetes > Diaporthales > Cryphonectriaceae > Endothia > Endothia cerciana. Next base: position 54,419 of record JALRMH010000066.1, read on the forward strand.
ATTGCCGTAGCGAAAAGCAAAATGAACAAAGTCAACTGCTTCTGAATGACCCCCCAGTGTTGTCCGCTGGCTGCTGCTCTCGTTCTTCCCTCTCCAGCGTCAAGTCAAGACTCCTCGATCAGTCACAACAATGGTGACTCCGGCTTATTATCCCGTGAACGATACGAGCCTCTCTGCGGGTGAGAGAGCGTATCTCCAGCAGCTGGAGGGCTACGCGGGAGACCAGAACCTCGAACAAGATCTGAGACCAGAGGTTCGGAACCTGAGCATTGCCTTCACCATCCTCGCCGCCTTCGTCGTGGGACTTCGGTTCGTTGCGAGGCACAGGCAGAACGCTCCATATGGCGTGGACGACTGGCTGATCGTGGCCTCCCTGGTTCTGCTCGGAGGGAATCTGGTGTTCAATCTGGTGATGATAAGTGAAGGGCTTGGTCTCCATTCCGGACGCCTCACGATAGGAGAGCTCATGACACTGAACCAGGTTGGTACATTCCCCGATCTTGAAGCCACGCCCGGCGCAAAACCCGACCAGCTTGCTCACCGTCTTCTCCTCTCGAGACCGTAGTCGGAGCCGAGGTGATATACACCACCGCCGTGAACATGTACAAGATCTCGCTCCTCTTCCTGTACTTCCGGATCTTCCCACTCCCAACGATCCGCAAATGGGGCTACGTCTGCGGCGGCATCTCGACGGCGTGGAACGTGGCCTGCATCTTCGCCGCGTCGTTCCAGTGCCTCCCGCGGGCCAAGATCTGGGAGCCCTGGGTCGACGGCTACTGCATCGACATCTTCCTGGCCCAGCTGTGCATCTCCGTGCCCAGCATCATCTGCGACATCGCCATCCTGTGCTTCCCGCTGCCGCACATCCTGCACCTCAAGACGAACAGGACGCAGAAGGCCTTCCTCGTTGTCATCTTCATGCTGGGGAGCTACGTCGTCTTCACCTCCATATACAGATTCGTCATCTACCTGTCGTATACCAAGAGAGACATCCCTTATACCCTGGCCGTACCCTGCGCCTGGAACGTCATCGAGATCAGCAGCGGGATTATCTCGTCTTGTCTCCCTACACTGGTATGTGACTACCCTCGCCCCCTTCGGTCCCCGGTTTGTGCCCTTGTCAGGCGCGATATGCTGACGTACTGCTCGCCCAGGGCCCCATCGTCCGCCCCTTGATCAAGTCCGTAATGCCTTCCTCCCTCGGCGGCTCCGGCTACGGGGCCTCCGGGCTCCAGCGCCGCGGCGCCAGCGCGCTGGGCGTGGCGACCATCGGCGGCGGGGCCGGCTGGAACTCGAAGGCGAGACAGAGCAAGGGCAAGTGGAGCCGCTTCGACACGTCCGGGACGGGGGTTGCCCCCGTCACGGACGAGCAGTACGGCGCGCAGGAGGACATAGAGATGGGCCCCCGGGGCCATGCGCCGGCGATGGCGACGGTCACCACCACCGTGATCGGCGCGGACAGGGCCAGTCCCGGGCCCGGGAACGTCGACACACGAGGGCAGGGCTCGCCCCTCCCGCAGCTGCGGCCTACGGGCACGCCAGACAGCGACGAGCATCCGATCCTGGGCATCAACAAGACCGTGCAGGTGGAGTGGACGGTGGAGGAGCAGAAGAGGTAGAGCCGCTCAGCGCGAGGGGCGGGAGAGTGGAGAGCCTCCGGCTGGAGGCGGTCTATATCAGGTTATTATATAATTACTTAATCTTGGCGTATGTGGCGGCCACGCGATTGCAGCCACTGGTTGCGTGCATCACCATCATCATCATGGCTTCGAGGATGGCATGGCTTTGAATACGTAGCCATGATTAGCTGTGGTACCGGAGACACGTAGTAGCAACAGGCCTCTGGCATGTCGAGTGTCTACATGAGAAGTAAAGCGGGCCATATTGTAAACCAAACGGAGTCTCCTGCAAATCTTGGTTGCAGGGAGCAGGAAATGACAAGCAGTGCAAGCATCAGACAACGCAACGAGTTTAGATGCCTATCGTACATAATCTCTGCTATCCTAGGGAGCCAAGACATGAATGAGACGACAGCCAGTGGCAGGCGATGTCAGTACACATATCATACAGTGTAGAAGTACAGTCGGAAGTAATTGAACGGACGAAGGGAGCGCACGACACATGACAAGAGTGGGAAAGGAATAAGAAGCAAAAAGATTGTGAAGAGGGAACAGTAAGGAAGAGAGACATTGTTGCTGGTACAGGTCTTGCGTCCTCCGTCCCATGCAACATTCCGACATATATCTGTACTCGCTGCCCATCGAAAATTCTGGTCTATATACCCATCATTTTCTTCCATGCTATCCATGCTGTGGGTAGGCCTACACAGCTAATGCCACTGTGCCAAGTGATTCTACTCTTATCATCGTACACGTCTGTTGCTCGTCTCAAAACATGACGCCCTTTTCATACCTCAGTGTACGTCTTTGTCTCTCGAATCATGCGGTCCGTATCATGCGATCGTTCCTTCATTAAGAATAAGAAAGGAAATAGAATAAGTGAAAAACGTATAAATCATCAGAGGGCATGAAGAAATGAAAGGCGGCAAAAACAAGAAGATGAAGGAAAGAAACAGAAAGCAGAAGAAGGAAAATCTAGAACCACCTCCAGTTGGCACCCTCTTCCAGCTTCCTCAGGACCCCGACGGCGTCCACATAGAGCCGGCTCCTGCCGCCCACACAATCCGCCTCAAGACGTTGTCTCACCATCGATACCACGGAGGCACTCGCCTCCCTGCGCTGCCTCATGCGCACCACGTGCTCCGGCTGGTCGAGCTGCGCAACGATACGCAGCCAGCTCACAGCCTCGTCCTCGCTCATTGGCGTACCCTTGGTCGCGGGCGAGCCGCTGATTCCGCTGCTGTTGGAGAAGGAAGACTTCCCGGCCTTGTGCCCAAAAGCCCAAATGATCAAGGCGCACACGTACATGGCCCAGTAGTTGGAGATGCAAGTCATGTGCGGCGTCACGCCGTTTGAGGCGTCAAATCCCCGGTCTAGGTACGCCGCCAAGGCGCGGGCAGCGTGAACAGTTGCCTTGGCGGAAGACATGCCCTCGAGACCGATGGTGGTTGGGGAAGCCGGTTGATCCGAGGTAGGAGAAGATGCAGAGCGACCTTCAGCCCAGGCCTTCAGGCGCTTCTGGTGCTCGAGGAATGTCGTCGCGCCGAGAACCTTCTGGCTGAACACCCAGCTGTCGCCGCTGACGGCGAGCAGGTCATGCAGGGGTGTGTGGTGGAGCGCAGCGAAGACGTTGACGGTCGCCGCGGGAAAGTAGTGGAACAGGGTTTCCGAGAAGAGCTGCGTGAGCCTGTCATCAGGCTTGAGCCTCTTGAGTTGTTGCGCTGCGTACGAAGCAGTGGTGGGGGTGCGTAGATCGTCAGGAGAAGTCGGCACCTCACCATCGCTTTTGTCGACTGTCGAGCGCGGCATGGAACGGCGGGGTAACGCGAGCGCCGCAGCATTAAGAATGGAGGCCTGATCGAAAATGGTAAACCTGGCAACATCTTCGGGCCCCAGGGAGTCGATATGAGGAAGAAAGTGCGGATGGCCGAGTGCGGGATTGGCATCCAGATTGACAGCCCACTCGTCAGCTGAGTTGGCGACCCAGAGACATTCGCTGGGGCCTGTCAAGGGGATCGTGGCTGGGTCGACGTTGTCCCTAGCACGAGGTTGTTGGTGGTATGTCGATGCGTGACTGTCAAGGACGAAGCATGCAGTTAACAATCGACGGCGTCCCTCCGCCTCGAGCCAAGTGCGCCATCGCTCCTCCTTGGCCATGTTGACGCCCATATGTTGGTGTTGCCCAAAGCTGGTGGTGTTTGAGGACAACGCCGAATCGTACAAATTTGGGTTGTGATCCAGAACCTGTGAAGAGAGAATGTCTGAGTATGACTGCTCTTGGCCATCTGACGAGTAGGAAATCAAAGCATTATCAAGTAGAACATTATTATAAGCTTGAAGACGAGGGTCATAAACCGAAGAATCAGAAGAAAGAATCTGCTGCGGAGAGAAAGGAGCGACGGGCGAGAAGAGAAATGGTACGGGTTCCTGGTTGACTTGGCCTAATTGGCCGATTTCTTGGATCGGCGAGCATGCGGAAAGGGGCTCAGAGGATAGTGGTGACCAGGCAGGAAGAGAAGAAGTGCAGAAGCTAGCGGAAGAAGGAATAGAAGAAGAAGAGCCAGAGCGCGAAACAGGAACAGATGTACTGTGGTCGCCGTCTGAGACAGAGGACACAAGAGACTCTGATCCACTTACCCTCGAATAGAGGTCAACGAACAGCTTCGAGGGCCGCACCACCGCCTTTCGGCCCCGGAACCGAGCGAAGTATTCGCACAGGAAGATCGCTTGCATGACTTGGAGGTTCCGTTGCGGGTACTGTCCTTCGTGGTCAGTCTTCACAGAACCCAGAGTACAATATGGAAAGGTAATCGGTGGCCGAGACTCACCCGCTTTGCCTCCTGCCAAGCCCATTCATGCAGCTGACTTCCCCGGATGCGATCTTCCTTGCCATTCAAGTATTGTGTCGCGATGGCTGCCATGGCGCACCTCAAAACTTCTTCCTCTTCAAATGTTCGTCGGTGGACGATAGGGTACAGGATGTGGAAACGCTCCCAGTAAACATTGATGTAGGAAGGAATCGCGTTGCGGACTAAGCGCGGAAGGTGTGTCTGAACAGTCGCGCCACCCATACCACACCCACCTATTCCTGTTAGTCCTGGTCCAGCCAGGATCCCAGCACCACCGGGGTTGTCGTCACTCCAGTGAGGGCTGCCATTCTCGGTGCCGAAACCCATGGCCATGTCCACGTTGTCACTGTCCAGAATGGTTTCTTTCTGTCGGGCCTGAGCCAGGGAATTTATCCTATGTGGTAGAGGAGCTGGCGTGACTAGGGTGTCAGCCGTCTGCCCCGACGTCGATATGGAAGTTGGAGGAGTTTGTCTACGCACTGACGATGTCCGCTGATGGATGGCGTGTTGCGCGGCGATCGCGGGATCCAAGAGTGCCTGGGTCTGCTCGTCGGCAAAACCACTCATGAGAGGGTCGCTTATAAGAGGGTTGTAGTTGTGAGACACTGAGGCCAAGTGGGGCGAGTTTGAGAAGGTCGTCGAGACGTAGTAAGGCGCGGCAATTGTCTCGAGACCTCCGCTTGTGCCGATCTCACGCCTGCCGCCGGTGGAAAACGTCGACACGAGGTTGGCACTAGCTTGCCACTCAAGAGAATCCTGGTGGGCATGCCGCCAAACTCGCCGACGCGTAGACATCTCGGAGGGAGTAGAGTAAGTGCTTTCGGAGGCAGACGTCCATGGCGAATAGTCATTCGGGTCTATCAAGCCGGGAGGTTGGTCCAGTGTCGTTGACAAACCCGCAGATGGTGACAAACCCTGAGTGGCGACGAAAAGCGGCAGCTGCGTAGTCCTAGGTGCCACGTACTTGATGTCGGTGAAGGTCGGCGGGTCTGGTGAGGACTCCATGCTGCCGGGCTGGGCGATGACCGAGATGCCAGGATGCAGTGTGTAGCTGTAGTTGTTTGACGTCTGGTGGCCGGGTGATGGTCCATACCGATCGCCACTGCCTCCGGGAGGTGGTGACATAGTTGGGCCTGGACCGCTTCCCATGGAAGGTGTGGCCGGTGCTGACATTGACGAGGGTGTCGGTGCGCCGGCAAAGCCCTGGGACGAAGATGGATATCCCATAGGTGGCTGCAAGCTTCGGACGCTTAGCTCGGTCATGCCCCCTTCCAAGGTGACGGAAGTCAGTGAGTCCTTTGAGCCACGCCGGCTGACGTCTCCGCTTTGTGAGTCTCTGTCCCCCTCTTGTTCACTACATGCCTCATTAGCACGACCAGAAAGAAATGAGGTCTGTTGACGAGTGCTCATTGGAAGACCTACTGCCTCTGTTGGTGACGAGTCAGGAGGTCCTGACGATGAAAGGCTTTGTCACATCTATTGCAGGGAAAACGAGGTTGTTGGTGACTGAGCTGATGTCTCCTATGGTCAAATACGCTTCAGTAAAGTATTCGCCCGGAGGGGGTCTCAGCAGAACTCTAACCTGAGGTGCTCGGCTCTTGTGAAGGTCTGGTGACCGCATCAGCAGTGTGACCCCGAAGAAGACGCTCTCGAAGATCTTTTTCCATACCTTAGGAGGACTGCATATGTCACAGATGTGGACAGGCACTCCCTTCTTCGCACGACTGACCCTCCCAGTGATGGGAGTCAACTTGAGGGGGATATCGGGGCCTGGGCTCCCCATCGGCCTCCGAGGATGGTTGGGAGGGAAGCCGCCAGAACCAGCCCCTCCTCCACCCATTGACGACGAAGACGCCGCGGAGCCGTAGCCGTGTTGATCCATCGAGTCCACACTAGTGCTGCTCTGACGACGCAGATCTGATGGGCCGGACGAGGCCACCGACAGGGTAGGGATACTCGAGCTGGGCTCCACCTGCCTGCTCCCTTGGTGAACTGCTGAGGCTGGATGGTGATCCTTGGCCGTGGGCTGTTGAGTCGAGTAGAAGGTGTTGCCTGCCTCGGCGGTAGGGATCCTTATGGTGGGAGGCGTGAAGGTCGATGAGGGTTGTAGGTTGGGACGGATGACGTGACCGGATGGTGTCGAGCTTGGAGGATCTTGACTTCGGAATCCGGAAGCGGGTGTTGCAGGCTCCTTATCCTTTTTATCCATAGGGCTGGAGGCGTCCGGTTGGTCCTCGTCCAGGTTCATGATAGACTGCAAGCTAGACATGGCGGCAGTCGTGCGTGAGCCGGGACGTCACAGTGACAAAGTTAGTAACTGTATGTACACAGCCCGGCTGAGATGTGCACAGTTAGGAAAGCGTGTGATGGAAATAACAATCAAGAAGGGTAAGACTGGGAAAGCAAGGGGTGCGTTGCGTGAAAGCGGTGTCAACGGTGGCAGTCAGAGAAACGGCAATGCTTCAGCCTGCTCAGAGTTACAGTCGGATTGGGGCCGAGCTGTAGGTCGAGGAGGTCTGCGAGAGAGAATAGTTCCGGGAGCTTGGAACGGGAAGAACATTTTGGGAGCAGGGCGACATGGCCAGGACATGCACAATGCTATATCGAGACATCATAAAAGGGCAGCAGAAAAAAACGGTTCCTTGCAAAGGAAGGGCACTAAAGAAGAGGTACCTGTTCACGGCTTGGGTCTCTGTGGTTCCTCTTTGGGAGGAGGCTGTAGTCCAAGTCGCGCCGCATCCCTGTCAGCTGGAAGACAGGGGGTGAATGCGACCCTGGTAGGGCCGGCCATGTGTGCAAGGTACGATTCCTTCAATCTGTGTCTCGCCGGTAGCTTTCCTCCTTCGTCCCTGGAGAAGAGGGAACGGTGATCTGGTCAAGCTGTTGGGACCGCAGAGGGTATCCCGCCCCGAGTGTTGGCCGTTGCAGAATCTCGACACGCACAAGCCCCCCACTCTGTCCCGATGGTCGTTGAAGCGTTCGTTACCTGGTGAGATAAGGCTGACAGGAGTGAAGATGAACCGGCTCAAGGACTGACCACGGCCTAAGTGGATTTCGTGATGGCATCCCTGCCTCCCAACGCCCGAGGGTCGGTATGGTCGCACAGGGTGAACAGTGCCTGGAATCTCTTCATGAGACCTCGCCAGTCCGATCCAGAGCTTCCGGCGTCAGAGGCTGGGCGTGATCAGTGATAGTTGCCACACAGAGGGCGGCGGACCCCTGCTGCGAGCCTCTATCCCGTCCCGTCCTGTCATCATCTGATTCCGACATGAGAAGGTGGCATGCGGTGAAAAAAAAAAAAGGAAAAAAATGGTGTACATAGTAAGGGACGATCTGACAGGCATGGGGCGCAGTCCGCCTGGTGCGTGCATGCACAGGAGCTGGACAAGACGCCATAGGATGGCGCACGAGGTAAGCGGGAGGTACGTACTCCGTGCAGACTCACAGGCCCCTCGCAGCCGTGGAGAGGGCTCGTACGTACCTGAGCTGGACAATGAGACGCACCGTGACGTCGTTTTCCATTGAGCGAGACAGCGTCTAGCGGACAGATTGGCGACGGCGTTTAGGAGTACCAGGACGCCGGAGTTGCTGGAAGTTCTCTGGCTCTCGCGGCATGCGATATGCAAAATGTGCTCGTTCTTGGTCTGCATCTGCTGTCCCTCATGGAGAAGCGAACGTCCGGTGCAGAGAGGCCTCATCGTGTTGGCAAGCAGTGCTGATTACCAACGGGGCGTCTGCCCGTGGTCGAATGCGAATGGTGAATATGCAGCCTCCTCGCTTCGAGGCAAGTTGGTTCGGGCAAACCATGCGACGCGACCCGCGGTTGAAGCGTCTAGACAACCTTCAAGCCATTTTGGTGGTCGCTCGCTCGCTGGTCTGATTGGGTACCGTGCCGGGTCAGTCGATTGGCAACCGACATGGGATCAGAGGCTTGGATCCTTCGACCAGGATCGGCGACCAGGCTGCCCACACGGGGCAGGGAACTTTGGACAAGTGCTGACCGCTGTCTCGTACCAAAGTAGTAGTAGGGCCTCCTCGGAAAGACTGTGCCAGAGATCGGGTTACAGGCCACACTGTGCGGATTCATCTGTCAGTCTTTCTGTTGATCCATACCACACAGGACGGGGCACGGTCCGCAGAGATGCGGACATGGGGATGAACGAAGGGTTGCCGAAGCGGCATCTGCGTGCCTGCTGTCCCTCGTGCTCGTTGAGTGAATACCGTAGTAATGGGCTGCAGGGGGCTCAGGCGCAGAATACTTCCAGCCCTACTGGCAGTGCGTTCTGACCGGCAGCTTAGCATGGTTAGTTGCAGCCAGAATTCCTATTTTTACAAATCCCGGATGATCCGGTCTTCTAGCTAAAGCGAGACTATATCCATGTAGACGGAACTCTAAGATGTACAGCGGTCCGCAGGCAGGTAATCCACATGTTGGAGCTTCATGTTAAGGTGCCCAACGAGATCAGCGGTGCGTGCAGTCCCCACGCCTGTGTCCAAGTACGGGTAGATTCCTCGCGTTCCTCCGAGCCCTTGCTATATGCGTGCACCGTCGGAGTATGCTGTCAGTTCTGGCCAATTCCTTCATGCTCGTTGGAAAGGTGTCTTAAGGCTGCAGGCAGGCCTGGCAAGCTCGGTACTTGCCAGGCCCGGCCAGATATAGATCGAGCGGCCTGCATGGTATCTCCACGGGCTGTACGGAGTACACACGACCGTTGCCTCCCCCCCTTGTTGCATCATCCTGCGTCTAGCAAGCGCTCTGCTTTTGTGATAGCCGAGACGGTACGAGATGTCACCTGCGGACCCTCGTCTGCCCAATTTGGGGAGGCGCAGTGCAGGACCAGAGACATCCTGGGGGGAGCCGCTTAATAAGACACCGCCTGGGTTGGAACGATACGCAGCCCTATCGTCCACAGTCATCAAAATTCCAGAGATGCCGCTCGATGAGACCATGGACCGTGGCTGCCATGCATCTCGTGCTGCTTACCTATGGTAGGGCTGGACTGGATGGCATCCAGGGATCAGGCGCTTAGAGATATCGGACGTCTGGGTATGTACAAGCACGCCATCTGAAGAGGCGGTGCATGGTCGTACGGCGCGTCTTGGATTGCTCGGCCAAATCTTGATGCCAAATTTACTATACGACACGGGATTGGCAAAGAGTCGGGGCTGTCCGTGTCTCTGTCTCCGTGCCTGTGCCTGTGCCTGTGCCTGTGCCTGCGTCTGTGTTTGGAAATGGCGTCGAACGGTAAGGATTCGTGCCACCTCCATCCCTCCACGGACCAGACTGTGTGGGAGAGAAGTTGAGCCCGGCAATCCGGTGAGGGCCACGAGGCAGGCTTCGGGGATTCTCGGAGTGCCAAAGGCATCGTTCGCGGACGCGGAGCATTGTCCCCAGCTGGGTACAAGATTCACGGTCTGAATCCTTCGGGCGGGACCCCTCTCGAGACATTGTCGAGGTTGGGATTGAGTAAGCGGCAGTTGGATCGTGGTGTCAATGACTGCTACTCCTCCGTGCAGGACCGATATTACCTGGGGGAATATTACCCGGGGGAAAGTCCCGCTCGACGAGGCCCAGGCTTCCCCTCCAACGTGGGCGTGGGCGGCGCGAGTGTGGGTGTGGTGTGGGTGCCAGAGAGACAGGCTGAGGCTGGACTGGGCTGGGCTGGGTGTGACACGTCGCTGCCCGCGCAGCTGCTGCGCGCATTGGCACCATAGTAGGCTGGTGGTATGCGTGCGCAGGATGAGTATGGGTTGCAGTGCAGTGCAGTGCAGTGCAAGGCGGTAGCCAAGCAAACGGCAAGGCAGCCCAGCCAGCCAGCGGAACCAAGATCGATGAGGAGTTTGAATCATGGCCAAGATGGCTCCGTTGCACCAGGGGCGCGTGCAGCGTCGCAGCTGCGACCATCGGCCCGCAGCACCTGAGCACACCTGAAATATCAGGCGTGGATGAGGGCATTGCCATTGGTTGACGACACTCTCTGTTGGGCTGCTGTGAAGGCAGACGCGGGACGGGCCCATGAGAAGGATAAGTCAAACCCGCCCAGCCCGGTCAGGGTAGTGGTGGTGGCCGTGGTGGGAAAGGATCGTATGCAGGGATGGGTTGACTCGGCTATTTTTAGTCAACCTCCCTCCACACCACCACACCTCAGGCCCTCTCTTTCCCCAGCTCCAGCGCCCGTACTTCAACTGCACCATAGCATGCAGGACCTCCCCTCCCCATCACGGCCTCACCCTGAGGAGGGAGAGGGCACTTGACCACTGCGCAGTTACAACCCACCACAACCAACCCCACTACAACCCCACCAGAATCCTACTGCACCCTAATAGTACGCACCCGAACTGAGACCCACACCAACTAACGTCCTCCCTCTCTGCCCTCGACCGCATCATCACGACACTCTCCCATCATCAGATCCCTACTCAGCACCACGCAACGCTACTCATCTTATGCAGCCACAGGTGCAAGCCTACCCCTCTACCTATGGGGGCAACGCGATATTGAGACCCTGAAGCAGTCAGCCTCACGGCCTGTCTTCCTGCCTCAAACAAGCAGGACGACAACCCACTGCAGGTGTCTGTCATCTGCAATGTCTGACGCCCATCTCGTCAGCACGTACGGCGTGTCCCTCACCGGTACGGAGAGCACTTCCCGCCCACACGACTCGACTCGGATGGCCTCTGATCCGATCTAGTCCGGGCGTGTCATTGCTCACAGCCCGTCGCCCAATGTCTGTACGGAATGCCGTACCAGTCCCATTCTGCTCGTGTAGGATTGTGCTTGCAGACGCAGGCAGCTCACTGCGCCCATTCTTAGTGCTGACGCTGTTCCACACGCCCTTTCTCCCTCTCTCCCGTCGTGCCCGCCACGTGGACCTGCAAGTCAGACTATCGACACCCCCCCCCCCCTTTGGAGGAGGCGTCGTTCTTTTGGTCTCGGCCGGTGTTTATCATATGAATGACCGACCGACTGACCGACCGTGGCCGCGAACCAACCCGTCAGCCGTCATCTGTGGTGAGATTGCGGGAAAACCTTTTCTGTGCTTACTGGACTCGTAGGGCTGCATCGTCCCGCATGAAATAACTCCAAGAACCTCGAGCTGCAGTGGCAGGCAACCACAGTCCGATCCGGCATGCAGTACCGCCTTTCGGCCCCGAGGTTGCAATAACCCGCATGCCAACAGATCTCCTCACCCCAGACTGGCCTTCCTCGTCTTCATGATGCTTGGGGGCTGGACGGAACCGAGTCCGTCCATGCTACCCACGTACATTGCAGTCGACAGATGCTGCTGGCCGTATTGCTACGCTGACGTCGCCAAAATAAGGAGATCCCTAGGGCTGGGCAGCCAGCACATAAGTCATTGCTGGTGACCTGGCCGCCGCAATGAGCCTGCAAAGACCCGGGAGATCCGGGGGCCTGATGTGGTCCAGCCGTCCTGAGCAGTACACCAACGAGCAGCTTCAGCTCCTGTAGAGCTGCTGCGGATGATGCTACCCTAGCAACCGGGCATCTTTGAAGGACAGGGAACAGTTCGTTTCAGACACCCCGATCGAGTGCCTGCCCGTGGGGGCTCGAAGGATCCCATCGACGCGGGGAAAGGCATACTGGAGACTGGATACACAGTTGACCCCAGAGTCAGCTCATGCAGCACGCTCGCCAGTATGGAGTGCCTAGTCACTGGTCATAGTGCAGTAAGCTCGGAAACGCGGCTACTTAGCGTACCCGCCTGTTTCGGCGGCTTGTGATGGAGCCATCCAGTGTACCGCATAGCACCACCCATCCGTTGAGGGCGTGCCTCAGGATCACTAGGAGCATTAGCTTGGTAACATCAACCGGTCGTCAGCCACGGAGAGTCCACGGAGAAAGAATTCAACCCAGACTCGTAAAGCGCAGTGCATATGCCTGAACAATCCTTCGCACTCGCATTGTACAGTCGCATCCTTCGCTCGACGCCCCAATGCCGTCTGTCATCCGAGACACTCGACCGCTTCGCACCGTCGTATCAAGCAGGTGTTCGGAACGAGGCCTGTACTGGAGTGGTCAGGTAGCGGATGTCCATGAGGGATAGACCCTAGACCCTTCGGTTTGGTAGGCGTCGGAGCGACGGGAGGTCAGTCGAGCTTGGCAGCGTGATCGACAGACCATTCACCGCCGAGGCCGGTCATTTGCGCGGGCGCCGTGCGCATTTTGGCATTACACAACGACAGATGACAAAAGGCGTCTAGATGTACATATGGACTCAAAAGATGGGCAGGAATGATGCCAGCTAATTTTGCCAAGGACGATCTGTCTGTGATTGCTCATCGACCCTGGTCGCCGCCCGGCCCGGATCGTGGAAGGATTGATACTGGACAGCTCAGGCAGCCACCAACTGCCGTGAGGACTTAGTTCGTCACGGCCATCCCTCCAGGGAGCCGAGACGGTTTAAGGGTGAAATTCCCACGGGAGTTGCAAAATAAGCTTTCTGTGGCCCCGTTTCACCTCCATGTATCCGGTAGCGAGTTGACTCGCGTAAGGGTCGTGCCCAGGGCACGACTCGCTCCATTAGGGTGTAGACGACAAGAATCATACGCGATGATTGAACTTAAACTGACCTACCAGTACGAGCTGCACAAGCCGTGGGTGCAGCCGTGGCATTTGAGTTTGTAGTGGATACAATTCACAGCAATGCTCGGCGCCCAGCATTGACACTATTGGTGCTGAGGAAGTAGGAGGTTTGACGGTCATTCTATCAAGGCAGGGTCCTTTCTAGGACAGGACCGATATATGATAGGCTTGCTGGCATGGATAGATCAGCAGAGATTGTCGCCCTGTGAAACTGGGAGGACGCAAGGCTAGCACTACCTCAGTCGCGGTGCTCTCTCGCTTCTCGTGACCAAGGCTGGCTAATCAAAACAACGCCGGTAATCTACACGATCGAGTATTCTTCTAAGAAGAATAGGCGCCTGGGTTCCAACGTGTGCTTTCAATCGTCCCTTTGGGCATGAAGCATCTGAGATGTTGCTGCAACGTGATCTCGAGGCGGGCGTCACGATTGACGTCGACAATGTGGCCCTGCCGCAGAAGTTTGTCGTTGCTTGTCTGCTGGCCATCGCAATATGTGAGGATTCCCTCGGCCTTCAAGCCTGAAGACTTCGGTCTCATTTGACACACCGACGTTTGCTTCTGGACTGCAATCACATTGGCAATCCACTGCTATACGTGCAGATTGGGCCTATTGGTATCGGTACAACGATGGAGGCAGCATACCCTCACGACAGGATCACTTGCAATATGATTTGACAACTGACATCGGGTTCCACAGACAACGCTATGGAGATGCTGCCTATTGTGTACTTCACGTTCACGAGGTACTCGGGTCTCTACTTCTGGAGCATGATTGCTGCGAACTTCGGAGTGCTGATCTACGCAACGGGGTTTGGTAAGTTGATATTCCTATAAAACAGACCTTCATGTCTGGGAGCCTGCCACCCTCAAGGACAGCCAGACATCTCTATCAATCATATTGGATTGCTGACACTTGACACTACAGTCTTGAACAATTTCCGACTGACAGGCAATGTAAGTCAAGCGTGAAGCAGTCATCACAACAATCTGGGTTTTACAAAACCCACAGGAGCGCAATTGTGGACCGACCGGTGACATCTCTATGAGCCCGAACGCTTCCATCACTCAGTTGATGGTTTTGCTTGTCTTGGGAGCCAAGAAGGAAGAATAATACTAATACGATACCCTAGCAAACCTTGCCTACCGTCCTAACCTGCACAGCATGGATGCCGATGGTTTCAGCGCAGAGCCTCGTCCTCTACTCGCGCCTACGCTTGATCAACTTGAGTGAGACAGTACGCCGGTGCGTGCTTGCCATGTAGGTACTTCCTCGGGTGACATCTGTCAATGTTTTTCCAATCTGCTTTGGGTTCCTTGCCGAGCCTCGCGGGCCAGTCACTCTGCGCGCTCGTTCCGGTCTGAAGAGGGATTAGAGCGGCTGACCATCCTATCTCTTATAGGATAATCTTCAACGGCATCACGCTGCATACCGGCACGGCCGTGACGACGATCGGCTCGAACGGCAAGGCGGCGCAGCTCTTCCTCGAGCCGTACGCCGTCATGGAGAGGGTCCAGGTGACCATCTTCTTCGTGCAGGAGCTGATCCTCTCGGGCCTGTACGTGTGGAAGGCACAATGGTTCCTGAAGACGTATGGCCATCGCGGTGACAAGAGGAGCAAGGCGCAGCAGAAGCTGAGCTCGATGATGATCCACCTGATCCTGTCGAACGTGATAGTGGTCGCCCGTATGTGTGCCCGCATTTCGTGCCCGCCCCCCCCCCCCCAACCCCCCCCGCGGCCCAGAGAACATGTCTCCTCGAATCCTCTTTTTTTATTTTTTTAATTCCGTTGTAAACCCCTCCCCAACCTCAACCTTTCACCCCAAATTCCTTCGCTATCCCTCGTTGTGCTGACCAAGACTGACCTGCGTCCTCGAACAGTCGACATCACCATCCTCGTCCTCGAGTACATGGGCCTCTACTTCCTCCAGGTCTCCTACAAGGCCTTCGTCTACTCGGTGAAGCTGAAATGCGAAGTTGGGATCCTCAACCGACTCGTCGACTTCGTCAAGTCCGTGACGGCCGTCAAGTCACCCCACAGGATGCGCCATCTCAACGACGACGATGGCAAGTCCCCGTTCTACCACAGCTTCGAGCTGACCTCGCAGGTCGAGCGCGAGTGGGAGACGACGCTGAGGAACACGTTCGGCGGGCCGGTAGCGAATGAAGGAAAGGGGTGTGGAGGGCATCATAAACATCATGGCGACGATGATGGTGGTGATGGTGGTGCGCTACCGAGGCGGCCGGAAGATGATGGCAGCTGCCGAGGGAGCGTGCCCCGGGACGGACATCCCAGCGTCGCGGATGCGGAGTCTGGTGCTGCGAGTTCTGGGCGAGGCGGGAGTGCGCGCGGCAGCGGTACCGCACCGGTGACGACCACGACGGCGGCTCGGTCTGCAGGCGATACGCCGGATAGGCAGGTTGAGGGAAGGGCATCGGCATCGGTACAAAGGCCCGAGGCGCCGCACACGCGCTTTCCTTCCGGGAGCGTGTGACGTGGCGATGTCTAAGCAGATATAGATGATATAGAACGTTATTTCCACCCTTAATTGAATCACGCCTCTGCATTGGATCGCGTCTGTGCCGTCCGCTCTCGCGTATCGTGGGATCAGACGTCGAAGAGGCTCACGTCCGGACCGCCGGACAGCCTCATGGGCCATAATATTGCTCTCTGTACGCAGGAGTATCTGAGTGTGGTACAACGAGTCGAAGGGACGGGAGATACATGTCGCGACTCAGACACACATAGTGAAACAAAAAGGAGATGCTATTGTGGTCTGTTCGTAGCTTTCGGGAGGGGCAGATGTGCTGCTGCAGTGACGCTGAGCCATCATCTGCATTACGAGCGCCGAATCTGTCCGTGTAGACGCGACGCAAAAGTTAGAGTAGATTGCTGAGGGAGTACGAGAAGAGGGCACCCTCCCGTTTTCTTCTTTGCCTTTCTACGTTCTCCTGTACATGTACGTGTTGGGTTCATTGGTTTGTTCAGGGGTGGTCGGTTTGCAACAGAAAGACAACAAGCAGACGACACGAGGATATCAGCATGGTTGTGTCAGAGTGTCACAAGTTCACGAAGATGACAGGCAGTGATTACAGATGGTAAGCCCTAGTATGTCATTTCCAGTATCTATCAAAAAGAAGTAGCCCGTACAGGAGGAAGGGCCTGGATATCTCGTTCCCCTAGTCCGTTCCCAATGCGCCTCCATGATGCCTGACCCGCAGGGCCGAACTAGACAACCCTGTCTTATCGTTATAGTCCCGACCAAGCCTCCCAAGCAATGCTGCCTCACGATGAGTCCGGGTATCTTGAATACCGGCGCCGATTGTCCTGCCCAAATGTGCCGCCACTGATATCCATCTTCCTGTCTATGGTGATGATGTTGAAAGGGAATGAGCAGCGAGCTGACCAGCTCAGATGTGCCGGCGCTTCGAAGCGGGACCACCATCTTTGAACTGCCCGAGATTCGCGAGGCCGAACAGCTCTTCGTAATTCAGGTGACGCTTGCTCCCGGCACCGCGCCCGAGGTGGGAAGGCACCCGAACTGGACGGCGTGCTGCACTTCCGCCATGGTGCCGTACAGACCGAGATGGCCGGGGCGTCGATATGGAGCTATCGTGCGTACGATTGTCCGAGAGACGCAGGTTGCCGATGTTGAGCTGGTTCTGCGCGTCCTGGGGGTAGGAGAGGGAGGAGCGGAAGTTGAACGTCTCCTGGGTCGGCACGACGATCTCGGGTGATTCCATAGCGGCCTCACCCACCTCCTCCACTATCGGCGTGTCTGATTCCATGTCTGACTGCAGCTCCGTCTGCGTGGGTACCGGTTGCTGTTGTTCCTGTGCGGGAGCCTGACGTATCGACGAAGTGCTCGCTGATCGGTGTATCTGGGGGGACGGCATGGTCTCGGGCTTCTCTGCGTCTTCGTCGCTCTCCGTAGCGCCCGGTGAGCCATCCCGTGCCTCCAGACGCTCGTTGGCCCATGCCCTGATCTTCCAGCCCTCTCCATCGTCGAGACCGAGATTCTCCCTGTCCAGGAACTGCAACAGGTCGTCGAGGCAGTCCTGGTATCCAGCCGCGCGGGCCTTCTGCTGTGCTGTGATGGATGACTTGTAAAGCTTCGTGACCGACAGGGCGGCCGTCCGGAAGACGTCGACGAGCTGTTCGGGGGGCGGTTCGTGGGCCATGGCTGTGGCTTGTTCGCCCCGACAAGGCGGGGTCGTCGGTAAGAAGAAAGCGGCGTCGTGCGCTGTCGTATCGTGCGCTGTCGTGTCGTGCCGTGTCGTATCGCAGCAACTCGCCTAGGAGGACGGTGGTGTCTGGACTGAAGGGCCCGAGTGAGACGAAGTAGTCTGTCTGTTGGTGAGTGGTTGTCAGGCAGGATGGATGGAAAGATGACTGTTCATTTAGGCGCAAATGAGGTTCTGGCGGGGCTTTTTGCCTGTGGGCCCTTTTCTTTGCGTTGGCAGGGCGCCAGTGGTGAGTGTGCATGTGCAGGTGGATCCTGATCTGGGTTTTGGGCCTTGGGACGGCGTGGACGGGAGTGTGTGGGTTCTGGGATTTTGGGTTTGGGTCCTTGCATGCAAGTCGGCAAACCCACGTACCTCTCCGGCCCAGGACGGTTCCTGACGGTTCTCTATGCTCTATGGTGGATCCCGATGGGGGGTGGACGGGGGGGGACTCAACAACGACAAGAGGTGAATCACAGATCGTGCCCTTCTTGGAGGGTGATTGAATCTGGATGATGGATGGGATGGGGTGAGACGAAGGTGGCCTCCCCTAGTGCCGTCCCCTTCCAGTGAAGTCGTGAGTGGTTCTGGCACACAGGTGCGGCCGTCGGGGTCGGGGTGTCAGGCGGGCAGAGCCCTGGAACGGGGGCGCCTCGGTACTTTCTTCAAGGGCCGTACAGCGGAACCGAGCGTGAAATGACCCCTGTCAGCCTCACGACAGAAAACGAACGTCATCTCTCTCCCTCTCCAGCCCTCAACCCCCCCCAACCTGGGTCGTCGCCCATATCAAGGATCAACGTCGAGCTTTGATCTTGCCCAGACTTGAATCCCCGGTGGTAATGATATTAAGCGTCGTGGAGGTTGCCGGGTCAGTCAGACGAGGTGCGATCACCACCAAACCTGCCTAGTTGCGACAGCGGAGGAGACACAGCCCATCTGGTTGTAACGGTGGTAGGTCGTGCATTAATGAAGAGTTTAGTATTGGACCGGGGCTCGCGAAAGTCCAGGAAGAATTCGCATCCTGCACAATCTCGACAGAAGAAGAAAAAAAAAGGAGTAAAATTCGAGGACCGTTCTCCGGTACGGAGTGACCCTATCCATTGCCACGTATAAAGAAAAAGCGGGATTGATGGTGGTCTCATGTGGAATCTCGCCAAGTATGTAAGTACAAGTAATAGGACAACGGCAATGCTTAGGAATCTGAGCCTCCGCAAGGAGTTGTGTCGAGTACATTGATAAGTTATCAATATGCTTATAGGTGTTGTCACTTGCGCCCAGGACTCCCTTCCCCTCAGAGGCTCCAGATACGAGCGGCCTCGTGGCGATTACCTCGGCTTGTGCGGTAGGCTAAGTAGCATAACCTGCGGCCTAATCAACCATAAATTTAACATTCAGCGATGACCAAAAACTCCTTTCAACAAGCATGTTTAGCAGGTTGGCGTCTGGGGTATGTATGTCTATTCTTTCCCGGACTCACTAGACCTTGGTAGGAGAGAGTATTCCCTTGTCTATATTGGGGCACATGAGAGTTGGGTAACGACTTCTTTCTATGCCTTCTAGAACACCGCAGATTTCTTCTAGGATTCTCGACGCCCTCTTAGTCCGCGCTGGCTTCGGCCTCGCCGTACTGCGCTGAATCTCGTTTCGATGTGCGCGTCCCCTCGCATCCGTCAAGCACCGATCGCGCTCTTCACACATACTCCGGGTCTCTGACCGGAGTGAACACATGAAATAGCCTCAAATTTAGACCTTGACTGTCTGGCGAGATTTGGACGTGCTGCGCCTGTAATAACAGCACCTCGCCACGGCCTTTCTCGGCTACTAAGGAGGATGCCTCTGACGATGTGCGGCTGGTTTAGCGGGATAGCTTGGGAAAAATCAACCTGGTCCGGCTAAAAAATATTGTGAAACGCAATTAGCCGCCCTCTCAAGCGCCACCTTTGCTTCGAGGGATGCTACCTACTATGGTAGCTTTTGTAGGTAATTAAAGCAAGGCTGCGTCGTTTCAATAGGTTTTGCGCCTTAGTCAGCAAGCCAACCCGCCTCCCTGCTCAGCAGCACGAAACGACCAACGTCATTTGCTCTAGGTGGGGACTTTAGTCTTATCGACCATTCCCTCCCCTCTATCGCTGGCCCAACGTCGACTTGCACTGCGCCTTCGCTCAACTTCATCCTGCTAGTGACTATGATTTTGTAGCTAAGAAAGATGCAAGGTAAGATTGAAGAAGGCAAAGAGATGCCGCAGCATGCTCATCAAAATGCCGTGGAAGGGAATTTCGCAGGTACCAGGGGGAAGTGGGCACAATAGGACGTGGACAGCCGCAAGATATACCCAGTGTATATAGACTTCGCAATCACTGCTCGCGCGGAACTTGTTTTTTTGTTTCAATCTTTTTCCCAATTTTTTATTTACTGCAACTTGACATATAATTACCAACCTCACTATGACAGAATCCGTATGCTACGCGCATAGAAATGTTGACAGTGCAGTTGTAGTTCCACAACTGAAGTCTCAGCCTCGTAGGTCTTATAGAAACAGCCTGCTTCATGGTCCTGGACAAGTCTGCAGGGTCAGAGACTTGCCAGTTCCAAGACGAACATTAGACCTCCTGGCGGGTTCTTGCGGTTCTAATGTCTTCATCTACGCATTTGGGAAAGCAAATCAGACGGCGGTACGACATAGATTATGTGACCTATTCACCTACAATGGCAGACAATATTGGAGCCGCACCTCTATTCGCGTTAGCGTGCCTGCCATACCAATCATCCCTGCACCCTATCCCGCAGCGCAGCGCCTCGCGTTCGGAATTTTGTGGTGCGCCTACAGTACCTGCAACTCCCCTTCGACCATGACGGGCATCTCTCAACTTTTCGACCTCGCACCCACAACCACTTCCCAACCAGAACCAAAGTCGTCGTAGTCCTCCACCAACCACACTCCGACCATCACGAAACCACGCGCAGTCCTCAGAAGAGAAACACGATTACCTTCTAGGTCACTTTTCAGCGCGTCTGGGCGCGTTAAGAGTTCCTTCATCCATCACCGTCCAACATGGCGCCGCGACCTACAGCGCAACATGACAACGACGCGTCAATGCACGACGCCTCTGACGATGGGAGGAACGCAAACGATTCGATGGTATGTAATCTATGCTCAGCGGCACGAAATACGTCTGGTCCCCTGCCTGCCTCCCCCGTCGCGATTTAGCAAACCCACCGGCGCAAACCTAACTCTCGAGCAGGATGTTGATGAGACCCCGGACTACACCGATTCCGACACCAACCCAAACACGACAGCCAGTAGTGTGGCCGGCGACCTAGTTCCGGACGGTAGGAAGCGACGCTCAGAGGCTAACCAGCTGCGACGAAGCATATTTGGCAAGAAGCATGACAGGCTGGGCGAGTCCAAGGTACGAGCTACCATTGCCCGTGTGGTGGAAGGAACCTTCAGGTGGGATTGACTCTGAATCTGACACGAATCGACAAACAAATAGGAAGATGACTCTATCCGACGATTTCGCTACCTTCTCGGTCTCACGGACCTCTTCCGCCACTTCATCGAGACGAACCCGAACCCCAAGATCCGCGAGATCATGGAAGAGATAGACCGCCAGAACGCCGAGCAGGAAAAGTCAAAGAAGGACGCAAACCGTCAAGGTGGCGCTGCAGGCAGACACCGTCGGACCGAAGCAGAGGAAGACGCGGAGCTGCTGAAGGATGAGAAGCAGGGGGGTTCTGCTGAGACAGTCTTCCGCGAATCGCCGCCCTTCATCAAAGGCCAGATGAGAGACTACCAGGTTGCCGGTCTCAACTGGCTGATCTCGCTGCATGAGAATGGAATCTCAGGCATCCTGGCCGACGAAATGGGTCTTGGCAAGACCTTGCAGACCATATCCTTTCTCGGCTACCTGCGACACATCATGGGCATCACCGGACCGCACCTCATCACAGTCCCCAAGTCTACTCTGGACAACTGGAAGCGAGAATTCGCCAAGTGGACTCCCGAGGTCAACGTGCTGGTGCTTCAGGGTGCCAAGGAGGAGCGGGCAAAACTCATCCAGGACCGGCTCAAGGACGAGTCCTTCGATGTTTGCATCACGAGTTACGAAATGATTCTCCGCGAGAAGTCACACTTGAAGCAATTCGCCTGGGAATACATCATAATCGATGAGGCCCACCGGATCAAGAATGAGGAGTCTTCTCTTGCCCAGGTCATCCGACTTTTCAATTCGCGCAACCGCCTGTTGATCACGGGTACCCCGCTTCAAAACAACCTTCACGAGCTGTGGGCGCTGCTCAACTTCCTACTCCCCGATGTCTTCGGCGACTCTGAAGCATTCGATCAGTGGTTCTCTGGCCAGGATCGCGACCAGGATACTGTCGTTCAACAACTGCACCGTGTCCTGCGCCCATTCCTGTTGCGTCGTGTCAAGGCGGACGTCGAAAAGAGCCTCCTTCCGAAGAAAGAGGTCAATCTTTATGTCGGCATGTCAGAGATGCAGGTCAAGTGGTATCAGAAGATACTGGAGAAGGATATTGATGCTGTCAATGGAGCTGGCGGCAAGAAGGAGTCGAAGACGCGCCTGTTGAACATTGTGATGCAGCTGCGAAAGTGCTGCAACCACCCTTACCTGTTTGAGGGAGCTGAACCTGGTCCTCCCTACACGACCGATGAGCATCTCGTCTTCAATGCCGGGAAGATGTTGGTCTTGGACAGGCTACTGAAGCGACTTGAAAGCCAGGGCAGCCGTGTCCTGATATTCTCACAAATGAGTCGTCTTCTGGATATCCTTGAGGATTACTGCGTCTTCAGACAGTACAAATATTGCCGAATTGACGGAAGCACCGCCCACGAGGACCGTATTGCTGCGATCGATGACTACAACAAGCCCGACTCCGAGAAGTTCATCTTCCTCCTTACAACGCGTGCCGGAGGTCTTGGTATCAATCTGACAACAGCCGACATCGTTGTTCTCTTCGATAGTGACTGGAACCCTCAGGCTGACCTGCAGGCCATGGATCGCGCTCATCGCATCGGTCAGACCAAGCAGGTCGTTGTCTACAGGTTTGTGACGGATAATGCGATTGAAGAGAAAGTTCTCGAGCGTGCTGCACAGAAATTGCGTCTTGATCAGCTCGTCATCCAGCAGGGTCGTGCCCAGACTGCAGCCAAGGCTGCAGCGAACAAAGACGAGCTCTTGTCAATGATTCAGCATGGCGCCGAGAACGTCTTTCAGACGAAGGGTGCCACGGGTGTGGTCGCAGAAAAGGGTGCTGAGATGACGGAGGATGACATCGACGCCATCCTGGCAGCAGGTGAGAACCGAACCAAGGAACTCAACGCCAAGTACGAGAAACTCGGTCTCGACGATCTCCAGAAGTTCACTTCGGAATCAGCCTATGAATGGAACGGCAAGGATTTCACCAATACCAAGAAGGACATCGGCATCAACTGGATCAACCCTGCCAAGCGAGAGCGAAAAGAGCAGTTCTACTCGATAGACAAGTACTACAAGCAAGCCCTGCAGACCGGTGGCCGCACGGCCGACACCAAGCCCAAGGCTCCACGAGCTCCGCGACAGATTTCGATTCAGGACTACCAATTCTACCCAACGAGGTTGAAAGAACTTCAAGAACGGGAGACTGCATACTATCGGAAGGAGATAGGGTACAAAGTCCCTCTAGCAGATGGCGAAGAAGATACGCTGGACACTCGCAAAATGGACCAGGAACTCGAACAACATATCATCGACGAGGCCACGCCCTTGAACGAGGAGGAACAAGCAGAGAAGGAAGAGCTGGCCAACGAGGGCTTCGAGGCATGGAATCGCCGTGACTTCCAGCAATTCATCAACGGTTCCCACACCTACGGTCGAAGCAACTACGAGGGAATCGCTCTGCAATGCCAGAACAAAAATGCTGCTGAAATCAAGCAGTACGCAAAGGTGTTCTGGCAACGGTTCAAAGAGATTTCGGATTGGCAAAAGTTCATCAAACATATCGAGGACGGTGAAGAGAAGCTGAAGAAGATTGAGCACCAGCGCAAGACGCTACGGAAGAAGATGTCTCTGTACCGGGTGCCTCTGCAGCAATTGAAGATCAATTATTCTGTCAGCACTACCAACAAGAAGGTCTACAGCGAGGAGGAGGACAGGTTCCTGCTGGTGCAATTGGACAAGCACGGCCTGGACAAGGAGGGCATCTACGACATCATCCGCGACGAGATCCGGGAGAGCCCCTTGTTCCGCTTCGACTGGTTTTTCCTGAGCCGTACGGCGGATGAGCTCAAGCGAAGATGTACTACCCTGCTCACCACAATCGTCAAGGAGTTTGAAGACATCAAGCCGACTGCAAATGGGGTCAACGGCAAACAAAAACGCGAGCTGGAGGAAGAAGAAAATGACGACGATAGCGTGGTCGGAGCTCCAGTCAAGAAGAAGGCGAAGTCGTCGAACGGCGTGAAGGTTCGCTAATCGATTCCCTTCCTTGATAAGGCGGATACTAATAGTCGAACAGAATAAGGCCCTCGATAACGTCAAGTCCAAGGGCAGCTCAGCCACGCCTTCCCGCGCTTCAAGCGTGGCCTCTAATTCCACCTCCAAGGGAAAGGGTAAGGGCAAGAAAAAATAAGCTGTTGGACCAACGTTGCTCCTCCTCCTCTCCCATTCATTTCCCATTTGGGAGCACAGGGTGAGATCAGAGACGGAGTCGGAGTCACTGTGCAGCGGGCTGCTTATCGTGGCTTTTTGTCTAAGAATGACCCCTCCGGTGCTTGCGGAGTTCACCGGAGTTTCGAGCTGGGGGGGGTTGTCTGTCACAATGCTGAAGGACAGAAGAAGTCACACATAGTATGAATAAGGAACGACCCAGGGGCGTCGGCTTTTGTTGAGCAAAGAGAGCTGTGGAAATCAAATATGTCTAGTTTGGGTTGATCAATCTCTGCTATTACGTAGAAGCAGCGCTCATAGACTTTACCAGAGGCAAGAGGAATGTGACTTAACGATCATGAATTTGCCCGTGTCCCCCTGAAAAGCCTGCCCCCTGGGAACTCTCAATTCCTTGTGGTCCATGACAGATCTCTCATGCCTCTCGCCCTCCCCCATGGTTATCGTGTGCTTCCGTCACACCTCTCACCCCCAAGGCCTGGTTTCGCGTCCTACAGGCCTCTTTTGGGTAAGCACGACAAGTCGTGTTTCAGGGTGGTGCTCATTAGATGACTTTGAATCAACTTCTGGTTCGTGATATCAAATCCTAACATTCGCAGTCCCATCCGTAATCCGCATAGTTTTTGCCGAGAACGCCTGATTCTATGCCCTCAGTACTCTTGACAGGAGATCTCTTCCTTTCCGCCCTTCGCGTCCACGATCGAGATCACGACTGCTTGTTGAGCTGTTCCCTCTCGGCCTCGTACAGGAAGTCGAAGTAAGCCTTGTCAAAGTGGTGCACGCGCACGTAACCGTCCTCACCTCCAGATGCGTAGCCCTTGCCGGTGGGATCTGCTGCGACGGTGTTCTGGAAGCAGGTGTAAGCAAGAGGGCAGAGTGTAAAAAGGCGCCAATGCATAGGAGACTTACCAGGGGACCGAAGTGTCCACGGACACGCCCAACCTCCTCCTCGAAGATCTTGTGGTAGAATCTCGCCTCGAACTTACCCTGCCTCGTAGACGTGGTGGTGACATCCATGGCAGCCTGACCACCGCCGAGGATGACAAAGTCCTTCTTGGGGGTGATGGCGGCGCTGTTCAGGGGCGTGTCTGCCGGGTAGGTCTTGAGCACCTCGAGGTCGCGCGCGCTGATCAGCTTGGCCGTCTTGTCCTTGCTCGCGGTGATCAGATACGTCCTGTCCGGGTTCCACTGCAGGTCCGTGACCTGGCAGCCAAGCTCGTGCACGGGGATGTTGTAGATGAGGTCGCCGTTCTTGCCGTCGTACTGGCTAACGGAGCCGTCCTCGTGGCCGGCGATGATGTACTTGGATAGGTAGCTCCAGCCGGCGACGGTGGCCTTGCTCTCGTCACAGACAATGGTCAAGACCTTCTCTGGGTTCTGCTCGGCGGCCGGGTCGCAGTTGACGTCGAGAACGACGATGGTGCCCAGGTGGCCCATGCGCTTCTCGGTGACGCCCAGCAGCTTGGTGCCGTCCTCGGAGAACTCGACGCGCTTGACGGCGGTGGGGAAGTCCCAAGTCATCAGGCACTTGCCGGTCTGGACCTCCCAAAGCTTGATGGTGTTATCGGCGGAGCCCGAGGCGATGACGGTGGAGGTGGGGTCCACATCGACAGTCCAGATGGCACCCTGGTGGCCGTGGTAGGTGCCCATGCGCTCGCCGTTGTGGGAGAACCAGGCGCAGATGTGTTGGTCCTTTGCAGTGGAGAAGATGATGTCGCCATCGCGGTTGTATCTGTGAGAGAGAGAGAGAGCAGCAGGATATGTCAGCAGGACATCTCGGGGGCCGTGATATTGGCCATGAAGATGAAGTTGGGGGGTTCTCTGGCGCGTCGCGACCCGAGAGTGTATGGCTGGTGGTGGAGGAGGCGTACTTGATTTGCGTGATGGCACGTTCGTGGCCCGCAAGGAGAATGGGCCTCATGTTGGCTGGATTTTGGCGGACTCAGTCTCTTATGGGGTCGTGGGAGAACTCGAAAAGAGGGGGGTTCGTCGAGGGTGGTGGCCGTCGTTGCAATTTATCACGGATCGGTTTGTCGCCTTTTTGGTGTGGGAAGGTCGCTCGGTCAGAAGTTGGGAACGGGACAAAGCTGATAGTGGGGCATTGTGTGCGGTTTGGATTTCATTTTGGCTTGCCTGGCCCGCCTGACCTGCCTGCCTACCTTACGCCACCGCCTTCTCTCTTCAGACCGTGACCCTAACCCAGCCCTGAACACCCAGCGGCGATGTTGTGACGCATACTTGGCTCGACCTATACGAGCGCCTGCATCTAGATGCTACATACAAGGCATGGCAGGGAGCACGGCTTCAGAACTCGACAGAGAGGGGATATTCATCTCGTAATTATCAGTCATCGAAATAGCGCTTTGGGTGCTCAATTGGCCGGCCACTCCTCTCGGGGAATTGGACAGAGGACCTTGTTGACCATGGCTTGACGTTGTGGCCCTCCTCTCTCCGGTTTCTTGTTTCGTTTCAAATAACATCAATCTGATATATCATAGGTTCAGTGGCCCTCATGTTCGTCGTCTGGAAGAGCCCTGTACTCTTGATCTGCCCTCTGGAATCATTCCAGCCCGCTCTGCCAGTCTGACGCCTTTGGGACGCTGGGGACCTGGTCGAGTCGTACTAAAAACCTTCTTCAGGCGCTATCTACAGCGTTTGAGTCACCGTCTAATTTGGATGAGTCGTTGAAGGATTGCCAACCGCTGATCATCCATCTTCATCCGTCCTCCGTCACCCATACACGACAAAGGGAAAGATACAGTCATGGCTTCTTGCTCATCCGCCAGGCAGCACCTGACATTGCTGCAGCTGCATATACGCCGTCGGATCTCCAGGTCACCGCCACCAGTCAGTGCCCGTGCTTTTAGCGATGGCCCTTTGTCGAGAGGACCTGAGCCTGGGCTTGGGCCTGGGCCTGGGCCTGGGCCTGCGCGCGTCAGGGGCGGCAATCAACGGGGCCAACATACCCAAAAGACCATTTCTGCAAATCTAGCCGCCCGGGCCCGAGCCCCGCGATTCTGCCACTCTCGACCTCCTACTCGTGCTCCTGCTCCTGCTCCTGCGCCGATTCGGAGATTTACGGCTCATAATTTGTCTCGTCCCGGTGCCGGTCCCTTGTCACTGCCTCCTCTCACAAGGAAGAGGATCCTCGCCTCACAACTTCCCCTTCTTGGCTCACAATCTGTATTCGGCAAGCCTCGGTTTTCAACGTCGAGACCAGCTATGGGCGCCGTCAAGATCGATGGCACTGCCATCGCCAAGAGGATCCGTGAGAGCCTCCACGCAGAGATTCAGGCCAAGAAGCAGGTCAACCCAAGATTCATCCCATCTCTGAAGATCATTCAAGGTGTGTTGATCCAGCCGCTGTGAAGCAGTTCGATTCCGGTCCATGATGGCGCGGACTGCTGACAATCTTGGTTCGTAAAAAGTGGGTGACCGCAGTGATTCCTGTGAGTACTGCTCCGCTACCCGGTGGCCTCGACGTTTTCTTCCGCACATGACTGACCACCCGCAGCCACATATGTTCGCATGAAGCTCAAGGCTGCGTCCGAGGTGAGCAAGTACCGATGTCGCGACGAGGATGACGTTGACGTCTGAACGATCGGAAAAATAGGCCGGCATCCTTTGCGAGTTGATCCACCTCTCCGCCGAGGTCACCGAGGCAGAACTGCTTCAGCAGATCTACAAGTTGAACAACGACCACTCTGTTCATGGAATCCTAGTTCAGCTGCCACTCCCTCAGCACATATCTGAGTACAACATCACATCGGCGGTTCATTCCGAGAAGGATGTCGATGGCTTCGGAACTGACAACATTGGTGAGCTTGCTAAGCGAGGCGGCCACCCACTCTTCACCCCTTGCACGCCACAGGGCGTCATGGTGCTCCTGAAGGAGGCCGGCGTTGACCTGAAAGGCAAAAATGCCGTAGTCATCGGTCGGAGTGATATCGTGGGATCTCCTGTCAGCAGTCTGCTCAGGAACGCGGATGCCACCGTCACGGTATGCCATTCAAAGACTGAGAATCTGGAAGCCCACGTCAAGCGAGCGGATGTCGTCGTCACTGCTATCGGTCAGCCTGCCTTTATCAAGGGCTCATGGCTGAAGCCTGGCGCCATTGTCATCGATGTCGGGACCAACTACATCCCTGATGACACCAAGAAGTCTGGCCAGCGCCTTGTGGGGGACGTCGAATACGAGACTGCTGCCGAGGTTGCTTCTTACATCACACCGGTTCCCGGCGGTGTAGGCCCTATGACCGTGGCCATGCTGCTACAGAATGTTGTCAACTCCACCACACAATACTTCGAGAAGCAGAAGAGCAGAAAGGTCCTGCCTCTGCCGTTGAAGCTGCAAGATCCAGTTCCCTCAGACATTGCGGTGTCAAGAGCGCAGGTCCCCAAGCAGATCACTCGTGTTGCTGAAGAGATTGGCATCGCTTCGGGAGAGTTGGAACCCTATGGGGCATACAAGGCCAAGGTCGACCTATCCCTGCTCAAGCGTCTGGATCACCGCCAGAATGGAAAGTACGTTGTTGTTACAGGCATCACACCCACTCCGCTCGGCGAGGGCAAGTCGACAACGACTATGGGTCTGGCTCAAGCTCTCGGCGCGCACGTTGGAAGAATAACATTCGCCAACGTGCGGCAACCCAGCCAGGGTCCTACCTTTGGCATCAAGGGTGGCGCCGCTGGTGGTGGTTACAGTCAGGTCATTCCTATGGATGAGTTCAATATGCATCTTACGGGGGACATCCACGCCATCACCGCCGCGAACAACCTCCTGGCCGCTGCCATTGAGACCCGCATGTTCCATGAAAACACGCAGAAGGACGGCCCCTTGTATAGACGTCTCGTGCCAGCCAAGAATGGCAAGCGGCAATTCGCGCCCGTCATGTTCCGCCGCTTGAAGAAGCTCGGCATTGACAAGACCAACCCTGATGACTTGACCGAGGACGAGGTTCATAGGTTCGCGAGATTGGACATCGACCCCGAGACGATCACCTGGCGTAGGGTCCTCGATGTCAACGACCGTCACCTGCGAGGTATCACTGTTGGCACAGCCCCAACCGAGAAGGGCCACATTCGGGAGACCGGATTTGACATCTCTGTGGCTAGCGAGTGCATGGCCATCTTGGCTCTGAGCACAAGCTTGCAGGACATGAGGGAGAGGCTAGGCCGCATGGTGGTTGCAACATCCAGAAATGGCGACCCGGTGACATGCGACGATATCGGCGCCGGTGGTGCTCTGACTGCTCTGATGAAAGATGCTATCAAACCCAACCTGATGCAGTCTCTCGAGGGTACACCAGTGTTCGTACATGCTGGCCCGTTCGCCAACATCAGCATTGGAAACAGCTCGATTCTCGCCGATAAGATGGCTCTGAAGCTCGCCGGCACTGAACCTGATGAGGACCACGAGACTAAGGCTGGCTTCGTCATCACCGAAGCCGGCTTCGACTTCACAATGGGCGGCGAGCGTTTCTTTAACATCAAGTGCCGGACATCTGGTCTCGTGCCTGATGTCGTTGTGGTGGTTGCCACTGTCCGTGCCCTGAAAGTCCACGGTGGCGGCCCACCAATCTCCCCGGGTGCTCCCCTTCCGCAAGTCTACAAGGAGGAAAATGTCGAGGTTCTGCGAAAGGGTTGCGTCAACCTCAAGAAACACATTCAGAACGCGCGCGCGTACGGAGTGCCGGTTGTGGTCGCCATCAACAAATTCTCGACTGACTCAGACGCCGAGATCGCTATCATCCGCGAGGAGTCCATTGCTGCGGGTGCCGAGGACGCCATCCTTTCGAACCACTGGGCTGAGGGCGGAAAGGGCGCTGTCAAGCTGGCTGAAGGCATTATCGCCGCAAGCCAGCAGCCAAAGGATGGCTTCAAGCTGCTCTACGGGCTCGATGGGACCGTACAGGAGCGCATTGAGGCTATCGCCAAGAAGATGTACGGCGCCGATGCAGTGGAGTTCAGCGAGCTCGCGCAGAAGAAGGTCGACACGTACACCAAGCAAGGCTTTGGAAACTTGCCCATCTGTGTGGCGAAGACGCAGTACTCGTTGTCGCATGACCCCGAGTTGAAGGGTGCGCCCACGGGCTTCACTGTACCAATCCGTGATGTCAGGATGGCTGCTGGTGCTGGGTACCTGTGAGTCCTCTCATCTTCAATGTTTGGTGGGTCTAAATAGTTTGCTGACTTCAGGAAGGTATGCACTTGCTGCTGACATACAGACCATCCCGGGTCTGCCCACTGCCCCCGGCTATCTTAACGTGGACGTCGACGCTGAGACAGGCGAGATTGACGGTCTGTTCTAGATTTCTGGTACGTCTAGATGACGAAATTGTGTGTGCTCACTTAAGTCACACGCGGTGTGGCCTCCACATCACACAACAGCACGTCACTCAACGTGACGACTCATCAAAGGCGTTTGGTTATGGGCATGGTATTCAACAAGGACAACGAGTTAGACGAAGAAGCATTTGCGGTGTGTCTTTCAACAATTAGATGGCGCTGTTAGGAAACTTACGAGATGTGACGGATGTACTTAACGTGACATACATACAAACCCCGGTGGAAAGACTTCGATGATACCTCAACGGCTTGGCTTCTTCCGCTACATGATACAAAAGACTGTTCAACCTGGCAAATTGCTCATGCCTCCGGGCTAGCCCGAAATCGTGTTACATGATGTCAAGCTTGAACTTTACAGACAGAGCAATCAGCATTTCAAAGCTTTGTCTACTGCCTAGGTAGCCTAGTTGTGGGAGGTCTTCAATAAGAGGTAATCCTATAGCAGATTTTCCGGAGTACGTTCTCTCATTGGGTATCATTTCATACGAGGGTGTGAAACAATGCATGACGGAGGTCATCACGATATTCTAGTATCCGATTCAACCTGTGTGGGCCTTGAGGGCGATGTCTCTTCTTGAATCCGCCAAGTCCCGAAGTCAGCTCCCGACATGGTCGACATCCGACGCAGACACCCAAGGGGACCGCGACTCCTTATGAAGGGAGTACAACGAGATATGAGATACTGCCTTCACTGACTTTAGGAACTGAGCCGAATCGATACTCGAGGTTCCGAGGCCCGAAGAGTGAAGGATGCAGCGCCACCGGTTCAATGTCACACTGTAGATCCGATCTGATGGACCAGGGTGGCGGCAACGCGCACTACAGCGCCAACAGAACACGGAAGCCCCTGTGTATAAGAGGGCTATGAAGACAGAGGCAGGCATCCTCAATGAGGACGGCCACCCGGAGCCTTGCGCCGTTCGTCCTAAGCTTTGCCTCTGACGATCGGGACTGTAGCGACCAGAAATAACTTTAGACCGCATCAACAGAGAAGCCTACGGGAACTATGATCCGAGCGAGAAGTCGAGCCAGAGGATATCTGAGAAGCCCCTGAAATATCGTCGGACGATGCTATAGATGCCCATCCTCTACCTCGCCCTCCTCATTGTGCCATAGGTGACGGACTGCGCTTTTGGCGCATCGTTCTTCCACCGGCTTCACCAAGATCACTACCAATACAGAAAGCCAAGAACGAGTATCATTACTGTGAGGCGAGTAAGGCGCCGAGGGGCGCGACGTCTAGGAGGGTAAGACTAGGGAGTGAGCATCCTTACTGCAGGATGAGGTAAGCAGTCAGGCTGCTCAGAGCACAGCGCGAGGATTACCGTTAGATTAGAGGAGTAAGGGCCCGACAAGAGCCCAAAAGGAATAATTAACCGTCGTCGTCATGCCACTTCATCTGATCAAACCCCGAGCAACAGATTAGTCGGAGTTCAATTGACGACCTTCGGAGAGAAATGATGACCGGCTGACGCCGATCGAATTTGAAGACCATGGGAAAGCATTGAGGATTGAGTCATTTGACACAGGAAACGATGGCAAGGTCGAGAGCTGCACAGCTGGCTAGGTGCCTTGAGCCTCATGAAGTTGTCGTAGATTCTAAGCGCACGGACCGCCTGCAATATGCCGGCCCGTCACCAGGTGGCAGACAAGCTAGCCAATCAGATAGCACCCACCAAGCAAATTCCACCTCGCGAACTTTTCGTTTGACCCGCCCTGTTTTTGATCTCTTGCAACTAACCACTACCAGCAACTCTCTCCCCCCATCGACTCCCAGGTTCTCGACATCGCGAGTCAACAGCTAAGATGGGTACGTGAGGGCTCTTGTCCTAATCAGCCTTTGTATGCAAGTGGATGATTGTTTTCGAACGATCGTCTGCGAACATGGGACGCTGCCAGCCTTCTGCTCTGCTCCTCCATTGTGAGGGCGGCGAGCAGAAGCTGGACTGAGAGAACGGGGGCTCGACCGTCGAAAGACGTCCTTCCTCCCTTCTCGAGTGCTGCCAATCTCTTCTGAGCATACTTGTAGCAAAAGGCTGACGAGGAAACTCTTGTCTGTTTGCAGGTATCGATCTCGACCGCCACCACGTGCGCAGCACCCACCGCAAGGCCCCCAAGAGCGACAATGCTTACCTCAAGCTCTTGGTGAAGCTCTACCGCTTCTTGGCCCGTAAGTCTTCAAATCTCCGTCAACCCGCCATCTTTTTCAAAGTCCCAGGAATGGCATTGTATTGACCTTCGCTCTCTATTTGCTAGGCCGCACCGACTCCGCCTTCAACAAAGTTGTCCTGCGCCGCCTGTTTATGTCCCGCATGAACCGCCCTCCTGTCTCCCTGTCCCGCATCAACTCCAACATCAGCAAGGATGAGAAGCGCACCGTCGTCATTGTCGGCACTGTCACCGACGACAACCGCCTGCTCGAGGTTCCCAAGGTGAACATCGCTGCGCTGCGCTTCACTGCCACTGCCCGCGCCCGTATTCTGGCTGCTGGTGGCACTGCTCAGACCCTCGATCAGCTCGCCCTCGAGAAGCCCACTGGTGCCAACACTCTTCTGCTGCGCGGCCCCAAGAACGCCCGTGAGGCCGTCAAGCACTTCGGCATGGGTCCTCACAAGCACAAGGTACATTTCCACAAGCCATACTGGGGGATAGAAAAACATGTTACAGGGCGGACAGATCTAACAATCTCTATAGAAGCCTCACGTCCTCTCCAAGGGCCGCAAGTTCGAGCGTGCCCGTGGTCGCAGACGATCTCGTGGTTTCAAGGTCTAAGGGCCTTACTTGTCTTGGACTCTGGGATTGGGTGGTCAAGGATCTGATGGTCCTCGCCCGGATGGCACGCCTGGAATGGTTCCTACGGCCACTCTCATGGTTACGGCCCCTTTGGTGCATTCACGAGGGCGTTGTGGTGGCGCGGCGTGGAATTGTTCTACCAAAAAGCTACTATGACTGAATTGAGAGACTTCATGTCGCTCAAACTTGATGACTGAGTTATGTGACGCATATCGCGTGATTGATGAGTTTACCATTAAGATTATAGGACGTCTCTATGCTAGTTGCTTCCTGTTGAGCAAATGATACCCGATGCCCGGGACGATCGAGCTGCCCTTTGGAGGCCCGCTGGGACTGTAACTCTGCACTGTTACTCTGTACTGGTGATACAGCCATTCGATGCTCGCTGTATGTCTAGCACCCTTGCGCATCATTCGAGGTGCCTTCGATCAGTCTCCTGCCAGGAAGTTGATGGTGAGTTATGTAGATCACAATGTAGGCCTCGCCGATGTGAGATCACCTCCCTTCGATGTCGGCCAGTGTGACCTCTCCTTTCCTCCGCAGTGCGACAAAGTATGCCTCCTTGGAATCCTGTGGCGAAGTCAGCCGTCGGACAAACATCACCAGCCATATCCACCCGAATTTCCGCCATGCAATATGGGACGGTGGTGAGAGGATGCGAAGCTATTCGTAAAGGATAATCCCGCTGCCTTACCTGGCGCGACGAGTCGGGCTTCTCCCTCTTGACATGCTCAAACATCTTCTGCAGCCTGTTCTGGAACAGCTTGTCCTCGGCGCCCGGGTAGAACTTGCACACGAAGTGGCCGCCATGTTTGAGATTCTCGGAGGCAAAGGTCAGAGCGGCGTAGCAGAGGTCCTGGTCTTGTCAGCCCGGCTGTCATCGATCGTGGGCAGGAGGGGGGCAGCAGGGAGCAGGATGCAACGAAAGGGGTGTTGGAAGGAGGCGCCGGCTTACTATGCTCAGCGCGTGGTCCCGGAATTTGATCCCGCTCGTGTTCATGAGCCTGTACGGTCTGCTCAGCGTGTTGATCCTGAAACCGGTTGTCTGGTACCAGGGTTCGCACATGTCGCTTATTACCACCTGTTGCCAATGTCAGCCGTTACTTCTCTGTCCCCGATACTGCATGAGATGTCGGAGGTCCCGACAGGTCGCGGGTCGCCGGCAGAACTCACATCCACCATCCGCCCTTCATCCTCCACCTCTGCCTCAGCAGCCTCGATGTCATGACTAGCCTGCTTCTCGAGGTCGATGTAGCTCGGCCTGTCCCGTATGACCTCACCACTAACGTCCACGTGTGTTCCTGCCTCGTTGACCTCACCCTCGTCGCCATCACCCCCGTCAAGGCTGCTGATCATCGCCTCAAACCGGCTCTCTAAACCCCTCTCCTTCCTCTTCCGTCTCACCTGCTCCACGAGCACTTCCTTCGCTAGCTTCCGCACGTGCGGATTCAGGAAGTTCCCCTGGATGCTCACCACGCCACGCGGCGGCTGGGCGGGGATCAGGTCGATGCCGACCACAACGCCGTGCGGTTTCGTCCGCTCCATGGCGACCTGTGACCACGAGCCGGGCGCGTAGCCCAGGTCGACGACCGTCTGGTTCTGCCTGAAGAGGCGATAGGCCGCGTCCATCTAGCACGGGCAGGTGAGATTGTGGCAGCCAGCGAGAGAGAGAGAGAGAGAGAGAGAGAGAGAGAGAGAGAGAGAGAGAGAGAAGGGAGGGGGGGGGGGGGTTGGGCGCGTGGACGGTCAGGCATGACATGATAGATAGACAGAGAAGGACGGACCTGGAGCAGTTTGTACGCGGCGCGGCTTTTGAGCTTTTGCACCTTGGCGAGTTGGACGTATTGGTCACGGGACTGGCGGTCCTTCCATTGCGAGTTTGACGACGAGCTCCGGGCGGCCGGTCGGGGCGCAAGCCTGCAAGCTGGACTTGTCCAGCTCGACGGCGGCGCCGGGCGGCGGGCGTTTGTTGGTGTGGTGAGCGTGAGGCGGCTTAGCGCACTCGTGATGATCCTCTCGCTGAGGGCTCCGCGACATGACGGGCCGCCTAGTACGGGCTGCATGAGAGGATTCTTCCGCCGTCGGGCGATTGCTTTCAGAGCATCCGTCAAAGCACCCTTGGTGGGTCGTATGTCGGAGAGCCGCGGCCTGGAGGATTTCAAGTCGTGTTCAGGTCGTGGAGCGGGCGAAAACATGGGGGTGTCAAGGTCGCGCCAATGAAATTCTCCACTACCACTAATATCAGCAGCAACAGCGGCTAGAATCGAATCAAGATTACTTCCCTCCAAGACAAGAGAGATCTTTCTACTGTGAAAAATCTGTTCGGCAAAGATAACTCTGACAAGAACGTGTCCATTCTTCCAGGGTCTTAATTTCCCTCAACCGAACTCTGTTGTCTTCTTTCCCTTTCTACCCGACTCCATGCCTGCGGGGAGAAAGCCACATGAGTAAATCTCTACAGCATGTTGTGGGACAAATTAGCAACTTCTACTATGCAAATTACAGGACGATCGGTTTCATATTGCCTCTAGTTCGAGACTAAGGATTGAATCTACCAGTACAATGATCAAACATCCCACGAGCCTTTACCCATCCGTGTCCATGAGACCTCCGGCCTGAACGCCATTTTCCCCAGAAAGCAAAGAGCAGAGCGATGTGAACTCCAGAACGATGCGTTAAATGCAAGCTCTCAGCATATCGGCTGTCACATCCTACCATGCTGTCCTCACCATGATATGTACATCGCACAGCGTCACAATCATGCAGGACGATCAAGCCAAGAAGCTGGCACCTACGCCTCTCCGGTCCTTCTTCAATGGCGAAAAGGACTTGCGTGGAAACGCTCCCCGCGCCAGAGCAGCTACCGGGCCCTTTCTTGCAGCCTTGATACCCATGGGCTTCCGCTTGGTGGCTGCGGATGCAACTGTGGGCACGGAGGGACCTGCCTCGCCGGCATCCTCGTCCTTGTCGAATAGCGTTCCCTTGTTGCTGGCACCTAGAAGCTTGCGCTTCTTCTTCTTGGGCTCCGGGTTGTCCGAGCTGGCATTTGACGTGTCTGCAGCGCTGGTGACAGTCGGGGCGGGCTTCTTACTTGTGGGTACGTTGTCTGTGGCAGCATTCTCCTGCCCAGCTTCCTCCGTTTCTTCGATGACCTTGTCGAGTGTGGAAGAAATGCTCGCCACGATAGTCTTGTTAGGCAGGGATTCTATCAACGCCTGCGCCTTGGGCCTACCACGGGCTTTCTTCTGTTCCGCAGCCGCGGGTTTAGATTTTGTTGCTCTGAGAGCCTCGACCAGTGATTTGGCGGGCTGCTTGTCCGTGGCAGGAATCTCCTCCATCGGCTCGGCCTCGGGCTCGATGATCGGGGCAGCGGGATCGCCTTTACCCTCGAGAATCGAAGGCTCTTCCGCCTCCTCTTCTATCGTCTCGCTCAAGGTGATAGTATTCGATTTATTGAGGAAGGGCGTGATGGAGAATGTGGACTTTTCGCCAACCGTGGTGAATTCAAGTCCTGCTCTCTTCTTAAGAGGGCGCTTCGTCTTTCCCTCCGTGTTACCAGGAGTATCCAGCATCATGTCGTCCACGCTGATCTCGTTAACCCGACGCTTCTTTCCGGCCTTGGCCTTGCTCGCGGGTTTCTTTGGCTCATCATCGTTTTTGATGGGCACGTTTGTTGTCGTAGTGCGAGCTTGAGTCAGCTCGGCGCGGACTTCCTTGAGCTCGCCACGCGTCTCACGCAGTTTGCTCTTGAACTCCTCGACGCGCTGCGTCAGCATCTCGACCTGGTCGCGCAAAGCAGCAGCCTCCTTTTCGCTACTCCTCTGCGCCCGTTCAGCCTCGCGCCTCTCGGACGCCAGCTCCTGCTCCAGCTCCTTAATCCTCTCCTTGGGCTCGGTCGGGCCCTTTCCGTCATCGCTGTCCTGCGAGCGCTTAGCCTTCTGAGCCGCACGCTTTTCATCGGCCAACTTCTTCTCCAGGTCCGCAACCTGCTGTCGCAGCTCCTCCTCAACATCGCTCTGCACTTTCTTGTGAGTCCTCTTGGCCTTCTCGAAGACCTTCTGCTCGTCCACTAGCCTCTTCTCTAGGTCGGCGACCTGTTGTCGAAGCCTGTCCTCTTCACTACTCTGCGCCTTGCCTTGAGCTTTCCTGGCCTTCTCGACCGTATTCTGCTCCATTGCAAGTTTCTCCTCCAGTTCGGCAAGGCGTGATCGGAGTTCATCCTCAACCTCATTGCCCCGGCTATCGTTGCGCTGTAGTGCCTTCTGAGTAGCGCGCTTCTCGTTGGCAAGTTCGACTTCGAGGGTATTGAGCTGGCGCTCGAGGGAGAGCTTCTCGGCCAGAACGTCTCTCTGGTGAAGTAATTGTGAGCGTAGATGGTCAATCTCGGGTTTCAGCACGGCCAGTTCGCGAGAGAGGGCCAGCTTCTCTGCTAGGGTCTTGGCGCTATCCTCGGACATATTGCTCGCAGAGAGCAACTCGGCCTGCAGTTTATTATACATACTCATCAGTTCACGCGCGCGACAGGTTTATGATTGAGCGGTTTCTTCATACCCTGAGTTCTGACTGCTGTCGCGCTTGCATCAGCAGCTGTGCCTCCTGACTGGTGCATGTCTGGTTCATGCGATCAAGCTGGACGCATAGACCATCATACTGTTGTGACAGCTTGCTGACCTGGCCGGTCTTGTCCTCCAGTTGGTCCCGTAGTGTGGCTGCCTCGTCCTGGAGGACCACAACGCGCAGCTTCAGGCGCCGCGCCTCCTCATCCTTGACCACGAGGTCTGCCTGATGCATGGCGCCTTGGTATCTCAAGTCTAAGACGTGGATCTCTTGTGTTCGCTGCTTGTGGAAGAGACCATGTCAGTAGGCATAGGCGTCAATTGGGGTGCCGCTGTGGTGACATGCCTGGTCTTGGTCCATGTTTACATGATCCGATGCGACGCGATGCTGTATCCCAGACCGGAAACCCATAAGATATCTGCAACGAGGAGTGGAACGAGGAAGTTTCCAGAAGGCAGAGGAGGCAAAAAGGGGGGGGCGAGGACAATTTGTGGTCTCGAGTGAAGGATCAGTCAGTCGAGAAGTAGTGCCTTGGAAGAGAGAATGCAGGTGTGTGTGTGCTGGAGTTGGCAGACGGCAGCTGGGGAAGAGCCCAAACGGTATCTGCGGGAAAGACGCTTGGACCACAACAACATACTTCTAGATTGGGGTTAGCGGGAGCCCCACCCATGAGGAGGCGGCAGGGGTCAGACCCTGACCGTGATTGACGCCTTGGCATGCGTGGCCAGAGCTCCAGACAACTGCTTGAGGCCAGCTGTTGGTGAAAGTTGAACGACGACCACCTACAACACCCACGCAATACTTCACATCACTTCCTCCCACCATCACCACCACTGCCACCATCCCACAGTTGCAGTTGTCAATTGGGAAGAAGGCTGGTACAACTTTCATTCATTCATTCATTCATTGTCCTATCAGGATTCCTTTCCTCGCATTCCAAGATGCGCTGGTCCTCGGTGCTCCTCCCCTTCTCCCTGCTCTTCGCGGGCGTCCTGGCCGGCGAGAACAGCAAACGGTTCACCCAATTCCACACGAAGGCCCTAGCCTCCCCTCCTATCAAGTTCGATGATGCCTCCTACAAAGAAGTCACCGCCCTGCCACGTGACTACTCCTTCGCCGTGCTCTTGACTGCTATCGATCCCCGCTTTGGCTGTCAGATGTGCCGTGAATTTGGCCCAGAGTGGGATCTGCTCAGCAGCTCCTGGACCAAAGGTGACAAGTCTGGCGAGTCAAAGGTGATCTTTGGCACACTGGACTTCAATGATGGCCGCGAGACCTTCATGTCTGTAAGTAGCAGATCACAGGCTTCTTGACCACTCCTCTTCCTGTGATCACAATTCTAATACCATTCCCACACTTCAGCTCGGCCTCCAGACGGCTCCTGTCCTTCTCTTCTTCCAGCCTACCACCGGCGAATTTGCAGTCTCCCAGTCCGAACCTCTGCGCTTCGACTTCAACTCTGGGTTTGTGATCTTGCACATATACCTTTGTTCCCCCCCCGCCTTCTGACTGGAAAAAACATCAAAATAGGAAACCTACTGCCGAATCTGTCTACGAATGGATCGTTCGTCACACTCCTGATCGTCCTCACCCTAAATTCACGAGACCCACCGACTACTTTTCAGCAATCGTTTCGATTGTTCTCGTCACTTTCATCGCAACTTTGGCTTACAATCTCTGGCCCTTGATCAACGAGTACCTCTTCAATCGCAGGGTTGTTATGATCTGTTCCATTGGCTTCATCCTCGCGCAGGTGGGCGGCTTTATGTATAACAATATTCGCAACACTCCATATGTCGGACAGGACGGCCGCGGTCACATCTCGTACTTTGCTGGAGGTTTCCAGAGCCAGTTTGGACTGGAGTCGCAGATTATTTCAACCTTGTGTAGGTTATTTTTTCCCTCCATTCACATTATCCTTTCGTGGCACGACCTAACTGACGTCCTACCACACAGACGGCTTCCTTGCATTGACGGCCGTCATACTGGGCGACAGGATTCCCCGCTACACCAGCAAGAGCAGGCAGCAGCTCGCTGTCATCGCCGCTGGTGGTGCCATGCTGCTGATTTACAGCTTCCTCCTCAGCATCTTCCGCATGAAGAACGGCGGCTACCCATTCTCCCTTCCGCCTTTCCTATGAGGCAGTGAGGTGGAATTTGCGTGGAGCAAGACCCGCATCAGACAAGGGGTATGCCCATACCATTGCGGTCGGGTTGCGCCTGTAAAGAGAAAGCTCTTGAGCGCTCTCGACGCTTCGCCGTTGCGGCCGCTGCGGCCGGATGCGCGACCCGTCACCGGCGACCGTCTGCTCTTTTCGGCATATCCCAAGCAATGTCACTGTACGATATATGAAAAGGGTCCGTGTATGGACATGCGATACAAAGATTCGTTAAATTCGGCCTACAAGGCTAGCCGTGTCTGCTTTATGCCACATGCCCATTACGTTCGGCTCCCATGTGCATGCGCTCCACCGTGAGCTGACCAGTGCGATTGTACATATCTAGAGTCTCCAGCTTCACCTGGTCGTGAGCTAAATGTACGCAAGCTCATCCAATCTCCCACCCAGCAGCTATATCGAGTGGCTCTGGCTGTAATCTTGAGGCCAGGCTCCTCGCTCCGCCTCGCTGCCCTCCCAGAGACCTCAATGCGTCCTATGATTAACATTAGAAGGAGACCAGCGCAATCAGGTTGAGCCACACACAATAGCTGGAGGACGGCGATAAGAAGTGAAATATGGAAAAGTCCGACTGGGGAGCGCATTGGTGAAGACTCTTGGGCTTAGGTAGGTAGGTGCGCCACATTGCTTACGCTGCCACCAAGAATAAGAGCTTAGGCGAAGCACAGCCCATACTGCAATGCATCACCGAAACCATTACGCGGGAGGAAGCGTGATACCATTAGATGGCCTATTCAGCGTCCCTTCTTATCCCCCAGTGATAGACTGTTTTCTTACGACACCTACAGCTCTACCTCGTTGCCTCGCGCCGTAGTAGAGCCGAATCTACTTCATGGGGCCACCTGCAGCCTTATTACACACAATTGAGACCTAAACACATTTCCGAGCATGTAGATTATCACAAAAGTGCAGACCCACCTATATAACCTCAGAGTCCTCTCGGTGCCATTCCCAGGTTCGACTCAACATGAACATTCACAAGTCTCTCGTCGCTCTCACCTTGCATTACCAAACCGCCCGGTCCCGAGTCCTAAATTAGGACCTCCTGCACGTCAATATCATCTGGAAGTTTCAACTTCGATCTTGTGGAAACTGTGACTCGTCGAAACCCAATGCCTATGGTGATGTTTGGCTCCCACAAAAGTGATGTCGAATCTGCCCACCGTAGACACTTCAAACGCCGGCGTACAGATTTGAGTCGACACCCAGACCAGGACATCGAAAGGGTAGCCTAGTGGTAGCCTTCGCAGTCTACCAGCCCATACCATCAAGCCATTCTGCATAGAGTTCTCAACCCGGAACCTGAGCGTAGTGGTTCCACGCCCGCCAGGACCACCAGTAGCGGGACTGATTGTTCAGCTCACCGTGTACCATGGCCACTACCGCTTGATCCCCGAAGGTTATCCTTCCGTGGTAAACGAGAACAGAAAGCCCAGGACGCTCATCAATCGGTAGGGAGTGCCCATAACCCGACTCCTACTGTCGAAGCCACATCTTGTTCGGGTCCGGGCGCACTACCGGGTCGGTGAGGGATGTCTATACTAACGTCGTTGATACGCTCCTGCTTACGGTCAATCGCCTGGACGTTATCTGCGAGAGTATCCAATTTCTCCGGCATACCACTTCTTTCAACCTGCCCAGCTGGGTTCCGGACTGGTCGCATGTGGCTGAGATGAATCCCCCAGGGGCATCCCCGTAATTTTCGTTTTGGGCAGATGGACCACGGAAGCAGGCTGTGTTCAACTTCCTGAGGGAGCGGCGGAACAAGTTCCAGATATCTGCCGTCTATCTGGGTAAGATCGAGAAGCACAGCATGGCGGTCGGTACATTATGCAGGCTACCTCACTTCCTCATGGCTTTTCTGGAGTGGAGATATTTGCTCCTGGAAGACTTTCGCGGCGCGGACAGGCAGACGGGTCTGACAGCCGTCTGATCAAGCAGTGGATGTAGTCCCAAGTTGCATCCCCGGGATCCCATACTCTTGTAGGCTGGTCAAAATCGAGTGTTCCTCCCTATGAACTTTAATGCTTCAAGGTGTATGAATCGATATGGTTGATTGATAGACCATTTAGAACATAGAGACTTGGGGCCAGCTGGGGTGGGCCTTCTTGCACATAGCTTACCAGGCGCTGTGTTGTGCGCGATGCGAGAACTGGTCATCGGCATCACCCTCACCCATCCTTGTCAAGGAAGCCTGCAGCCATAATGAGTCTTGTCGAGACATTTAGGGGCCCTTGATTGATCACTCAGCCTGGCTCCACAATGCTTTCTGTGGTCATCCATCCTGTCTTCGTAGACAGGGCGATGACTGTCACACTACATATGTGTGACAGAGCTGACATTTTCGAGGCGAGTAAAACAGGGACGGGGACGGGGCCGGGGCATGCCCAATGATTTTCAAAACAACATTTGTAACTAATCAATGTAATTTCCTGCCACGACCGTGGTGTTGCCAACCGGTGCATCACAATCGAGAAAGGGGGGGAAAGTCGTGAGGACATGATCCTGAAGTTACGACCAGCCATCAGGCAGGGCTGAAGCGCCCAAAGTGGCACGCGCGGACCACACAGGATACGGCATGGCCGCAAGTCGGGAGTGTGCCCCTGCTCGCGCACACATTCGTAGCTATCAGGAAGCAAGCACCTTTACGCGGAGCAGAGAGCAGGAAAGTAAAGTTTCAGGCCGCCTCGTCCCTTGGGACTCTCAAGCCCACACAAATATGCCTCATCTCGAGCCGCAGCCCACCGGTCCATCCATA
Source organism: Endothia cerciana (assembly GCA_026119935.1). Classification (NCBI taxonomy): domain Eukaryota; kingdom Fungi; phylum Ascomycota; class Sordariomycetes; order Diaporthales; family Cryphonectriaceae; genus Endothia; species Endothia cerciana. The sequence goes on from JALRMH010000066.1 coordinate 97,012, forward strand.
GAAAATCCTTTGATGCCCTTCGAAGGGTGTGGAGAAGGAATGGGGTCCCAATGGTACAGCACACTCTGCCCGGATAGACTTTTTTTGTTTCTTGGGAGAACTGATCGCCTCGGATCAGGAAGGCCGATGAAACGGGCGATGTACTACGGTTAGCAATCATCCACAGGGCGGAGTCGACTATTACGCGATAGACATTTAGACGCGCCGAGAGGCCCAAGTCGACGATGAGTCGTCGCCATTGAACACAAGCCACATGAACTCATTCCAGCTACAGCCTTGCCGCGGGGATATCGCCTGACAGGAGACGGCTTGCTGGCACATGCAATGTCGAGAGCCAGTGAAACTGAGACTGGGAAAGCCTCATCACAGATAGAGAAACGCCGATAGGAGGCTAGCCTTGGCTGGTGAACGTGAATCGTCGACCGAAGGGCCTGGCATGGTCAGGTGGTGGGCCATAGTGGGTCTCGACCACGAGGAGAGGTCCAGGTCTGCTGCAGTAGAAGTCAAGTTTGGGCTCCCATATGCATGGAGCCGCAGGCTACACGCAGGTATGGGGAGATAAGGGTCCTTGCTTCTAATGTCGATCATCACGAGAGATACGCTGAGAAGCTGAAAGTCTGTGTATGGAGGGCGGCAGGGTATGATTATGGATTGGGATTTCTCGAGGAACCACTAAGTGATCGGCGGCACCTAGGAGGTCGGTCCCCCGCAGGCATCTTTCGGGTTCAAAGATACGCCTCACAAGGCATAAGGCCGGAGGTTGGAGGCCGTACGCATGAAGTAGCGGAGAAGCATACCGATACTCTCGCGCCTACCTTGAATGGACGAGGACTTTATAGACCCTATGTGCGTCGGGGCGGGCTGCGCTGGTGGCCTGTCTTATAATCCCGAGGGTCGGGATGACACGTTCGAGAAAACAGGTAGCGAGCAGTCGGTTGAGAGGCATGCATGTTCGTTTGAACTGTCATTGTTGATAAAAAACTTAGTCACGAGATGTCTAGGACTTTTTGCCGGATAGATCGGTAGGCGAGCCATGGTTGCTGCGTGGCTCGAGCGTCACACGTACATGCTGAAACCCAGGCACGGTTCGATATTGACTTCGGGTTGGATCGATAGTACAATCGGAGAAGAAAGTCTCGCTGCGAAGGTAAGCTTCCAGAATCGTACAATAAACTTGCCGAACCAAGAAGGTGGGTTGGCTCTCGCCGAGAACAAGTGCAAAAACGAGGCGAAAGTGAGGCGGATGATGCATCTGCAGTATAAGCACACCCCTGCAATGGCGATGCGTAACAGTCCCAAACTTCTCAAGCTTCGGGAACAAATATGCAGAATCCAAAGGAGCGTCCAGAGAGACGAAATCCGCGAATCGCTTGATTTGTTGAGGATATGGCGGTGTAGAACTCTAAGGCGAGCGTCAAGTACCTCAGTACTTAGCTTTCGTTCAAAACATTGGGTATTCAGACGTTCAGCACTGGTTGTGACCTCGAAATAGTCCGAGATGGAGGTCCAGTTTTGGCCTGGTAGAGAGGCAACAGCTTCAAAGTGTGGGTGACAGACGATACCGGAGCGTGAAACATAAATAACCGCATGCTTCCTCGGATCGTCATTCTGATGACCAAAGCCTGAGCATTTATCCGCCGACGTTCCTAATCCAGTCCCGTCCTCATCCGAAGTTCTCCCTGCACCCTGAAGCGGCGCTACGATGTCATACTCATCAACCCCTATGAACAAATACTGGATCCCGTCCCAAGATATCCACAAAAAGGTCATCACGCAGGAGCTTCAGTTCCACCTTGGGCCTGAGGCAACGGTGCGCCCTTTCACCCGCGAGGTGCGTTTACATCCGCGTCTGAACACTTGATCGAAAACGTCCCTGACCAGGCTTTCAACATCAGGGCGAGGATGGATTCCTCATCACTACGCCTGGTCCTTGTCTATCAGATGTGAGCCTCGCTCAAATCAGAGCTAAGAGCCGAGCCGAGTCGCCTTCGTTGACGTTATTGTCCAGGAACAGATTGATGACATCTGCGAAAAATCTCGCGAGATGTGGGAATTGAAAGCTGCGGCCCGGGCAACCGAGAACTCGGGGAAGGCCCTGAAGCGACCGCTGCATCAGCCTGTGGTTATTGAGAAGGCCGGGTCACACAATTCGTCGAGACACAGGAGGTAATGGAGACCTCTAAGACCAGTGCATGATCCCAACAAAGAAGAGCCCATCGCCAATGCTTCGAGGCAGCCGTAATGCCGGAAATTTACAGGGCCGGTATGGCAAGGTGCATAGAGTTCTGCCAATGCTCTTGATGCAAACACCCGACAGTGGTGGCCTAGATATGTTGAGAAGGGTGTTGTTCCATTGGGACCTTTGGCTGTCAGTGTTTATTTGGTGTAGATGTGTTAGCTCTGTGGCTTCTTTGGGAAACATGATGATGTCGTGGCCCAGCAAAAGGCCGCCATCTGTCATGGACTGCTTGAGCCAATAGAGGCTGCATCCATCCATCCAATATTGTGTTCCGCTGCAGCCAAAGAGAAGATTCCTAGATCTGCAGAGCCAACAATGCAGCGAATCATTGGGAGGTCCCTTTACTCCGATTTGCAGTGGCTATCGCTCGTCAATGTTCATCTGTGTGACACTTCATCGGCGTGATGCAAACATTGACATCAACAACCAACGAGCGTGGTGCGATGGATAGCCCGTGTGACCTGGCGATACAGTCGGTCGATTCAGTCGGTAGAATCCTGGCGGCTCCGCTCAAAGATCGATTTTCCAGTTCCCAGCACAGGAGCCATTGGTTGCCACAATCAGAAGACCCGACTAGGGTGGTTGATGTGAAGCTTGGCAGCAGCAGTGCAACACCCATCACATTAGGCCTGATCAATGGATTTGAGGAAGCTGCAGCTCTCATGATGCGGCAGATATCTTCTCTCTGCGAGTGTCTGTGGAGCTGATCGCCCCAGTGCCCTGAAATGACGACAGGCATGAGCCATAGGGTTGGCTGGCCGGCTTCTCAGTAAGGTGCGTTAGGAATCTTCGACAGAGAATATGCATCCTATTGATTTGGAGCCTCAAAATTTCGTTCCAGTTGTGTTTGGCTTCTGACGCTTCGTCTGAGGTTCGCTTGCCATCGCCATGTCGCCCACGCAGGTTTCATATCGTCCGATGTCCAAGGGCCCGGCAGACCACAACATGAGAGCCTGCACATGGACAGCGGAGGCGTCCATCTTGCGTTTCAACCGCTTCTTGGCTGATTGTGGCGGCGGTGAGGCAATGTATCCAATGACGTTCACCCACTGGCCGACCGAGGTCTGCTCAATGGTGAGCTTCTCCAGGATCAGACGCACGTCCACAGATGCCTCCTTGACTTCAGAGTACTTGGGAAAGTTGTGTTGAAGGATCAACCGCCCTGATGCGATGGAATATGAGGTGACGCTGGGACTGGGTCAGCTGTAATGTTCATGGCTGATGTTCCGAGGTTCCTTCGCGGCTGGTCAGGTGCTTGCTGTCCTACTGCTCTGCGGACCTGTCTCTGAGAAGGGGGTCTGACATACCATCCCAAGAAACGGACCTTGTCTCCAAAATCGCAAGATGGTAAAGATGACAAGAGAATAAGCTTGGAAGGGACAGGACCATTGGACATTCTCAACGCCCACACACGATTGGACTTCCGGATGACCTCAACCTGCATTCCACATCCATGATAGGAAGCAAAGCCAAGGGTGTTTGAGGCCAATGATATATCCAGAGATAAAGGAAGAAAGCCAAAGCGATGGTATATGCTGCAGAGAAGCGCTTATCCAAGTGAGATCGGATTGAGGTGCTGGTGACGGATGTTGGGTGAAGTCATCATCACGACTTCACTGGCCCTGCGACTGCCCAAGAAGATGCCTAATCCTGGGCGCGACGCGTCCTCCTTGAGGGTATGGCGGTGACTTAGGTAAGCCCTGCGTGGGCCAACGCTGGCGCATGCTGACAGGTGACAGATGCACGGACCAAGTCGGCTTCCTCTTTGAGGCTGGGCCTAGCGCATGGTCGGCATCACCAGGCCTGGCTGGACAGTGACGAATTAAGCTTGCATCATATCTCAACAGCCACTTCTCTAGGCCTCTACCAACATCCCCGCAAATCAATGTGACTGCCTTGCGACCACGACCACGATCAACGTACAGACAGTGACGACGACTTGATTCTACGAACGGCCTTCCTCTTGTCCTACCAGCGACCCTACGACTACGCCCAAGCACAGGAGGCTGCGACATCGCCGCCGGGCTTCTTGCCCTGTCATTGTCGAAATACCCCGCCGTTATCAGCAAACGAGCCCAACCCGAGGCCACCTGCCACGAGATCCCCGTCATATCCATCTCGAACCACGTGATAAGCGTATACCTCCCTAGAGTCTTTCCCTCGACATCTCGGCGAAATCGACCTCCTTTTGCGTACACTCGATACCGAATACAAGATGTCTGGCTGGGGCATGGGCTGGTTCGGCGGCGGTTCCGCCCAGGCAAAGAAAAATGCGCCCAAGAACGCCATCCTGGGGCTGCGCTCCCAGCTCGACATGCTGCAGAAGCGGGAAAAGCATCTACGGAACCAGATGGACGAGCAGACCGCCCAGGCCCGGAAGCACGTCAGCGCGAATAACAGCAATGGTGAGTCTATACCAGGACGATGAACACAAAGCCTCTCGAGACGGAGGTGCTGGCGTGCCCTGTGCTGACCCGAGCTTCTCTATCCATGATAGCCGCGAAAGCAGCACTGAAGCGGAAGAAGGCGCACGAGCACAGCCTTGAGCAGACCGAGGCACAGATCGGTACCCTGGAACAGCAAATAAACGCTATCGAGTCAGCCAACATCAACAAGGAGACGCTGCTGGCGATGGAGAAGGCCAGCGAAGCCATGAAGCAGATACACGGCAAGCTCACGCCTGAAAAGGTGGACGAGACTATGTATGCTATCCCTCCGCTTGGGAGTCCACCATCTGTTTCCCTACGCACGGACGATGACTGACCATGACCTTTTCTCCCAGGGACAAACTACGGGAACAGAACGCGCTTAGCGAGGAGATTGTCAATGCCATCACGAGTAACCAGATCGGAGAGGCGATTGACGATGACGACCTAGAAGCGGAACTGGACCAGTTGCAACAAGAGCAGCTGGACGAGCAGATGCTCAAGACCGGGTCTGTACCGGTATCAGATCAGATCAACCGCACGCCTGCCGTGCCTGCAGGGGACAGTGCGTTACGCCCCCCCCCCCCCCCGGAGACCTCTGCTTGACCTACGTGTGCTAACACCGACTGACAGTCAAGGGCAAAACACCCATCGCGGCCGAAGACGACGAAGAGGAAGAGTTGCGCAAGTTGCAGGCGGAGATGGCCATGTGAAACCTGACGCGGACTTGCCACGGCATTTACAATGTACTGTCACGATCTATCCACATGGAAGTTGCAAGGCAGGGCCTTTGTGGTGCTGCGGACGGAGGGACCTCCGACACGCTACACCAAGACGTGACATATGCGGCTGGGCTCCTTGGGGTACTGGCGTTGGCGTCTGGAGGCTGCATTATTCACTTGAAATGGAGAGAAGGCGGGCGAAATACCGCGGCAAGCTACCTTAAGACAGATCTCGAATCCATGTCCTGCCCCTGCCTGTCCTGCCCCTTAGTCTGATTGAACCTCCGCTTCTACCCATTATCCGGACTTCTTGAGTAGCCCCGCAATAACACCTGGGGTAGGATTATCTTTGCGTGTATATGAGGAACGGGATCCGGCAGGTTTAGAAGTTAGGCATGGACATGAACATGCAGTGAACGGGACCCATAGCATATTGCTGCCATTGGAGATATGGTCTGACGAGTAGACCTGATCAAGGCATACCAAGAGTATTTGTTTCCGGTGTTTTTGAAGACAGACAGACGCGGTGCACTGCCCCCCAAGGTTTGTCTAGACGTAGATTTGCGATCTGGTCACGGCCGAGGCTGAAGACCACCCAGACCGCCCTTTGATCTTGATACGGCGGGTGAGGTTGGCGGTGGGTCTTTGATGAGCATCCACTGCCCGATCACCCCATCTTTTTCCATGCCATGTAGGCTCACCGAGGAGGCCAGCATGCCCGTCGGATGAGGTTGGCTCTTGGATGAAATTGTATAAAAAAAACCCACCAAAAAAAACTTCTACATTGCTCGGTGTACATGTTGTAGAAGGAGAGGTAGAGTCGTGTTGGTTAATGCGTCGCCCGTCAAGGATGGCATGCCTACGACATCGAGCTGACCCTGGGATGGGACGAAAGTTCTTGGTACGCTAAATTGCCGAGCCCTGGGGCGAAGGACCTGTATACGCAGTACTGTTGACGCTGCTTGCTATCACTGTCTGTCTGTTCACTTCCTACATGGTACTTTTTCAACCTCCAGCGCTCCGGCCTCCCACAGATGTCTGATCCATAGCGATATCGACTCTACGAATTAACCTCTCTTCCCTCCCATTCGAAAAGGCCCTGCATCCAGGACCTCTTGTCTAAATGTCGTCGAACTGGTAGCCCCCCACATTCGGTAGCGAACGTGCCTCCAGGGTCTGACCATGCAAGACCCATGATGGCGGCTCTGCCAGCTGGCGGGCTCGACATTCGCGACTGCGACCCTCCCGTCCGGGGCGCGTCCAGGTGCGTCGCTGACCAACTTCTTGTACCCATGTGCTGTGCAGCCTCATCCAGCAGACAGAGCGCATAAAGGGGCTCCAGAAGCATAAGGTCTATCGTGGGCCACCATCCCGACCCCCAACATGCTCCGGATATCAAGTTCAATATCGCCCCACACGGAGATGCACGGTGCGATGCGATGTGATGCGATGCCTTTGGCCGATCTAGCACCGCGGCCTCGCCTCCCCCTCCCCCCTCGACCACAAGGACTGGACTGGTCAGCATCTCGTTGACCCTCCTTGGCGCCCATGTCTCCTGCGTGTCGTCAGCTCCTCTCAGTTCCCCGGATGCACGCACGGTAAGCAACCGGGGTCACCAGAAGCGACCGCGGCGCTGGCGAGCCACGTAGCACCCGTGGGAAGAAAAGAAAATCCCCCAAAAAATTCACCAACAGTAGCTTGGTACTCCGCACTCCATACAGCAGGACGCACATGCAGTCTGCAGCACGACATCTTTCTTTTGCTCGCAATCGGGCGCACGGCAGCAATTCTTTCATGCCTCACTGGTCCGTCCAGGGCGGCAGGCTTGGGTTTCCATGCTTGGCGCCACCTCCATTCGGCCGCTGGACAGAGCAAGCCGTACACCAACACCACAGAATACCCGGAATCACCAAAACCCCCTCGAGCTGTCGGAAGTTCTCAACATGCAATTCAGGGCTGTCCATGACATGTCAGGTCCCAGACTCAAGCTGGCCTGCATGGTCCAATTCAATCTGGTCCATACCCTCAGATGCGCCCCGTCCCTTGGCGAGCGGAATGCTGCATGGAAGAGCAAAGCTGTCTCCGCCCCCATGCCGTGTCGCTGAGAGCACTGCAGCTGTCTCTTATACTTGCCCCTTTGGACTTGACGGTGAGGGTGTATCCAGTTCCCCCCCCCCCCCCTCTCAGTCCCCTACCTGGTAGATCTGCGCCTTTCATGCCCAGCTTTCGAGCCTGGCCTGTTGTGCTAGGCCGCCAGACATCACACCCCCCATCCCGGCACTCTTGTTTCCACCATTCGGTGTGACTCGCCGGTCATTTGTTGATCCTTTTCATATCGGGTCTCACCTACATAGTGCGGTAGCAATGATTTGCTCTGCTTTCTTGCCCTGCTTCCCCAGACCGGCTGCGATCACTCGACGTGGCGCCTGCCGTTGTCACGACTCACGACGTTGAACCGGCTAGTCGATCCACATCGACATGCTGGCCACTGGAGGACATTTCCCTATTGAACCATCGCTTTGCTGGCATGGATGGAGCCGAGGATTTTTTTTTCCCTCTCAAAAGTGGGACACCGCGGTAATCACAATGTGGGGCATCAAGCGAGCGCAAGGAACCGACGTTTCTCGCGTCTCTCCTCTCCCCGTGTTTGTACCATAGTATCTTATCCCACCGTGATCACGGTTCATAAGTACCTCATGACAGGGGTGCCATGGCCTCATCATTGGTGATATTACCTTGTTCCTGTGGGGTATCGCCAGAGTGGACGTCGACGAGCTTGTTGCCGGGACACCCTTTCCCACCCACAGGACCGCAACTTGCAAATTTTCAAACGGCGGTTCACCTCTCCCACTTCCCAAGCGTTTCCTTGCGTGCCATCTTGTACTGGTTCCTGAATCACGATATACCTCTTGTTATACCCAAGCCTGCTTGCTGATCCTGGGCAGCTTCAGCGCTTGAACCTGCGAGAACTTCCTGCAGAACTGTTGGTCATTTACGCGCATCTAGGCATCGGTCGTGTCTCTTGCTTTTGATCGCTGCCTGTTGCATAATACCCGAGTAGGTAGCTTCCTAATTCTTACTCCTGCGTGCCACGACATCACACACCCTCGTGGACGTACGACACAACACCCAAACGAGACCAATCATTTCTCCAAGCGCCCTTCGCCCCACAAAGTCTCATAGGCCTCTGTGCCTGTTGGGTACCGATCTGGCCCGACCTGCATCTTCCTGCAGCTGCAAGACAAAGTCCCCAGGAAAACACGAAACCCACGTTTTGACATGGCGGACGATAATAAGAAGACCAGGCCCCAAGAGCCCCCCTCTCTTGCTGTGGCCGCTTCTTTCAGTCATGACCATCAAGCGGCCGTGTCCCCGGTCTCTTCAGTATGAGTTACCCAACGCAGCAAACGTTCCGCCCCGTCGAGGCAAATATCGACCTTTCCCGACTGCAGCTCTCAGAATATCCTAACCGCAGTTTGCAGGTAGCGGACTACTCCCAGGTTGAGTTTCTGGAACAGTCTGATTCCGAGGGGGAGCAAGGTGATGAGGCCATGAATTATTCATATGAGAACAGTGAGTCACTTTCATTCTTGTCTCACATTGATCAGCCCACTATCAGGTTTGTTGACCACCTATCCAGCCGCCGCCGGGGCTGAGGAGGTTCCTGTGTCTCCCACCTCGCCCACGGGCGGCTCAGCGCCCAGCAAGAAGACCTTGAAGAACAAGTCCAAGAAAGCAAAGCAGAAGGCCAAGGCCAAGGAGAAGAAGGCGACTGCCACTGCTGTGCTCGCCGACGGTGAAAGCGCTACATCATCGCGGCCTCAGACACCCCTGTCATCACTATCAACAACGTCGCCCTTATCACCTCTCTCGGGCAATGACACTGAGGAAACCACCTCTGAGAAGAGCAAATCCAAGAAGAAGAAGAAGAAGTCCAAGAAGAGCCCTATCTCTTCCGAGGCCACTTCCGCGGCGACTGAGCCCGCCATTGAGTCGTTGAACAGTAAACTGGAGGAGCCAACACCGGTCCCCGAGCCTGTTGTGGAGGAGAGCCAGGTCGAGGAGCCTGAAAAGCCTATCGAGCCGGTTGTGGACGCCAAGGTCGACGACGAGCCCGAGGCCAATTCAGGACTCCCTGAGACAAATGGAGCAGAGGAGTCAACACCTCCAGAGGCGAGCGGCGAAGCTGCCACTCCCGAAGCCCCGGAGAGCAAGGCCGAGGAGCCTGCAGAGTCCACCGGGCCAATTGCCGAGAGCAAGGTCGACGACGGCCCCGAGGTAGCCTCGGAGGAACCTGAGAAAGATGGCACAGAGGAGTCGGCACCCGTGGAGGCCGATGGTGATGCTGCTGCCGCCGTCGAAGCTCAGGAGACCACGGTCGAGGAGCCCACGGACTCCAGCGTGTTCGACAGCAAAATTGAGGACAGCCCCGAGAGCGCCTTGGAACCATCTGAGAAGACTGAGGAGGAGATAGCAGTCCCAGATACCAACGGCGATGCTCTTGTCTCTGAACTCAAGGAGAGCAGCGAGCCAGCGCCCAGCTCAGAAGCTGTTGAGATCCCGGAAACCAAGGATGGGGAGGAGGTCGGCGCTCCTGAAGAGCCTATCTCTGAGCTCAAGGAAAGCAGTGAGCCAGAGCCCAGCCCAGAGGCTGTTGGGGGCCCGGAAAGCAAGGAAGAGGAGGACGCCGCCCCTGAAGAGCCCGTCTCTGAGCTCAAGGAAAACAGCGAGCCAGAGGCCAGCTCAGAGGTTGCTGAGGTCCCGGAAACCAAGCAGGAAGAGGAGGCCGCCGCTCCTGAAGAGCCTGTTCCTACCCCCGTCGAGGTTGAGGAATCGAAGACTGAGGAGCCACTTGCGGCACAAGAGGAGGAGCCTGCACCAAAGTCTGTCGAGGACGACGACGTTGTCCCCACAACTAAGGAGCCTTCCGAGCCAGTTGAGCCAGTTCAAGAACCGTCGACTGTTGAACTCCGGGAGGAGGTCGCTCCGGGTAGCGAGGAGGTGGCTGAACCGAGTCAAGAAGTCGATGACACACCCATCAAATCCAAGGAGGACGACAGCAAGGACGATCAGCCCACCGCTCCTGCAGCTGAGGAGCCATCTGAGCCAATTGAACCAGCCCAAGAATTATCAACGAACGAGACGGGCACTGACGCCGCTCCGGTGATTGAGGACGTGATTGAACCAAGCAAGGAAGTTGACAGCACACCCACTGAGTCGAAGGAGGAGGAGGAGGAGGAGGAGGAGGAGGGGGGGGGGGAGAGCAAGGTCGAGCAGCCTGCCATCGCTGAGACGACTGAGCAGCTTCCAGAGCCAGTATCCGAGGAGCCTGCAGCCGCCGAGGTTCAGACCGAGGCGGTCCAGGAACCCGAGCAGCCAACATCTGTCGCCCAAGACGCGGTTGCGCCCGAGGAAGTCCAGAACAACGCCGTGCCAGCGGCCACCGAAGACTTGCCAGCAGAGCCCGAGAACCCTATTGACGAGGCTTCCGCACCCGAACTGGACGCTCAAGAAGTGCAGGCCCCCGTCGCCATGCCAGAATCCGTGGCAGCCCCAGCCGAGCCGGAGGCTGCCGAGTCCAAGGACGAGGAGGAGCCAACACAAGCCTCGACAGGGGAGGAGCTAACCGCTCCCGCTGAGGAAGTTCCAGTGACGGCTGTGGAGCCGGCCGCCGAGAGCAAGACAGAAGAGGCGCCTGCCCCCCCTGCTGAGGATCCTGCCGCACCCGCTGAGGAACCTGCGGTAGCGGCTGAGGAGCCGGTCGCGGAGGCCAGCACTGAGCCGCAAGTCGAAGAAGGTAAAACTGAAGAAGAGGCTGACGCGCCTACTGAGGAAGTTGCGGTGCCGACTGAGGACCCGGTCACCAGTGGTGATAACCCGAGCGAGCCGGTCGCCGCCGCCACTGTTGAATCGCAGGTCGAGGAGAGCAAAGTTGAAGAGCCGGTTGCGGAAGACGCTCCTGTGTCAAAGGAGGAGACTCCTATCGTCGACGATGCTCCTGCCACAGAGGCGAATGCTGCTACCGACGATGTTCTGGGTGCAGATGTTGCTGCCACTCGAGACGTTACTGCAATGGAAGAGATCGTCGAGGAGAAGCCTTCCGATGCCACTCTCGAGCCTGAAACTTCGGCCACGGAGATTGCGGCCGAGCCCGAGACAGCGAAGCAAGCGGAGACCCAGGAGATCGAGGGTGAGAACAAGGAGGATGTGACTAATCAAGGTGAGAACCTCTCTGCAAATGCATTTGGTGATAATTCCCCCTCTGTTCAAGGCGTTGGCGAGAACCATGTTGCTTCGATAAGTCCTGTCTGCGCGAGCCTGTCACTCTCTGAGAGCGAAACTCGAGACCGTGGGGACAAAGATGTTGAGAAGACGACAGGCGGCGAGGCCGCGCCTCCGTCATCATCGATCGAGATTCAAGAAGGTGGCCCCCAGGTTGAGGAGCCACAGCAAGAGCAGTCATCAGACGTGCTTGTGCAACAAGAAGAGGCCCCAATTCCGATTGCGGAAGCCATTCCGAGCACTCTCATCTCGCATGATGTCTCTGCTGTCAGCGAGAGCGACAACAAGGTCGACGACACGCCTGATGATGATATAGTGGACACGCCTGACGATAACGTTGGTGAATCATCAGTCAAGACATCAGTGGACAAGCCGGAAGCCGAGACACAGCCAACAAGCGACGAGGAAACTCGCGGCGAGCAAAAAGACGTTCTCAGCCAAGAGTCTGCCGATGAGGCCCAACAACCTTCGCCAGTATCCGAGCCTGAGATCGAGACCGTCCACGCTCCTGCAGAAGAACCCAGAGAGCAAGTTGGTGAGAGCAGTTCTTCATTGCCCGCGGAGGAGCTTGTCAGCGAAGAGCCTGCCAGCAAGGATGTGAAGGAGCAGCCTGGCCAAGACAACGACAATGTACACGAGCTGGGCGTGGCAGCCGGCACAGTGGCTGCTGGGTCTCTTTTGATGGCTCCTGCGGTGGCGGCTGCAAGTCACGAGGTTGACAAGAAGTCTGGATCAGTGTCCGAGGAAGTCTTGTCCCGGGACATTTCAGAGGGTAATCCCACGGAGCCATCGGCTCATGATCTTCCCCCTTCCTCCGCATCCCCTGCCCCCAATGCTGCTACCACTGTCGAGCCTGCCAAGAAACTTCCATCTGCCGGGTCACAGTACGGCACATTCAGTACAGAACAAGAAGAAGCGCAGCCATCCTCTGCTGAGGGTGAGCGTGAGCGTGCCAGTGGTGTCGCCGAGTCTTCAGCCAGGTCTCTCAAGGACGTCGTGGTGAAGGATGAGGTCGGCGGGCATTCGTTTGCCGCTGCATCTACTACATCAGGCAAGCTTACCATCCTAGCATCAGTTGCCCTCGGTGTGTACGCCGTGTTCAAACTCGCTAATGGTACGTGGGGCTCAAGGTACCCTTGAGCCGACCCAATGTGAGCCAGCATCGAGCTCTGCCGACGACGACTCTGACCCGGTCGTCGCGCGGGATGAGGGCGAGCACAACACTAGGTCTGGGGACGGGGATGCAGAGAAAGAGGATGATCATGACATTGATGATGCTGCTGTGAGAGATACTACTGATGAAAAGGGAATCGCCACTCATTCTTCTGAGGTTGCGGACGCGGAGCAGCCTCGCGACGAAAGTTCGCAACCCGAGGTCGACTCGCCAAGCTCGCAAGTCGAGCACGAGTCGGACACAATCCATGCGGAGGTCGAATCCGGTACATCACCGAAGGAAGGAGACGGACAGATTGAGAAGCCACCAACACCTGAAGACACACCAAGAGGCATTGAAACCGCATCACCACAGCCCGAAGCCACGACTGAGGATCAACCTAGCACATCCGAGATGCCGCAAGAGATCAGTCCCTCGCTGGCCGATGACGAGGTCGACACTACGCAAGACAGTCATGCAGAATCAACCGTCGAGACCAAGCAGGACGAGGCGAGCCTGGACACGTCAGCAGTGGCCGAAGGACATGGAGTTCTGGCCGATGATATAATCACGACGGAGGACTCACCGGCCATAGATGACTCCACTGCACGTGGCGACCTAGCCATCAAAGAGCTAGATAATAGTGTTCAGCCGCCGGCGGACGAGTCAGAATCGCGCCCAGAGGACCCATCTGATAGCCAGGACCATCCAAGCAACTTGCCACACGAGACAACGAGTGATTCAGCAGTCGAGCCGGGAAAGTTGGGAGATGTCGATGAGCCACAAGAGAGCATAGTTGAGACCGTCACAGAGAACAAAATTCCAGAGGACACTGTTCCACAGCAGGCTGTCCAAAACGAGCCAATGCATGAAGCACCTCCCCAAGCTGAGCCCCTGGAGGCGGGGCCTGACAACGCAATAATCGAGAACACAGACGCCGAGATCCTGCAAGAAGAGCCGGCCCAAGATGACGGCCAGCCAGCCATCAATGCAGCTGATAGTTTGTCACCAGCAGCAGAAGCAGTTCTCGAACAGACATCGGCTTCTGAATCAGCAGCTGACGATCAGAAACGCGACTCTGCTGTGAACCTCGACCCTGGTGATGGCAATGTCTTGGATTTAGAATCAAAAGACATCGAGAAGTCCACAGGACAAGATCACGGTGCCGTAATAATAGGTGCTCCTGGCGAAGATGCTCCTCAAGAGAGTTCTGAATCACCAGAAGGGCCCGACCAGCCATCTACAGTTGAGCATCCTACGATGGTGTCTGATGCACCGCGCGACGGAGACGATGGCCCTCAGGAGGACGTGGATGCGACTATTGTTCAAAGTGACGAGCAGCCCAGCGTTGAGGGGGGGGATCAAAAGCCCTCAGTCGTTCATGAGGAGGGCTTGGCATCGGATGAACAACCAATCCCGGAGGAGACCAGCGAGGAGCGAACAAACGTCGATGGTGGCGATCAAGAGCCGTCACAAGGCTTATCTGAGGAGAAAGTGGTACCAGATGACAGCTTAGCCCACGAGGGCTCTGTTGATAAGCCAGAGGCCATGACTGAGTCCGAGGAGCAAGAACAAGCCAAGTCAGAGGCAGTCATCGGTCAAGATCAGAGTGACTCAGGCCAACCACCAGCAGATGCCCCGATATCTGAGCCAAACCTTGATAAGGGTGGTGATGATAATCTCGAAGACGCCGCTTTTGCAGCAGGTGTGGCAACTACTATCGTTGCCGCTGCCGTAATGGCAAATCAGGAATTATCCACCAGTGGGGACGAGCAATCGTCTCCAGAGGCCCTCCCTGAGACGTTGGAAGAGGTTGATAGTCCTCGCAAACCCGACGAAGCCACTGATCCAGCGGAAGCTCCACCGTCTTCTGAGATCGACGATCCTGGAGTAGCTGTCTCAGAAGAACCATTGCCTGAACCCGGTCCTGCGGTCGACAAACCCGCAGTGGTCGAGCCAGATACAGACGCTGCACTCAATCAGAACTCCAAACCTCGCTTCAGTCGCCGTGACTCATCGACGCAGACTGACGAGCTCTGGCGGCCAAGAACTCCTCTTCCGCGGCGGGACAGCACCTCAGCTGTCGTGCTTCCAGATGCAAACGACTCAGATACCAAGAAGCTCACTCAAGACGGGCTTTCAAGGAGTGTGAGCACGCGCAGTACCCAGCAGGCCGAAGAGGTCGTCGCTGCAGCTGTGATCATCCGCGCGGCTGCCGATACCTTAGGCGACACCAGCGACCTTGTGGCAGACGCCGTCAAGGATTTGAAGCAACATGGAACCGCTGACGCCCCTTCGAACGCCAAGGATAGGAGGAGAAGCACGGGGGATGCTAACGGCAGACTTCGTGCCTCTACTAACAGGCTCGCAGGTGTCGATAAGACTTCTAAGGAGGATAAGGCGTACCCGCCGCGTGCCAGGTCAGGCACTCATGGTTCACGCTCCAGCCGACCCAGCACCCGTGATAGCAAGGAGGGCGCACCCAAGTCATTGCACCGCCACTCTTCCCACAGACACCGCCACGAGGGTGATCGCGAGGTTGAGCAGGGGAGCCCTCAGACTCCACCACGCACGGCGGAGAGCGGTCACGGCAGCCACCGCTCTAGAAAGGAGCGCACGCCTCAAGAGCAAGCTGAGCATGACAGGCGCAAGGAGGAGCGCCGCCTCGCCCGCAAGAGGGAAGAAGAGCGTGAGAACGTCAAGACCGACTCACCCTCCACCAGTTCCAAAGGCAAGGAGGCAGAGACCCCGCCAGCCAGCGATAGCAAGAGCTCGCGCCGAGTCAGCTCTAGTCGCAGGGAGCTTGCGCCTTCCGGCGCCTCCACCGGCCGCACTGAGAGCTCTGCGCCGCCACAGGCGAGCAAGAAGTTCTTCGACTTGAAGGGGGGCCAGTCTGTGCTCGACACCAAATTCGGCGGACCGCTTGAGGCTGAGGCAGCTCACAAGGAGGGCTCGCTCAAGCGCACTCACACGGCGACGTCCAGCAGGGAAAAGGGAATACGCCGCTCGCTGAGCCAGAGCAACACCAAGCTGGAGAAGGCCCGCGCGGAGGAGTCTATCAAGACGAGTAAGGAGAAGGAAAAGGTTGCGCCTTCAACTCCTAGCACCTCCAACGGTCATGAGTCCAAGGAGGAAGGCAAGAGCCGCGATGACAAGCACCGCAGGTCTAGGATGGAGAGGCGGGGGTCACAGCAGAAGGAGGCTGGCCACAAGGAGGAGAAGGAGAAGAAGAAGCCTGGTGGGCTCAAGGGGATGTTCAAGAGGATGTTCTCTTCCTAATCTCGTCGATCGGATCCTGGTCCCTGGCTGGCGGAGAAGAATTCAAGGGTGATCCGGAAAAGGGCTCGTATGGAAAAAAGGTGTGGAGGTTGGTGGTCACGGAAAAGTCAGGTGGCGGGAGTGGTGGGATATCGGCCTCGTCTTCATTGTGTTCGCTCATTATTAATCTGTCTACTTTCTTTAATCCTGTCTCGTGACGAGGGACTATTAGTGGTCACGCAGCATGGGCGGGCGATCATGATGGACTGTGTACCGCTTGGACACCCGTACGCGGCAGTATTCCGAGGTTGGGAAAGAAGAAAAAGGAGGGCTGGGCAAGCTGAGAGGAGCTGGTGCGGTGAGGGGAGGAAAGAACAGCTGTGTTTGTAGGATTTTCATGAACTCATTGTGTTGATCTATTAACATGCCTTGAGCAGTTTTTGATAACCCTCTGCTTCACTATCAGCCCAGAAATCATTTTTCGTCCCTTCTATACATCTCAGCTTATCTCGTTACGCCTAGATCAAACAAATCGAGACACCCGATCGATTCTCGCGTCCTCGCTGCCTTTTGTTTCGTTTGCCTGCCAGCAGTAATGGTCCCCATTGATTGGGGTTTTGGGGGGGGGGTAGGGGCAGGGGACAATTCGGTTGAAATGGAGACACCCAGAAATACATAAAATGCCGCGGCCGCCCTGGTCAGAACTTGCGTGTTCAGTAATAGTCTGCCACCCCAGAAGCCATCTTCATAATACCTAGGTTGCTATATTTATTGAGTGAAGTCTCCCATCCGTCTTGATCTCCTCCTCCGCTAACCCCCCTCCAACTGCCCTTGCGCGCTGGGTTCCATCTCTCTTCCATACCACGGTGGCCACAAGCACTACTTAAGTAAATGTGGTATCCATAGTGTGACGCTCAACATGGTCCATTCTTTGATCTCGTGCTCTTTACTTCGTCGGCATAACCTGACCTTGTCAAAGAATGCGAATGAGCCGGCCGCCGATAGCTTCGTCAAAACATCGTAGTAACCAACGAGGAGTTGATGGCTGGATACCCAGAAAGTCCGCATGAGCCACAGTTCCTCATAGTACCTTTCTATCGAAAGACGTCCTTTGGACGGCAACAGAGACCCTCACAAGGACTCCATGGCTTTAGGCTAAAACTTAGAATGGGGTCTCAGCTAATAGGCCAAGCAGACGCTTAATTTCCTCTCCTGTCCTGTTTTCAGGCTGCTTGGGCCATGGATGCCGTGGACATGACAGAGAGCTAGAGCACTAATCCCGAATAGGCACGGAGGACGAAGAACACGAAGACCTGTTCTGGATGAAAACCAGACTGTCGAGACTGTAGTGCGATGGGCGGCAGCGGAAGCTAGAGTAAACAAATTCCCGGCAGAATGGAGATTTCAAACAGAGCCAAGAGTTACATAGTTATTGCGGAGGGCGAGATATACAAAAGACCTCTCTGAACTCCAAAGGTAAGAGTTTGGGGCATCATCTCGGTTCTGGCAAGCATACCTATCCAGTGTATGAGGCGGCCACCACTTGCACGTCGATCACATATACGAAATAATGGTCACCGTCCTCCTCGCCGCACTGCTAGCGGCCGTTGGCCCAGCAGCAGCCCAGCTCAACAGCCTCGCAAAATCTGCGGGCCTGTTGTACTTTGGCACCGCCGTTGACAATCCCAGCCTGAGCAACTCTGCTTATACGGCAATCGCGTTCAACTCGAGCGAGTTTGGTCAAATTACGCCGGCGAACGGCCAGAAGTGGGACGCTGTTGAGCCCTCCAACGGTGTCTTCAGCTATACAAATGGAGATGCTATCACGACGAAAGCCCGCGCGGCTGGGCAAATTCTGAGGTGCCACAACCTCGTCTGGTATAATCAGCTCCCCAGCTGGGGTAGGTCCCACCTGAAGCCGCTCATAGATGTAAAATGGTCCATTGCTAATGTCTATAAAGTATCGAGTGGCTCTTGGACTACCTCGTCGCTGGAAAACGTGATTACGACCCACATCACCAACGAGGTCACCCATGCAAGTCTCTCTAACACGACTGTTGCTTCACTGACGCATGCTGATACTTCGTTATAGTACAAGGGGCAATGCTACGCGTGGGACGTCGTGAACGAGGCACTGGACGACTCTGGGAATTATCGAACCGACGTCTTTTACAACATACTTGGGACAAGCTACATTCCATTCGCATTCAAAGCTGCTGCAGCTGCGGATTCAGCAGCCAAACTGTACTACAACGATTATAACATCGAGTACAGCGGCGCAAAGGCCACAGCCGCCATCAACATCGTCAAAAATATACAGGCCTCTGGTGGCCAGATTGACGGTGTGGGCTTGCAAGGTCACTTCATCGTTGGGTCGACCCCATCTAAATCGTCCCTTGTCAGTGCTCTCCAGGCCTTCACGGCCCTCGGTGTCGAGGTGGCGTACACGGAGTTGGATATAAGGCACTCTAGTGTTCCAGCCAGTGCAGCGGCACAGCAGCAACAAGCGACAGATTACGTGACTGTCGTCAGTGCGTGTCTCTCGGTCGCGAAATGCGTGGGTGTGACTGTGTGGGACTTTGATGACCAGGTAAGTACTGAGCGAGGAACAAAATCCTGGGGGGAGAGACGGCTTCTTGAAACTTCTACTGAGGAACCTTCGCTTTCAGTACTCCTGGGTGCCATCGACATTCTCCGGCTCAGGCGAGGCCGACTTATGGTCTTCCAACTTGGTCAAGAAGCCAGCCTACACGAGTATCGCGAGTTTCCTAAAGAGCGCCGCGGCAACCGCGCCCGCATCGTCAACAGCTGCTTCTTCCAGCGTGTCGACTTGTGAGTTTACATCTGATGGGCGTATCCTGGTATAACAGCTGACCTGGCAAAAGCTGTACCCACGACCTTGTCTTCGGTCACATCTGCACCAACTACTACATCTGCACCAACTACTACAGCCGCACCAAGTACCTCTGCCGCTGTCGGAGCCAACGGCCATTACTCACAGGTACCTACTCATTCACCATTGTGAGTGTGGACGTAGTAATAGCTAACAATTTCTAGTGTAGTGGACAAGGGTTCTCGGGCGCACCAGGCTGTGCTTCTCCTTATACTTGCTCAATGGTCAACGCCTACTATGCTCAGTGCCTGTGATAGATTTAGACCGCAGTGGTAGACTCGCATTCGTATTCAAATATAACGTATACACCCAGGCTCCCGGCCAGCATAGCCTCTTATTCGTGAAATATACCTTGAACGTCCTGACTACCAAGCAGATAGGAAGTCTTTTGTTGCGGCTGATACTACATGCTAGGGTTCTAGTGCTTGCTCTCATACGACCTTTGCATCGCAGTCCATGGATGAATCAAGCTTGAAGAGCCTCTTTGCATTCTCCCTTCCAATATTGGCCTTATCGGTGAGATTGAGCTCGGTGTTATCGAACCATGTGCAGGCAGGCTCGAATTTCTCGAATGGGTAGTCCACGGAGAACATGATCCTGTCGGATCCGACCTCGTTTATGCAGAAGTTGAGAGTTGAAGAGGAGAAATGTCCACTGGTCGTGACCCAGATGTTCTCGTTGAAGTAGTCCCGGATCGTCTTATTGCAGCTGAGGCCAAGAGGCTTCTTGACATCCTCGAACCAATGATTTATGCGCCACATGTCGAAGGGGATGTGCTCGCCGAGATGACCCGGGATGACTTGAAGCTTGGGGTGGCGGTCGAAGACGCCGTTGATGACCATACCCTAGGTCAGACTGAGTAATAACCCATTGGGCTAGTTTGTCTTCTTGGCTAATAGATGTGTCTTTGCTGAGACTAATGGGCACGTCGGTGTTGTTGTCGGCCAAGAATTCTTTGCTGAAGTGTAGCCCTCGGAATGCCCCAGTCTAAGGCGGCCTTTCTGACTGATTGGCCATTTCTGACGGCCTCAATGGCCTGGATAACTTCAGATTCCGTATAGGCCTTCATTGGTTAATAATAAAGATAATCTGAAAAAATGAAGTTATTCGGATGAGAATTAAACGAGAAACAGTGCAGTAAAAATGGGTGGTTGAAAAAATAGGGTGGCTGGCCAGGGTGGCTAACAACAGGGGGTGGCTAACAACCCTGCCTTTTGACTTATAGCTTTCGTAAGTTAGGCTTTTAAGTCTAAGCAAAGTAGACTTATAAATATCATTTTTTGTAAATTCCCTATAAGCTGCATGACCTTTTGACTAGGCCACATGAGCCATATGCCCTGTGGTGTGTTTGCATGGCAGGAAAGACAATACCAGAGCGAAGAAAGGAGAAAAGAAGCCAAAAAAAAAAAGAGGACTTACTCGGACTCGAACCAAGGACCTTGGGATCTGCAATCCCACGCTATAACCGCTTAGCTATAAGTCCTGGAACTAAACTTGTTCATCACTAAATCAAGGTATTTATGAAGCTAAATGAGACTATGACGTCAAGACCCATGTCCAGGGGGTATCTAGTTGGGGAGGAAGCACCCATGGTGTAGCGCAAAGGACTGTTTATGTTTTTGCTTCTGCGCAACCCAACGAGGCGTTGTCGTTTTAGGCGGACGTTGCGGGCACGTTCGGTCGTGAGCTTCTTGTGGCTCGGGAATAGCCAAACAGGGGTGCACAAAATGGTGAATGTCACAATCGCCATCTGCCGGTTATTGGAGTGTGGAAACTTGGTCTAACCTGGTTGTGCTCGAATATCCATCTAAGCATGGTCTACAGTCACCACTGCGTGGCTCGTCGTAGCTTACCCAAGATAACCCAAAGAGACGAGGGAACCGGGGGTGTAGCGACAGGTGACAAGGACTCACGAGTAGTCCTTGCGTGGCCATTTGACCTGCCATGGGCAGAACCAAGATGAGCAGAAAGGCCATTCTGCTTCTGAATAGTCGGGCCCCAAGGGCGACTTCAAAATCCGTACATGATGCGGAGGCACACAACAGGCGCCCCGGTGGAAAGGACACAGCCCCGCTCACAACCATCATCGACGGTTCCAACTCGTCACCCGATCCATACTTCGCGATTGCCTACTGCCGCTATATATACGCGGCCGGGAGAGTAAGCTTAGTCTGGCGCTGCCGAGCTACGCATCACATTACTTCGACAACGTCCTGGTGGCCTATAATTCTAAGAAACGGTCATCACATCTTCCCGTTGCTAATTGACAAACAACAGACTGTGAACGCCCAAACACCAACAGTGGCTTTGCTATGGGGGAGACGAACCTCGATACCAAAAGCTTCATTACCAGAGAGTATTAATTTATTGTATCTCACGGCGCAAGGCTCAACGGTACGATCAGGGCAACTCGTAGCGTCTGTGTCGAGGTCAAGCGCCTTCGTCAGGGATCATAGTTGGGCGCCAGACTTCAGCTGCTAGGATTTCTGCTTCGCAAAGGGAACCGTAATAATTATTTGGGGACTTAGCTCCTTCCCACGAGATTCACGAGATTCACGGTCGGGATGATGTCTTGGGTGCCTTCCTAACCGCTCAGATAAAGAGAGGTCAGGGTTTTGTCTCTGTCTCCTTTCTCAAAGGCCTGGAGAGAGAGAGAGGTTGACTGGTATAAATAAACAACACGATTAATCCATCGGTTGACAGAAACTATCGTGATGCCCTCCTTACAGTGTTGAAAACTCGTAGCTACCACTTGTGAAAGTGTAGTCAGGGTCAGAAAGGTATGTGTGTAGTGGTCCGATTCCCCCGATCTAGCTAGGCAAATGGCTGGTTATTTATAGTGACTGTTACCACACAGTCCATCCTGAGTGAACGCATTCATGTTTAGATGAAGTCTGTATCACGTGCTAGTAACGTGGTGTCTGGTGTCTCTGCTATAGGGTGCCCTTGATGATGGTTCTACGAATGTACGGTAGTTTGTTCTCGACAGGTGGATAGAGAGAATGAGTATTCAAAGTGAGAGGAGAGATCGCAGGATATGAGATCGAAGGCCTCAAGGATATCAGAGGCGGAAAGGAGATGGCGGTCATAGAGACATGGTTGCGCAAGGGTTCGAAGCCTGGGAGGACGTGAAGAGCGGATTGTATCTGAGATGAGATGATCCATATTGTGAATGGGGTCCCGAGGGTTGACTGAAGCTGTTCGCTTCCGCTTCAGTAAGTAGGATGGGATATGTTGCTTGCCTTTGCCGCATCCGATGAACGCAACCGCATTAACGTAACCTCTTGTCCATATTCCTCGGTCACCATGCCCAACCCCCCCCCCCCCCAAAAAAAGGACAAGGAAGGAAAGCAGGAAGGACGAAAGAAAAGAAGGAAAAAAAAAAAAAAGGAGAAACCCAAGACCATTCCATGGAGACTCTCAACATCCCACGTCATTCCATGGGCCGCATATGGATTATAGAGCAAGATAGGATAGGAAGAGAGCAATTTATGGTATTGGGTAGGCGTATGAAGCCGTGAGGAGCGAGGATTCTGTCGAAGATAATAGGATAAAAAGTACATACGTACAGGTGTGGTTGTCGAGTACGAGGAGAAGCTGGTGGGTACAAACCCATTCTATGTAAGCTCCCTGATGATTCTGGTCCCCTAAAGCGATTGTTGCTACCTGACAAAATTGTTGTACAATTCATCTGCGATTTGCCTTTCCATCGGGTGTTGGCAGACGCTTAGCACCTGCATCGATGTCGATGATGCCCTGATATCGCTTCTGAGTACTGTGGCTCGTTTCAAACTTCAGGCACTAGTGGAATGACAATGGCCCATAGCTCCTTGAGTAGGGAGTATTATCTATGTTTCTGCCGCACCCCTGCGCCATGTACATATGTTCACCTGCGTCTAACTCTTGCCATCCAAACACACGCGCTTCAGGATCTACTGCGGAATTAAATTGGAAGAAAGTCCAAGTAACAGAAACATCTCTGTAGGACTAGTATAATCGATGAGCATGTCGGACGGCGTGCTCCTCGAATAATCTACATCGATGTATCTCGAATTCACTGCATGCTGCCTGGAGGTATTGCGTTCCGAGAAGACGGACGAAGTCTTCCCAAATGGCTTAACATGATTCTCCAGCTGCATCAGTGTTCATTCAAGATACATGAGTGAGTTCTCGGTTGTAGCTTCCAGAGCTGCAGGTTGAGTACACAGTTGCTCCATATGCACCGGCGAGGCGGGAGGACCTGGAAATGAAGCCCTGGGAGGTCCGAAGTAGGACTCCAGTCATCTCCACGCTGTAAACCAGGCGAAAGAGCACTGAGAAGCTACAATGAGGTTCTTCACGTGAGGTGGAGGTACCTTGTAGACTTTTCGTCTGCGGTCTCACCATGCTTTAGCTTGAAAAGCCCTGCCCCTTCGGGTTTATGAGGATCCTTACTATCGTGCAACCAGAAGGCAGGAACGCTGGATCCAACACTATGTGTTATTAGCCAGCCCTAACCTGGGTACGCTATCGACATTGGAGGTGCAGCAAACTACTAGTGCTTGTCAGCAAGTGGAGGATGCTATTGGAAGACCCTATCCAAATCAATTGCAGCTTAAGTCTGCCCCAACTGTGGACCTCCGTTCCGCAGTTTTCCAGCTCATTATCAAATCTGCAAAAGCCATATATTATATATATACATGAGAGGACCGCCGTATCCCTGGCCGGGCCACTCTCGACCGCCCACAGTCGACGTGGATGAACACGTAGGAGCGAGTGTCGAGGACACGTATCCAGCACAACCCGTCCTTCCAAGCCCCCTTTCGCACCTCAGGCAAAACTCTTCGCACTATATTCGTACTTCGATTGTACCATGTCTCCGCTCTCCGAGGACCACCCCTCGGACGTGACTGAGTAATCCTGCGTGACGGTGACCACGTGCTCGGACGAGCTGCCGCTCTGGGAGTCGGCATGGCGCATATAGCCCTTGCGGCTGGAGTCGAGGCCCATGGCACGCAGCTCCGTCGAGTTCGACTTGCTTGCCGACTTGCTCTGTGCTTGGTCCTGAAACATTTTAAACAGGGTGCGGACCATGGGCAGCGACCCAGCGATGAGGGCCGTGTCGCACTCGATGACGGTCCACAGGATGATGTCACCCATTCCCACTATGTAAAAGAACAGGTTGCACAGTCAGCTCAGCTCTGGTGCTCAAGTCCCATTATATAGAGCGCTCTTACCCATATAGTTAGACGTCGCGAAATACGCCGTAGCATAGGGAAGTCTGACAATCGTTGCGATTGAGGCGAGTATACCAAGGGACAAGACGGCAATGACAGCCCGCTTTTTCTCCTTGCCCATCTGGATGTCTTTGATGATGATGAAGGGCAATATCGCCGTCGTGATATCAGTGATGAGGTTGAAGCCGGAAATGATGAATGTAATAGCAACGGTAATCATGCTAGTAACGCAAGTCCCCGCCACTTCTCCCCATGAGGCTGCGATTGGCCGGCACTGCAAGATGACATACAGCTGTACGAAGACGGTCGAGACGACCGAGACGCCAATTAGAACCCAGAGGATGAACCGGTGCCGTTTGTTTACTGCTATTCGCAATAGTGTTATGCAGATACTGCATTTGATGAAAACGTAACCGCTGAGGAAAAAGCATTGCCAGAGGAAAATAGTCTGTTGCAGCGCAGGTGTTAGATCCTGAGCGTCTAGACCCTCTCGGAGTTGATAGATGTTGAAGTGGATAATTACCTTCAGGCCTTCCATGTATACCACGCCTGTAGGTCCGCCGGGAATTTCGTCGTCTGAAGAGCCTAGTCCAGTATGCGCGCCATAGATTATGACCGCGTTATGAACCATATTAATTGCCTTGCATTCGTCGCTTGTTAGCGACCGAGCTCAGACACCAAGAACCCAGGCATTCTTGAAGGATATAGTGGAGACACTGCTACCTACCCAGCCGACACACATGAGGGCATCCTCCACTGCAAACTTCCTGGATCTTGTTCGCGCCAACACTCGAAGAGCAAGGACGATCGTCGATAGTAGCGAGAATGCCAACGTGACTCCATAGATACTTGCTGCCAGGCCGGTTGGCGTGATGGCGTGCCACCCTGCTGGCGCCATCTTCGCAGGTGACTTTAAGTAGAACGAGATTAGGTAGCAGGCTGAAGGCAACGACGGGTAGAATTCCTGACCAGAGAAATCAAATCATAAGGTGAGGAATCAAAGAAAGCCAGACGCGAAGCAAACCAAAAAAAACGCAGAAAATGGTAAGGGTTATACAAGCTTCTGTCCGTTAAAGGGTCGTCGAGAATACGGCGTCGATCCAGGTTTGTTGCCCACCAAATTACGGTCATTCCAAAGGGGGATTCCATCCCAGTCCAGGCCAGGCCCCAAAACAGTTTTGGTCCCATCGGGGATGCCCCAACCCTGGTGTCGCTTGCAGGCAGGGGACGGGTTAGGTCTCATAGATGGTCCGCGCAGCAGGCTGTTTCTGGCCACCATGTACAGTCTAGCAGCATCATTTACTAATTAGTGATTTCATCATCCTGACACTGTTTGCCTTGTGCCCCAGACAGGCTTCTACACCCGCGATCTGTAATCCAATCGGGAGTGAACAGCCCTGTTTGTCATTGAACTTTAAAAGTCATAACAGCCAGGACTCTCCTGAGATCATCCTATAATTACCTACACATATCCAGTCTCAATAAATTGGCATGGGGATCATCCGGTATCTTGCTAGGGGTTGTTGGTGCCACCGAGGCCTCGAGGCCGGCGTCTTCATAGAATTAGAACATGCCATCGTGCGACTATGCTTCATATCTATGTTGAAACGTACTCTCCGCCGCGAAAGGGGCTTGCAGGCTCGAGACTCTAGGGATCCAGAGACCAGGGTATGTTAGACCCGGCTGTGCCGGTGCCAATCAACAGGTGACAGACCGACTTCCTGCAAGTGATACGTCGAATATCATGAGTCGGGTACGCACGATAGCTACCTGGGTCTTGTTCAGGGGCTCATCGATCCCAATTTCCTTGATCCTTTTCTTCTAGAACCAGCTTCCACGCCGAATCCTTGCGGTCCTTTATCCACAAGGCTGTCTAGCAGGACCCTCGCGAGCACTGATTCTGGCTGGCACAAGGAGGGCATACTCAGCTGTGGTCAGAGCGTGGGCTGTTCTTTTTAGTATGAAGCATCTGATAAGTTTCCATGCTTGGCCATGTGGTGTCGTGACATATCCATTCCCCACCAATACGTATACCAATCCCGCACCTCCAAATCGTACGAGCCTGCTCGGAATGCAGACCAGAACGGGCAGGCGCTGGCCTTCAGATCCGGTACAGGGAGATACAACAGTCCAAGGTGGCTGAAACAGCAAGCGAGTGATCGCTGTTGCAGTACACAGTAGAGGATATTGGTGACCGAGACTGTAATGAGGTCAGTTCCCAAGATCAACCTCCAGGAACGAACGTGAGAAGGTCAGAAGATCGATTTGCGAATAAGGTGAATATCTAGGAATATGCGTGCAGAATGAGGCCTTGTCCCCGGTGCAATACATGCAGGTGCTCATGCCAGGCGCATACCCTTCGTCTTGAGTTGTTCCCACAGCTTCTCCTCCTCGACCAAGATGTTTTTCCCACTGAACTCGCCCTCCAGGTCAATAGGCGGCAGGAGAGCCTGGTACGGGACAGTCCGTACTCGGACGTCAGATTTCCCGCTCCCGTGCTTCGCAAACTGCATGCCCTCGACAACATCTCCATTCCCATACTGCTCCTCGGTTACTAGGCGAAGCATAATCTCTCCACACTCGGTAGCTGTCATATTCATATCCTGTTCCCTCACCTTACCCGTGCAGTGATCTGCCAAGACGGCGGGGGTGAACGTTGTAGCCGGGCACATACACGCAACCCGGATACCGAGGCGAGCTTTCATCTGCGCCAGGGACAGGGTGAAAGCGGCCAGTCCGCCCTTGGACGTGTTATACAACGGCGTACCGATGCTAGGGAGATAAGCGCTCATGGAGGCCACGAGAAGGAGATTGCCGGCGATCTTATTCGACAGCCAATAGTCGAGAGCGATCTGTGTAAAACGGATGGGGCCCGTCAGGTTGACCGCCAGAATGTGGTAGAACTGACCATTAGGGTCATCCTTCGCAAGTGGCGAGATACCGGGGGGGTGCCAGAAGGCGGAACTCGGAGGCTCCCTAGACATTTTGGGATTCTCCGCTTAGCAGCAGTCCATGACCCTCGATTTGGCATTGGTGGGGCGAGTAAGTAGGTAGGTCAAGACGTACCAGATACCGGCACCGGGACAAAGCAGGTCGATCCTGGGAAAGGTCTTCAAGGCAAACTCCCAAGTCTGGGAGATAGAGCTCCAGTTGGACTGATCGCACACATGGTACAAGGCAGAAGGGCCTTTGGGGGCCGGGTGTGGAAACTTGGCGATTAGGGCCTTTGCTTCATCTCGCAACGCAATGTCCGCAAAAATGACAGAGCATCCAGAAAGAAGGAGCTGCTCAGCAAAAGCGAGATTGATGCCTGATTCAGAGAAATGAGCACTTGGTCGGGGTGAGACTTGCAAGCGAGGGAAGGAATGCGGCGTCACACTTACCACTGCCAGCGCCAGTCACGATGGCAAATTTTCCCTTGACGTCGAAAGACATGTTGAGCGGTCGGAATAGTATCTCCAAGAGCAGTGCGGAATGTCAAGAACACGAGATGCCAAGAAAATGATCTGGCGGGGGTAGAAATATGATAAGGACGAGGTTCAAGACATGGAATATGGATATCTCTTGCAAAAAGCGGTGTAAATTTTCATCTATCAAAACAACAACACCAACAACAACAACAACAACGACAACAACAACAAAGCACCGAAAAACCAGTGACGTGTAGATCCGGAGTCCCCGTCACTGAAAGTGTTTGCCTCCGTTCCATGTCACTGATGGGGACAAAGTAATGGGGACAAAGACAACGCATACTGCTAATCGATGGCGCACCATGACCACACACAATACATTTGCAATGCAAATGCATAATATTTCTTACGAAAATCAATGATTACTTGCTAAATATAATAATAATAATAATTTCACTTCACGCTAGCTAAAAGTATACCTAAATACATACATAGCGCGTAAAATAGGCATGCGGACTCTGTGCGAATACTCTAACCGAGGGGCAAAATGTTTCAGGGCAAATTCTATGTATTACGCTACAGAGAGAAGAGAAGAGATATGGCTGGTGCAAGCAAAGGCTGCGAGGTCTAGTCTAGGGCAGGTGGTTGGCTGCAACCTGCACGGGCCACACAGTGGTGGGCCCTTGCACATAAAACCTTTGCCTGGAGGTTGGACAAAAACCCCTCGCTGCGATCGTTCCGCGACCCTCCCGCGGTCTCTCCTCGTTGCGTCCTGAAAAATTACTTGCTAACTAGCTGTTCTGCCTTTGTTTAAATTGATATGCCTCCTTTCCTAACACTCTTATTAGCTACACTAGTATTTAAACTACTTGATTATATCAACTGTAGTTCGAGTCTGAAGGTTGGAGTAGATAGCATCTCCCCTGAATGCTTAGGTCTTTGCTGCTCACGGTAGCGAACTGTGGTCCTTCCCCCTGATCGCTTGGGATCCTGCTACCAACGGTGGGGACTTGTGATATCTTCCCCCTAAATGCTTGGGATTTTGCCACCCACAGTGGAGAATTGAGATCCTTCGGCAACTTTGAGAGAGACCCAACAAACTCCTTTACAGTTTCTCCGTAGGTGATGATCTGAATTGCGATGGATTCGATCCCTACGCCAAACCGAGGGGCTTCTCATCCTCGCGACTCAACGCATGATCATCGTCAATGTCCGTAGCGAATACGGTGTGTAACTACATAGTGCAGGACCATGACGGAGGGATAGCTTCGTAGTTAAAATAAGACCCTCTTCCAATCCATAGGCCATCATAAACAAGAAGGAAGATTCCGCGTGCCATCGCATCTTTTCTTTCCAGGCTGAATACAACATCAGTGGTGCCATTTCGATACCTGGCCTTACTCAGTCCAGATCTTCATCCAGCAGATAATACGATGGCCCGGAAACCCGATTCCTCTTTCGATGACAAAAAGGCGCGGCCGGTAAAGACCTGCGGTCATGACATAGAGATCGACCACGGGGTGCGTTCGGTTAACCAGAAATTCCTTCAACTGAATAGTGCCTCTTCAAATACGCTGACCATTTGACAGCCGCTCCAGCGAGTCTGGAAGGCTTTGAGCCTAGCCCATCTCATTACTGAAAGCAACATTAAAGCCTATGTCCAGCCAGTCGTCCTCTTCGCAATGCTAAGTGTTGCTTCTGGCGGTGTCACCACCTGCAGCAACCCGGACACAAGCCACGCAAGCCTGGAATACCTAGCCAAGGCATTTCCACCTGTCACGCTATATGTATGGCTCTACGTGTTCCACTTCGATCTTAGCAACCAGAAAGCACCTGAGTCCATCGAAGAGGACCGCATGAATAAGCCGTGGCGCGCTATCCCCTCGGGCCGACTGACGGTCGAAGACGCAGAGAAATGGTACCTGGCTGCGACGGCCCTGCTGCTTGTAGCCACAGGGGCCTGGCTAGGCGGCTTCCCCGAAGCGCTGGCATTCATGGCTGAGACGTGGATATATGACTCGGCTTCCGGGTCAAGCTTCTGGTGGGCTAAGAACATCATCAACGCACTGTTTTACTCGACGGGTCAACTGGGCGCAACGCGTGTCGCGGCTCAGTTTGGTTTGGGATGCGAGATAACCCGCTTTGGACTCGAGTGGTGTGCCCTGCTTTGTCTGATGACCTTGACGACGGTACAGATCCAGGATCTCAGAGACCAGGAGGGAGATGGCGCGCGCGGAAGGAAGACTATGCCGCTAGCAGTTGGCGATGGGCGCTGTCGCTGGATCACGGCCCTTTTCATCTTGTTCTGGTCGATTGCATGCCCTTTTTATTGGGTAGGAAGCCGTATTAGCGCCGCCTATGTGTTGCCGGTCCTGGTTGGAAGCGTTATAGCGGCACGAGTTCTGAGGCTTAGGAGTGTGGAGGACGATCGAAAAAGTTTCCACTATCATACCTTGATATGGTTGCCAGTCCTGTACTCGGTTCCACTACTGAGCAGATTTTAGCTTTATTGTTGGCCTCCAGAGATGGGTGTTGTTCATTCTTCCCGTAGAGTACTGGGAAGGTTGACAACCTCACCAAGATGGCCATACCTGTACCAATGATGTAGAAACGTGTATGGTGTGTGTATAGTGAGGAATACAATTGTGTTGAGACGTGGCAGCATTGCAGTGGTTGAGGGTTATGTGACGAGATAGGTGTTAATTATGACCTAGGTTCAACATGCAGGTCGGAAGAACAGGCCGGGCAACGGAACAATACGGCGCTATGAATCCAGCCACCCCCCTCCCCGAGCTTTATACTATGTAAGGCTGACAGGAAAGGCTACTCGCACAGTTCGTCTCTAATCTCTCGATCCTGTTGCAAGAATGGGGGCTTGCCTCAGCCTTGCCCCAATCATCAGGTCGAAGGTTCTATCCCCACCAATCGGAGTGTTTCCTGCTAGCTTACAACGGTCACAATTCCGTGTAGATAAGCTCAGTCTTGCGGCCCTTGGTTCTTGCCGACTTTGAGCATTCCGGGCAATCTGGGAGTCACAAGTCCGCTGCCATGGAACTCGGGAATCGTCATCTGCGGAGTATCTTGAGCCATGCTTATTGCACTTAGCTCTCCCAGGCCAGGCCTCAGTTGGAATCAGTTGCTACCGACACTATGGATATGATTGGTCTCAGGCACTGAATTTGCTCTCGGCATCATCAGCGCCAGCACTTGAAGATCTCACCTCGTCCAAACCGTTGCAAGGCCGAATGTCTGCAAATTCGGGCGAACCTAGCAAATACAACGCCATTGAAGGTACACTTAGATTTGCTTGTGTCTCTTCTGGTCTCAGGTTATATTCTCAAGGTCATGATTCCTGCGTCCTCCTAGCGAACCTCGCATACCTTTCCTGTGTCTAGAGTCGCTTCCTTCTGCCCGCCTCTCGTTGTGCTAGACTCATCAATCAGGGCGTTCCTACGCTTTTCGCCAGGCCCTAACCTGGTCCGTTGTCCTGGCTTGTTTCCACACAGTTACTACACTACAACGAGCCTTGTTTTATGTGCTCGTTGCTCGCTCGATCCTGGAGATGGCTGTTCCAGTATAGGAAGGGATGGTGAGGATTGATTTCTTAAACAACGTCAAGACAGACCAAGGCAGACTGAGTGCTCGTTAGGTCTACAGACATGTTAACAGGGAAGGACTCGCGCGGTCCTGCAAGGCCCCAAAAGGTCCAAAAAAAAATCAGACGAGGTATAGCATAGAATGGGTAAGGAAGGAATTTGAGAAGGCGCAGGAGAGAAGCAGAGGAGCTGGGTGTGCTCATAGGGTTAGGGGGGTCATGGGGAGAAAAGTTTTCTGCGCTGCTCTCGTTGTGGGTGGCTCAAAAACGGTGGTGAGCTCCAGCTGTTCGGGCCCTCCCTCCTTTCTCTTCCTCCGCTTCTCTCCTTGCGCTCGACATCGACAATCACACATGTACGTATGCACCTTTAATACTAATCTCCCCATCAGAATCGGGCACTTGGCCCTACACAATCCAGATACAGCTTCAGATCATCATCACCTGGAGCCGTTCTCTTTGGCGCCCCTAGGCATTGGAGCATCTGCCTGCGGCGTTGCAGCTCGCCTTCACCCAAGTCCACCACGGATCACGCAGATGACCACGCGTGCCTATCATCGCCGACAATGGTCTCCTTTCAGTGGCACACGTCGAGAAGAGAGAGCGAGTTTTGGGTGTAAGTGCTCCATCGTTCTCCCATCAGCTCCCCACTGCCTATTGCCCAAGCAACTTCACCAAGGTCATCCGTGTCTAACGGGTGGGGTGCGACTCTCTGGGCCCTTGTTCAGTCAGGACTTGGATCCCATCTTCACCCACTACATCCATCTCTTGCTCCTAAGCACCTTCATCGGGGACGCCCGCCTCTTTCAAATGCGGCATTGGAGCCACCGAACCTCTTCTCGACGACCCTTCTGTCGGCCACTTCTCCAGCGTCGAATGCGGACCAAACCCAGACCAGACCTTCATCAACCACTGTCCCTGTGCCCACACATCACTACAAGACAAACACGAAATATTCATCGTTGGCAAGGAGAAGGGAGAAGAAGAGGGAGAAGAGCCGGCGAGCGCGCCAGCGCAAAGCCGAGAGGCGTGTAAGTATAGAGTACACACCTAAAACCCATAGGTATACAAATATATACTAATTGTAGTCTAGAATAATTTGGCGTTGAGCGGCTTGCCTAGTTGCTTCTATTCTTGAGTTTTCTCTCTCTTTATTTGTTTTATTTTTCCCTTTTTTTTTTTAACCCCCCCCCCCCAAAAATCCTAATAATAATCACCAATTAATTATTAGTTAGCTTTTGTTCAAATGAAAAGACAAGATCAAAGGCTGCATATCAAGTCGAACGGCTCATTTTAGCCTCTTTCCTCCACCCTAAACTTTAACACGAATATTGGAATGTTTGAAGACCCCTGGATTTTTGTTGACTGCCTGGTCCACCACAGGCTGTTGGGCGGATAGGCTTTCTGGAGTGGGGGTGATCCGATGGGTACTACATGCTTCCGGGTTCTTAACCGAAGGGCTGCAATCCTGCTCAGATTCCCCCGGCGAGGGATTCGTTTACCTGCATTCGGCAATATGGCCAGGATGACAGGAACGGGAAGCTACCGAAAATCTGGGGAAATCGTGGGGGCAGCCGCCGGGCCGCCGGCGACTTTTCCAGGGGGGGCGGGGGGTGGCAGTACATTATCCGATGCCAACGCGGCACCTCGCAGCGAATGGCATACCAGTTAATTTACAATGGGTGCCGCGGGGACTGGGGTGTCCTGAGCCCCAGTGTTGGTACCGGTGCGTCGTGACATATCCTTGGCCAACATCTCGCAGGCCCCTTGTCCGTTGTATATGAATGCTCCAGATGTGGGTTAAGAACTCACTCCACTCGTATACCCGCTGCCTCCCTCTTGTCACACCTATCCTCGTTTGCCGTAACCTCCAACGCAGCTACGCACGCACGATGTCGACCACACAGAACGGCAACACGAACGGCGCAGGCGCCGGCTCGAAGAAGTCCCAGTATGACCCGACTTTCACGGATGGCGTCATCGCGGCCACGGGACCCAAGGCCAGCCCCCGTATGCGCCAGGTCATGGCCTCGATGATCCGGCACGTGCACGACTTCGCTCGCGAGAACGACATCACCGTGTCCGAGTGGATGCAGGGTGTCGAGATGCTGAACTGGGCCGGCCAGATGTCGGATGACAGGCGCAACGAGACACAGCTCCTCTGCGACGTCATCGGGCTCGAGTCGCTGGTCGACGAGATCACGAACAAGCTGCTGGTCGGGGCCGACTACGAGAGCACCAAGTCGGCCATCCTGGGGCCGTTCTTCCGGAAGGACACGCCGCCCACCGAGAACGACGCCAGCATCATCAAGACCATGCCGCCGGATGGGGAGGTCACGTTTATGCATGGCGTGGTCACGGACGCGGCCACGGGCGAGCCGATCGAGGGCGTCAAGGTCGATATCTGGCAGTGCTCCACGAACGGCCTGTATGAGCAGCAGGATCCTGACCAGGCAGAGTTCAACCTGAGAGGCAAATTCACGACGGACAAGAACGGGTACTACGGCCTGTACTGCATCAGGCCAGTGCCTTACCCGGTCCCATATGACGGTATGTAGCCCACCATCACATTGGCGAGGGGTCGCTTGTACTGACGCCCATCAGGCCCAGCCGGCAAACTGCTGCAGCTGTTGGACCGCCATCCATTCCGACCGGCTCATATTCATATCATGGTATGTCTTCCGACTGAAAAATCCCCCAGGATCGTGGAGCTGATAATCATACAGGCTGGCAATGGCAAATACGCACCATTGGTCACACAAATCTTTGATAGGAATACCAAGTATCTGGAGGACGACTCGGTGTTTGCTGTCAAGGATGACCTCGTCGTTGATTTCAAGCCCATCGAAGGGAACCCGAAGGCTACATTGGAGTTAGAGTATGATATCCGTCTTGCTGTGGCAAAGTCGTGATGCTGAGATGGAATTGTGTTGACGAGGTTGCCCAAGTGCCGGATGGCGTTGTGTAACAGTCCATATTATGCCGCATTCAGTGTATCTATCTCTCCCTGCTTGAAAATCTATTTAGCGACGTGCTTATTTTCATATTCCTTCCCATCAGAAGTGTACTTGCATAGACTAGCCTCCTGATGTTCGGTCAGTGTTCCCATCGCTGTTGTAGTTCACGAGGCTAATCTAAGGCAAACGAAGACTGTAGACGAGCTCTGACCTCCTTACACCATCTAGCATAGTCGGTGAGACGGGGAGTCGATGGACGGTATGTCAGCACCAAGGGGATCGGTTTTGCAGAATACAGTAACGAGGAATTCCATGACAATGTCAAGGTTTGCTTCACGTTCGTGCGAGGCCGTCCTCTATAGCAGGATACAGACCACAGATCATTCTCGTCCAGCTGGAGGTGGTCACCCCTTCCGAGAGCTGCGACACCCATGGTCTACCATAATGAAGCGGTCCTACAAGGAGAACCCTGCTGTTGCGCTAACGCTGAGAATAAGCTTAATATATATGAAATGAGACGTATCAGACCAAACACTAAAGCGAGCCTTGAACGACCTTATGCCTTCGCTGGGTGGCGCTCCGCCCATTCATCTAGCAACCCGGCAAAGTCAGGAGGCGTATATGGCTCAGTCAACTCCTTTACATATGAGGACTTCCGATAAATGCCCAAACCCATGTCCTTCATCAGCATGTTCACGTATGGCAGCCCCTCAAAGACCAAGTCCGGCAGGCTTGCACCATAGCCACATGGGAACCGCCACTTTCCCCATTGCGTATGGAGCATGATCTCCTGTGTAGCTTCTTCTGGTAACTGCGCAATCCTGTCCAATTTGCCGTCCAGGAACGCGGAGATCCACACAGCCTGGACTGAGGCGCATACGGCCGTGTTGACAGTGGAGATCATCCCCGAGAATGCAAGGTTCCTCGACTTCAGCATCGTTGAGGGGACGATGAAGCGATAGTACCTCAACGGATCAGCCTCCTTCGGCTCGAAGCGTAACTGGGGCTGATCCTTGAGGCGGGGGAACATTGTCAGAACATCGCTGTCCGCTTTGGAATCGAGCTCGATCCTGCCGGCCTCGACAACAGCTTGGGCCAGACCAAGACCAGCGTCATCGAGACCACTGATCTTCATAGACTCCTTCTTCCAACCTGTGGAGCACACCATGCCGTCCGTCTCAAGGATGTCTCCAGAGGCTAAGACAGCTTTTCCTGGCTCCAGGTGGTCGATGTTATCAATGTGCACCCTGATCTTGCCCTCCTTGACCAAGTCAAATAGGGGAGTGTCGTAGTTCAGGATGCTGAGCCCACTTGCGATCCAGAAAGCGGGGTTCCACGGCTTCAGTTTCACCAGCTCCGGGTGTGCATCGTAGCGGATTGCATCCAGTATATCGCCCTGCAAGATCTTCCAGAAGGTGTCCACTACGAACCTGCCTACCCTCGTACCATGTAGCAGGTTTCTGATACCGCCGTAGCCGTCCTCGGCACCCCAGGGACACGGGCTGAACCACGTCAGGAAGCGTACGTTGAAGATGGTGTCCAGCCTGCGTTTCAGAGGCGTGACGAAAGGTGGAGCGATCCAGACCGGGCCGTGCCCGTTTGGCCGGACGACGAGGTCGACCGTGGCGCCGTCCTGGGCGAGGGCGTAGGCCACGTCGTACGCGGACTTGGCGCCGCCAACCACCACAGCTTTCTCGGCTTGCTTGAGCTCGGAGGCCCGGCGGCAGAAGTCCTTGGCGTGGAAGAACGGCTTGCCAAAGCTCTCTGCACCGGCGTACTGTGGAAAGTTGGGCGTGGAGGTGAGCCCGGTGGCGAGGATGAGCTTCGTCGTGGTCAACTTGCGCTGCGCGTCACTAGGGCCGGTCACTGTGAGCCGCCATCCCGTGATATCGCCAGACGCGGACCCCGACGACCGTAGCGCCTCAACGTCGTCGACCTTCGAGTGGAACTGCATTCGCTCCAGCACCCCGAACTTCCTCGCGAAGTCTGTCAAGTATCCGTGCAGCACCGCCCCCGGGATGTGACTCCCTGCTTCGACGCCGTAGATATCCTCGGACATGGGGAAGTCAGGATACTCGTAAGAGCCGACTATGTTGTTGGACTTGAGCCCGGGGTAGAGGCGGGCTTCCGACCAGGTGCCACCGCAGCTCTCCGCGGACTCGAGCACAGCGATGCGCTCGTGCGGATGTGTCTCGATGTAGGCCCTGGCTGCGGCGAGGCCGAACCAGCCTGGGAGGCATCGGTCAGTACCAGCACGGGCAGTCCGGATCAGGGCGACCTACCAGCTCCCACCACTACCATATCGTAAGTCTCCTCTGCCATGTTACTCATCGTGGCTGAAGCACCCAAGCATAGTCTCGTCGTCAGAGAATATAGTTACGCGAGCAAATCCGATCTGTAGACCGTCCGCACAGTGAGACTGCTCATGTAGAATTAGCAATTGACATCCCAAGCCCTCCTGCTCCGACTCGTCCCCCTTTATGGATACAAGGCACACGATTCCGGCCCCGGCCGGCGGCTAAAAAGCACTCAGGTGTTGATATCAGGGCCACAACCGACGGCGCTATCTCCCGGCACAAATCGAGAGACTGAGATGTCCTGTGCTGACGAAGAGACGGCCCAGCGCCCGATGTGCCTCTGAGTTAGGTTTGTCCTTATCTCCCCCGGGGACATGGATCTATGGGATCGCGTGGGCCCTTTCAGCTCCGAGGAGATCCCCAAGTTGCTTATGAGAGTCAGACTGGAGCGAACTGGTCAGCGAATGAGACCGTGGCGGTTATTTCCGTGCTGCGTCGGTTGCTGCACCTTGGGCTGACGCTGAGTGTTCTCGCGCTGCGAGTTCATAGAGGTTCTGCAGTGTTACGGGCAAAGCGGCAACCTGGATATGGGAGGGAGCCACCATTTACCAGAGGTCGGTCCTCAGCCTGGGGCTTGGAAGCACTCTCGATTTCGGATATGAAATGACTATAGAAGCAACGTTTTGAAGCCACCAGCGGCAATGAGCCATATTCAAGAGAGATGCCGTCGCTTACGTCGTCAGCATCGTGCGCAGCAGCTCTCAGCGCCCGCACGACGAGGACTAGAACTCAAGATACCTGTAGACAAAGGTGAACCGCCGTTGTGAAGAGCCGGAATCTCTACAGGAATTTTCTTCGTCTACTCGTAGCTGATCACCCCATCAATGGTACCAACATGCAATCCGCCCGTGATCTGGATGTCCGCCGCGGTGGTGAACCGACTCGCATCACTCAGCAAGTAAACCACGGCTCCCGTCAGGTCGTTCTGCGTGCTGAGCCTCTGCATCGGCGGAGCCAACCACATCTGATCCCCTTCCCTTTTACTCTTCATCTCCCGTACCGTTCTTGTCATTTCGGAATCCACAAATCCCGGAGAGATCGTGCTCACCCGGATGTTGTGCGGGGCGAGCTCGACGGCTAGTGCTTTAGATAGCATCAACACGCCACCCTTGCTTGCATTGTACGCAGCCATCCGGTAGCCTGGGAGAGCGATGTGGCTTGACTGCGAGGCGATGAGGACGATGCTGCCGCCCTTGCCTTGGGACAGCATCTGCTTTGTGGCCAGCTGAGCGGCGAAGAATGTGCCCCTGACCTGTGTTTTTTTTTAATTACCGTTGGTGCAAATTTCGTTCAGAGCACAGTCGGAAGCAAAAACTCACATTGATTTCCTGTATCCTCGTGAACTCCTCCCACGTCTGCTCGATGAATGGCTTATCAACAGCGATACCTGCCGCAGGCACCAACCCATCAATGGACCCAAGCTCCTGAACAGCTGTTGCGAAAGCCGAGCTGAGACTCTCCTGCTTGGTAACATCCGTCCGTATGTAAGTCGTCTTCGCACCCAATTTTTGACTGAGGCTGGCCCATTCGTTCTCGCCCACCGGCTTTTCCTGGATATCCAGCACGGCCACATTTCCACCCATCTCGCAGATGGCTCTAGTGACTGCGAAGCCGATCCCCTGGGCGCCGCCCGTCACGACATAATTCCGCCCTCGCAGTTCAAACGTGGGGCGAACGTCTTCCAAAGGGTCTGACATTTTGCCCAGACTATGCAGATATCCGAATCAGCTGCGCAAGTCCCCAAAGGCCGTTAAGGGTGTGCTTGTGAAGGTCGTCCGTCGGTGTGCGCAGGTAGCATGATGAGTGGCCAATTGCGTGTGCATGTTGCGTGGAAAAATGTCGCGAGTTACGCTACTGGTGTCCAATGCTCGCGGCGGCTAAGACACCTACTGCGGCCCGTCGGCCTTTGGGCCAAGACCCTCCAAGTCTTACGGGCAAGCAAGTCCCTTGCCGCCAACGTCAACGACAGAGACGGGACTTAAGCCGACTCCGTACGACGATAAGCTGCACCTTGCCTGGGAGATAAGCGGCAGAGTCATTAACCACTACATACGTCACAGATGACCGTAATTGTATTTGCAGACCGAGGACCCTCATATGAACATTAAGAATAGGATACAATAATAGGCTGAGTCACAGCTTAGGTTCACATGTTGTGCCCCAGGACAGGACTCCCCAACACCACACCCTGACCCCGCCGAAAACATCGCGTCGAACCATGTTCAACGACATCACCAAACCCCCGCCTCCATTGCCGAGCCCGGAGCTCACGGAGGTGATGCCCGGCGTGTCACTCCTCAGGCCCCTGAGTCGCCGTGGCAAAGGGCCGGGCATGATTGTCCTCACATCTGACCACGAAAACCCCCTAGTCATCATCGAAGGCGTACCATCTCCAATGGTAAAATGGGCGGAGGAGGGGTACACTGTTCTTGGGATCCAGGCCAGAGCATTGGCTGCCGGCAAGGGTCACCTCATCAAGTCCGCTGTGGAAACCCTCAAAGACTGTGAGAAGTGCGAACCGAAGGATAGGATTGGGTTGGTCGGTGAGTTGCTCTCTTTCGCAGTTTAGGGGGATCGTGGAGATGCCGAGGGCTGACAAAATTAATAGCATATGAGCCGGAGCTGTGGAACATTGTGGCATCGGCTCTCTCAACTCATCCTTCCATCGTCGCCGCTGTCGTGTATGCGGACGCACCTAGCGAAACTTCATCCAAAACTCTCGCGGGAGTGTCAATACCGGTGTTACGCCATTTTGCAGGCAAAGGTTCGGCTCCACCGATCAGGTCAGACATTTTGAAAGAGTACTTCTATCCTGACGTGGCTTCATACAAATTTGCCACTCCTTTCCAGGCGTCGTTCCACTACAATACTGAGAGCGTCTCACATACTCGTAATTTGACACTCTTGAAGGAGAAAATGGGTGGGCCGTTGTTCGATCTCGAGACCATATGGGAAGAGCACTGCTACTATGAATTTGCAGACCGGAGCATGGAGCACACGATGGTAAGTCTTCAAGAGGATCATGTTTCCCTAATTTCAGCAAATCTCCCTGTGCTCCGGTTTCCCCCTTGCAAAGAAATAATTTGGTTTGCTGATAATCCGACAGAGCACGATGGTACAAGAGCCATATGTGAACCATGTGCCAACAGCAAGTCGATTACACAACTCCGGAAAAGTTTCAAGGCGACTAACAAGCTGAACTTAGATGACTGGCGGTATCGGGCGCCCGAAGCTATCCCATTTCTACCAGCACGACTTCATTTTTAATAACTCAGCCGACACCGAGCTGGAGCTCATCAGTCGAACCATGGGAGTTGACCGGATTGTGGACGAGTTCATCTTCAAGTTCACACATGACCAGGAGATTGACTGGATGTACGTTGGTCCGGGCCTCGGGCGTCATACGTGTCTCATACCTTGGTGCTCAGCTGACCATCGGTACAGTTTGCCTGGCATTCCTCCCACAAACAAGAAGGTTGAGGTTCCTTTCGTGGCCGTGGTTAATATTCGTGGCGACCGGCTATATCACGAGCATATAAGCTGGGATCAAGGCAGCGTTCTGCGACAGATCGGTCTTCTCCCCGAATACCTCCCATTCCCGTATCCAGTGCAAGA
Source organism: Endothia cerciana (assembly GCA_026119935.1). NCBI lineage: Eukaryota > Fungi > Ascomycota > Sordariomycetes > Diaporthales > Cryphonectriaceae > Endothia > Endothia cerciana. The sequence continues at coordinate 137,132 of JALRMH010000066.1, forward strand.
CGGAATCCCCGCCACACCAAGCAAGAGCATCGAGTATCGACTCCCAGTTGCTGGGCTAGAAGTTGCTCACAAGATGAGAGACAGGAACTCCGTGCCATCCAACGAGATGTTTGCATTCAAGGTTCGCGAGGTTTAGCATCTATGTGTATCTTTCAGACTCTCTGCGCAACAATGTAATAATGATCTTCGGGGCCACAGTCCGCGTCCGGCGGCGGTACATGTCTAGCCATCCGTGTCAGCTTGACATCAAACCCGTGGCCCGCAAGCATCTGATCCCATCCTTGCTTCGTGAACAATGTGTAATAGTTGTCCCTGCTCATGAACCGCTCACGGATGCCTCGAGCACACAATCCGTCAGCATCATACGTCCCACCTCGACTCTCCGGGTCCATGTCCTCTGCAGCTATCGTGCAGATGCAGAGGAGCCCGCCAGATTTCAACCATCTGTTCCATTTGGCCATCAGTCCTTCGATCTCCTCACGGGTGAGCACGAAGAGCGAGAGAATATTGAACACGGCGTCGAATTGTGTTCCAGTCGGGGGCGCAAAGACTCGCATGTCTACGACATCAAATTGGCCGGTCGGAATTGCCCTCTTGATCAGTGTGATCATCGCGTTGGACACATCGATGCCAGTGACTATGTGCCCAGCTGCTGCGAGAGAGACAGCCACAGGCTTGCCTGTACCACAGCCCGCGTCGAGGACCTGGGAGCCTGGCGGGAGCAAGGGAATAATATAGTCCAAAAAGGCGAGAAGTCCCTTGTTGTTCCCGAAGCCCTTCTCATATTGGAGCGCCAGGTCGACGGACGGGTAGAATGATGCGTCCGAATTCACCATGGCGTCTGATGGCCCAAGTCACTAATTAAAACTGACGTCTCGCAAAAGTTCAATCTGGTATGGCATGAGTTGTACTTCGGTACGTCGACGATACTTTTGTTTGCAGATAAACTGGGGAAAACTCGCAACGTTTGGACTGCGATCTCTGGGGACGACATATAGTCTCTACACTTGTATGCTCTACAAACATGACCCACAACCAAGATCCAGCGCAATTGCACCATCTCACCGGGGATGTTGTATGATCCTAAACTGAAATTGTCGAACCGATGCTTCGGTAGATCCTTATTTGCGGCAAGCTAAGTATTTTCTATTGGGTTTCGCAGGGGTCGAGGGCGGATCGCATGCTTCCCCGGAGCGTCCTACTCATGTTTAACACCACTCGGAGCGCGATGAGTGATTCGTCGAGCGCCGGCGGTGAAGACCTACTTACATTCGCACGACGGACTGTGGAGTAGCAATGGTTGCATATCGCATCTAAGTTTCATTATATCCACCTCGGTAGATGCTTTGGTTGGCTTGTGACTACCGTATGTTATAGTCAGGTCGAGATAAGTAAGTGCATTGTTGCGCTGGCTGGACACGGACGACCGGGAGCGACTTCATGCCTCGCATCAATACATACCGTATGGCCACTCAACGACGGCATCCCGGAATGACGCGGCTGTGACGGGCTATCTAGTTGACGATTGCCAATAGAAACCCGTCAAACATCTCTTCTGACACGGTCTTGTGGCTCGACACAGTATGAACCAACGTCGCCGTCACCCTCTCGTCCTTGCCGACCTTTGCAGCCAGCGATATCTTCCCCAAGTCTCTGCCCTCATCGATCTCCTCTCGCATCTCTCTGACCACATTGTCCACGTAGATACACCCCTTCTTGCGCGTCAACTTGACGGCGAGGTCGAAATAATCCCACTGCTCGCCCCAGTCCGCATCGATGAAGACCATGTCATACACGCGGCCCCCCTCGATCAACGTCGGCATGACGTCCAGGGCGGCCCCCAGGATGACCTCCACCTCGCCCTGCGAGATGCCTTTGACATTTTGAAGGGCCACATCCCTGTGCTTCGGGTTGAGCTCGATACTGGTCACCTTGCAACCGGCCTGCTCGGCAAACCAGAGCGTACTGTACCCCCCGAGTGTTCCGATCTCAAGCACAGTCTTGGCCCCGATGAGCTGCGCCTGGATCGCGAGGTATTGTCCATGTAGTGCAGAGACGGTGATCGCTGGTAGCCCGCTCACCTCGCTGTTGCGAATGGCATCGGTGCGTCGCTGGTTGGGACGGATGAGGGCCTGCTCGGCCACACCGTCGATGGTGCGCACTGCGGTGAGCACGGAGTCGAGTGGCGCCGCGGACATGATCGCGAATTATAGCTAGCGTGAAATGAAAGGTGGCCTGATGAGGAGATAGCAATTCTCCCGTCGAGCGACGTACTCAGAGTCTCAGGGAGAATGCTGTTGCCCGCGGGAGCGAAGCGTGAAATGGATGTGATTTATAGTACGCAGTATGGCGCGGCTCAAGCCCCTCAAATCCCCCAATCTTTGAGACTCGGCAAAGTCGGCATTATCATTCATGTTAAAGAAGCGGCATACTCACGCCATATTACGCTGACCGAGCCCCGAGGCCTGAATAAGCGGCCATGCCCGACCGAGTCAAGCTTGATACTGTAGCCAAGAGGCGGAGAAGTGGTCGCTCTTGGTCAATGGCTGCCTTGGTTGGCTATTCGCAAGCTTCCACATTAGCCTGCAGGTCATCATGGATCCTAGAGAGTGTGGTAGCCACTAGGAGACTTTATGGTGCTCACTCGACTTGTCTCCTCGCACTCAGCGACCAGCCTGCAAGTTCTTCTTGCCTCTGTACAAGGTTTGGCATGAATTTCGCGGGCCTCACAGATATGCTGTGTTCCGGCATGTCTACGCGCCAATGACTTACCTGCATCTCAGTCTACCGAGCGCGGCTTCTGGTCTCACGATGAGGACTCACTAGCCCATCCGACCAAGCATCTCTTGCCATGAGCTCTTGGAACAGCTCATACCAGCAATTAAGTGTGAGAATAGGCTTTAGTTGAACACCTTTCGATTCTCGATGTTGACGACCTCCAAGCTACTCGCGGGAGAACTTCAGAAGCATCATCGAGCGGTGCGATAGATGACTACACTAAATCTTAGAATGGAACAAACTCAGAGAGATCAATTGGCTGGCTCAAACGGCATCGCATAACCGTCCCAGAGGATTCCATACATGAGGTCATTTCCTGGAAGAAAGTCCGACGTTGAAACCGCGCTGAGAGAGTCGCTCCCGCTCCAGAGGTCAGCCTCGCCTGTTGTAAGGCCATCGAAGTCAAAATCCGGCACCGGAAGCTGGGCGGCGGCCACACCTATTGCCTCATGGTTCTGCGCCTGACCCCGATCACTCATCTGAGGAGTTTGATGCAACATTCCTTCTCCCTTCTGTTCTCTCCTCGCATCTGACGACGCATCGAAGGATGATATCTGCTCGACGTAGGGAGCTCTCGACCCCACGCGTTCTCGTCGCACTTGTCGTCTGTAGTTGTCGATTGCGTCGGAAAATGCGGAGAGAATCTTGTGGTATTGGTCGGCTTGTGGGCTTAGGCGACCGATGATGGATAAGACGTGTTGTGAACCGCGGAATGCGTCTCGGGCATCAGTGTCTGAATCGTCCGCGAGGAGAGCGAAACCCAAGACCAGACCAGCTGCGAAGACCCATGCTGCCATGTGTTAGCATATCTAATTTAGCTCAAATTGTCATTCTGTAGTCTTTGTGACAGGCAAGGTGGGGCATGGCACAACAAGTACAAACCTTTGATAATGCACATATTGCCCAGGAAAACCCCGGCGTCGACTGCCTCTTGGCACATCTGAGCCATAAGAGTCGCAGCCCCGATGCACGCACGAGAGAGCTCGGCCACGGCATCAGCTGAGATGATTGGAGGCGAGTTGTTGTGCCGCCGTCTTTCTCTAAAATGGGAGGAATTCCCACGCAATCGCGGCATGATATGTTGAATCAAGAATTGCCTGGAGGCACAGATTATCCCAAAGTAGTAGGAACCTGCCGTGTGAATGTTCGCGATCATCTTCTCTCGGTAACTCGAGTCTTCCTGCCCTGGCAGGTTTGCCTTTCCTGGGCGTTGGCGGAGTGCTATGGGGAGCATCTGACTCCATTCTCGAAGAAGTTGCAAGTAGTTCTCGGCCGAGGAAGGTTTGAGAGCACCCTCATCGGCGAACTCGCCAACCAATGTTTCGAGTATCGAACAAGACTCGTAAGTCGCCCTGAGGGCTAAAGCTTGGTGACTGCTGACATTCAGGTTTTGGTCGACATCTCCAGAAGTGATATCGACGGATCTTAGCGACGGAGCGCTGCTTCTTCGTCCAAGGATTGAGGAACAGATGATATCGAAGACCCTGACGCTTTTCGCCACTCTCAATCTGTGGAAGTTGGATGTCAGTCCCGTATCTTCTATGAAGTATTTGTGAAAATGCACTGACCTTGTGTTCTGTTCATCCTTGGACATATGCTTATATTGTGTTGCAGCATGAAGCCCAAGGACATCAGCGGATTTAGCGGCCACTCCCAGATACATAAAAGCGGAATTCCGACGACATGCACCGCACATGTAAAACGCCAGCAGGATGAATGCTCTGACCAGATTGACTGTGGGATCTTCAAGCATTTTCTCGAATGCCATCTGCCTACCAGCGGCGAAATACCTAGAGGCACGCACGAGTTCATCTCGAGAGCTCCCTCTGACCTGGCACCCGATCGCTGTCATGATATACGACGACGCGAGAGCTGCCCGGTCTACTGGGTGTTTTGACCTTAGAATATCGGAACTTTTCTCCAGATTTGACAATTTCATAAGATCGGCCAACTCGCCTTGCGTATAGAGATCTAGAAACCCGCTTGACTGGGCCTGCTTAGCTGATGATGCGAACAAGCATTGTTAAATTAGAACTTACTGCCTCTAGAAAGCAGCGCACTAGATCGTTCTTTTCACTTTCATCCAAGTCATCGTGAAATTCCTCGCCATTTGCCTCAGGGCCGGCTAGCTCAAACCAAGTATGATTGTGTTGGCTATCGGTAAAGCCAGACGGTCCGACATAGTGCTTCAGTGTCTTCTGTAAGAAGCGCAAGAATGAGAGCGCCGCAGTATTTCCAACAAAAACTAGATCAGCTGGGTTAGTGGAAGGCTAACTTCTCAAGACGAAACAGAGGCATTGCAGATAAAGACTGAAGAGCCGACTCAAAATGCCAAACCCAGACGAACAAACCTTTGACACCACTTGAATTCGACAGCATCAGAGGCCGCTGCCGTGCGGATCTTTCAACCGAGTTCCTAGAGTCTGGAATGTCGTCCGTCTCACTGTCCACATCTTCAGTTGCCCTCTGTGAAGGCGGCTCCTGCGACGCACCCGACCCACCGCTGTACTCAGGCCGAGGCCGCTGTGCGGAATTCTTAGAGGTGAATCTGGAGTCTACCGCTGCGTCTCCGTTCACAACCGCAATAGCAGATGCCCGTGAGACGTCTGAATAGGAATAGCGACTTCTCCTATCCCCTGCCGTCCGTATGTAGGTGCAAGTGTCCTGGGTCCCTTTCTTCAGGCATAGTCGACAAGGCTGATTAGCGTCACACCTCTTCTTGGAAGCCTTGCAGGCATCACAGGCCTTCGCTGAGCGCTGCCTGTCTTGTGGCTTGACCTTGGGCCGTGGCATGGCTGAGATTAATTCAATGAGTGACCATACGGATGAGTCGAGGGACGCGCAGCGGAAGGGCGGGTACGGAGGCAGGCCGAGGACGGGACCCGCTTGCGGAGAGAGAAAGGCGGAGCCTGTTATGAAAACAGTCACAAGGGCGGATGGATCGATTTGCAAACAAGTCAATCTGAGCACATCCCCGAAAGATAGGAATGCCGCCGTCAACTGTGTTCCGAATGAGATGTGCTGGGACTCATCTGACTTCGTTCAAATGGAAGGCGAGATCATGGCTACGCTCAGATCTTATGCTTCGATTGAACCGCAAGACTATCGAAACCACAGCCACTAGACCACGACATCACTGTCTTTCTATCTAATCGTAACTAGTTGATCTCCTACACTCATCAAATACCGTTTTCGCAGCCATTCTCAGTAAACATGGGCTCTCATTCCGACCCAAGTCCTCCCTGGAGAAGGCTCGACGTGGGCGTCATCGGCGGCGGAATTGGTGGCATGGCAGTTGCTATTGCTCTTCGCCGGGCTGGCCATATCGTCACAGTCTATGAGCGTAATGATTTCGTGGGGGAGGTCGGCGCTTCAGTATCATGGTAGGTATTCTAGCTCATGGATTTCCCTTTGAAATTGTGTCCGGCGCGATTGTTTTCGGTCTGTGACGACTAAGTTCGTCGCCTGGAGGCCTGCTCAGAGCCACCAAACCCCCGGGCCGGGGAAATATCCCCAGGACATCCATTATTCTTACTGTTTCCCCCCAGAGGAAGTATATAGCCACTCTAACGATACGATAGCGCTGCAAATGGGTCCCGCTGGCTACATGAGTGGAACGTTGACGTTGAGAAAGGCGACCCTGTCGTCCTGAAGAGTCTCATCAACAGGGATTGGAAAACAGGGGAGCCACTCAACGTGTATAGCCTCCACGACTACCGAAGCAAATGGGGTTTCGAATACTATATGTTTCACCGCCAATACATGCACGCAATGTTGAAAGACAACGCGTTGCAGAAGGAGGGAGAGGGAGAGCCTGTGAGACTGTGCGTGAACCACAAGGTAAGAAGATTATACTACTATCTACCGGAGCCTTATTCGAACATTTTGACTCATTGACCGAATTAGTGTGAAAATCTTGACATCGAAGCTGGCACCATCACCTTTGCCAACGGTCACACGGCGCAGCACAATCTGATCGTCGGCGCCGATGGGATTGGCTCTGTAGTCCGCAAGCTTATCGGTCTCAGCCCCGAGAAGAAGCCAGCGGACTCTTCCTGCCTTCATGCCAATGTGCGAAGGGAAGACGTCAAGCGTCTGGGTCTTGTCGACTACTCTGCGAATGCGGCTCTGGAGTATTGGGGTGGCCAGGAGGGCAAGTGGGACAAGATCGTGCTTAGCCCGTGCAATGGCGGCGACCTGTTGTCCTATTATTGCTTCTTCCCACGCGAAGCAGGTGACTACACCAGCCAAAGCTGGGGCGGTGAGGACCGCCCAGTCGAGGATCTCCTGGCTCCTTACCCAGAACTGGATAAGCAGGTGAAGGATCATCTCGCTATTGGTATCGAGATCCAGCCTTGGCGACTATGGGTGCAGTCAGTCCGAACTCCCGAGATTGCTTCATCTGCATATGTTGAGTCCTAACATCTCTCAGCCAACCGTACCCATACATCATCAACCACACGACATGCTTGCTTGGCGACGCAGGCCATCCGGTTTGTCTCTCCGTCCTGTTGATGTGCTCCGTGAGTGCCGACTGACTTCTTCGTTTAGATGTTTCCTCACCAGAGCCAAGGCGCCTGTATGGCCATCGAGGACGCTGCTGCCCTGGGAATATTATTTAGCAAACCCTATCTTGACGGCGATGTTGCTGGGACACTGCGGGTCTATCAAGAGGTGCGGTTGCCTCGAGCCACCAAGGTACAAGCTGCGGCGGCAAAAGCTGCCTATAACATCAATGAGCGGATTGGTAGGCCAGATGACCCTGATTATATGTTGTTTACATCCTTTCTTACTAAGTGTACGTCTTAGGCTTTTCAAGCAACACCGACTTCAAGGGTTACAAGGTTGAAGATGAGAAGAGGAAGCTGACCGTTGAGGAGATGAATGCGTGAGTCAATCTATTTGGCCATGTCTTCCACAGACAGCTCGCCGTAAGTAGTCTGCTAACCTCTTCACTCAGCTATGACATGTACAAGGACATCGAAGAGAGCTTGGCGAGGCAAAGACACGTGCTATTCACAGACAAGTTCATCAATGGGCTCCCAGTGGGTCTGAAGATGTCCAATGGTGTGACAGTCGGGGAGTGACGAGAGCACCGAGACAAGAGTTGTTATTCATAAAACGACCGGTATATCGGAAACATACTTCTCCTCTAGTCCGTTAAAGGCATGTTGATGATCTGTACTGCCACTGAGGTCTTTGTTACCTTTATGAAGTTAGTTAGATATACTTTCTTGTAGAACTAGTGCGAATAATTGTTGTTCTCTCTCTTTTAGATGAGCATCTAGGTCCTCAGTATGCAGAATAGAAAACAGATAATTCCAGAATTATTCGAGAGTCGTGCTAGGCGAGGATTCTGTCTCTTCCCGATCCAGGAGTTCCTCAAGAAAAGGAAGCACTATGTGGCAGGGAAGAGGGGTGTCAGGTGATATAGCGACTAACAGCAGGCTATTCCCCCCCCCCCCCTCCTGCAGCTACGGCTGCTCCTTTCCCCTGCCACGGTTATATAACCGTGGGAGCTTTGCTAGCTAGATCAAGAGAAACCAGACAACCGTACACACTTTACTGAAGAGCCCACTGGCACTTCCACACACTGGCCTTAGAGGCTGCATCATCCCTCCCTGATTAATTGCTACATTTATCTCAACACTGGGTTGAGCGGTTAGCATACCGACATGACGAGGCCCCAGCTCTTCATAAGTCGTAGATCTTGTCTCAATTTTGCAACACAAATTAAGAATCACTGTCAAATAAGAAATAATACTCATTCGTATTATCCTTTTCCGGAGTTACTTGTCTTGAAACCTCGCAGAGAGTTTGGCGTTATTAGACTAATTCTTACCAATTTCCCAGTCCCATTTTCCAGTGAATTGCATCGATTTCCCAGTGGCTCTTAATTAAATCCCTTAGTTGGATTTCCTAATTAGATTTTTTCATTGTGTACGGAAGTGGTCGCCGCCACGGTCAATAGCATAAGTGACTGCTCAGGGTAATCAGAGTAGTTCTGAGGGGAATATCTCGAGTAAGATTGAAGCCGCGTTGCCCCATCCCCCTCTTGCTTCTCGATAGTAGGAGAACTGACGAGGAGTGCACACCGTAAAGCGTTTATTTTTAACTGATAGTAGATTCAAGTACGAATTTGACGCTAAATAGACCCCAAAGTCCTAACATTTGTGCAACCATCGTGGTTGCCCGTAGGGATTCCGCTGCGGACTTCAGGGCTGGCGGGATTCCACGGTGGGGCTGACAGAGGCGTGGAATTCCACGAAATAGCCTTGAGTGGCATGTGTTTATCTCAAGACATTAAATCAATGCTCGTCATACCTATCCTTTTCAACCAAGCGCCGTCAGAAATATCCATTCCACCGAGCGCGTCAACTGCCAATGTAGGACACTCTACAATTCCTTCTTTGCCTGTACACACTAGACCATCTCAAGAATGACAGTCATCCAAAAAGTCGCCATATTTGGCGTAAGCGCTTCACTCTCCTCTCCAGAATCACAACTAATAACCGACACAGGCGTCAGGCAACTTCGGCGCTCCCATCACAGCCGCCCTCCTCAAGGCGGGCTTTGATATAACCATTCTCTCGCGCGCCGAATCGAGCTCTGACTTCCCGCCAGATATCCCCGTGCTCAAGACCTCATATACCCTCGCAGCCCTTACTGTGGCCCTGAAAGGCCAAGACGCTGTGGTCAACGTCATAAGCACCGCAGGCAGAGACGTACAGAACGTCATCACTGATGCCGCTGTGGCCGCGGGCGTGAAGCGACTGATTGTCAATGATTTTGGCTGGGGGCCCGACATTAAAGGCCTGCCTGAGTTTGGAGATGTCCACGGCACACGTGTCGCGCAGTGGGAGTACGCGCGGGACAAATGCAACTTGAATGAGACATTTACGTGGACGGGAATCAGTACTGGAAATCCTACGGATTGGGTGAGTTACGGGTGTCTCATTCTATCTCTTCCTGCAGTGGGTTTATGCTGAGACCTGGTTGCTCTCTCTGTCTGTCCCTCCCTCAAGGCCATGACAAAATTTCCAACCATGGGTTTTGATATCACGAACTCGTCGGCGATCATCTACGACCAGGGCGAGGAGTACTTCACGGGCACGACGCTGCAGGGGATCGGCCAAAGCGTTGTGGGTGTCCTGCAGCACCCTGATGAGACAGCGAACAGATCCGTGAAGGTCATGTCCATCATGGCCTGTCAAAAGGAGCTTCTGCAAGCCTTCAAAAGAGCCACAGAGAGGAAATGGGCCGTTGAACATTCTACGACGAAGGCCCTGATGGAACGTGGTCGCGCGAAGCGCCGCGATGGCGACAGTGGGTGGATTCTGGATCTGGTTGTCGCTCAGCTGCTTGAGAAGGGCCAGGGGCGTTGCGTCGTGGCGCCCTCGAGGGGGGAATCGGACTCTGATCTGCTCGGCGTGGTAGCTGAGACTGCGGAGCAGGTTGTATCGAAGGCCCTCGGGCTGCAGGATATGTTCTGATTCCCTCGAAGAGGCCAACAGTCTCTGCCGAGTGCTGATAAGCCAGGCAGTGGTGGGCAACACGGCAGCGGTAGTGGGATTGCAAGCACGTCTTTTATATCGCAAGTAGTGGTGGGGAGGAGACTTACCCCCGTGAGTCCTTACTTGGCCGCAGATCATGGGAAAGGTGAAGAGATGGGCTGTCGTCGACATGTTCAAGAGGACGTCACAATCCTCAGCCGTCACCATCACGGCATGAAACCACCGACACCTATCACTCACATTGCACGAAGCCTGCGTGGACACTCAATACCCATCAAGCTTCCGTTGCACAACGCACACCGGGCGCTCAAGCTAGAACAAGCCCCGAAGTTTATTGCCCATGGCGATCTCGTAGTTTCTCTCCTAAGCCCTGCCAACCTCGGGCGACGCGCATCAGACCTCCATGGCCAGGAGCTTCCGGCCCTAACATTGTCTGTCGAAGGGTCGACAGAAGCCTGGTAGCAGTGAGCAGTCCGCTGCCTTCCCAGATGCGGTAGTAACTGTCCAACTGTGGGGCCAAATGACCGCCGACTCATTACATACTAGGACAGTGTAGGAGCTCGGTATAATGGCGGGGGATGAAAAATACACCACCTCACAATATTGTGCAATTGGGGGGGCCCACATCCCCGGCAATGTGGTGTGCCCTACAAAGTTGCGGTTGGCAGGTAGAGCATGGACGCAGGCCTGCGGGCGGCCGACAGAAACCAGAAACCAACGCGTTGCACTGCCCTCTCCCTCACCGTGGCGATGCCCTCCTTAATAAGTCCACTCTCTGTGCGCATGAGGTTGGTCCACTTTTCTTCCACATCCAGTAGGGAATGGACGTCAAGCCAGGGCGGGATCCCTGCCGTCCATCTTCTACCGGCCCTTTGAAACATCGCCCATGGTCGATGCGGTAAGACTCCGAGGTCGTGCTGGTTCGCATGAATCTGACCTACCCCGACGACCTGCTAGGACTCTGCCGGAGATTTTGCGAGCGAGGCATGAGAAGGTAATTAGAGACTCGAAGGGCGGCACTCCAGCCCACAGGTAGGTAGGTGGGTCTACGCAAGGTGACGGGCTCCCCTGCTTAGATCTAATCGGGAAGATGGGATGATGCACGGATCTATCGGTGGCCCCTTTTCTCCCGCTGTCTTTGAAGTTGACCTCAGCCTGGAATCTGTGCCTCCTCGTGCCGGTCACACCACTGATCAGGTCTCGCCGCCGGGGTTTTGAGCGCTTGGTGCCGGCACGGTGAACCACTCGATACAAGCCTACACTTGATGCCGAGTTGCTGCGTCCTAGGAAGCGCAGCGTTGACGGTTGGTATTCTCTTTTCTTTCATGCTTCACTCGTCGACGAAATGTACCGGCCGGTGGGGCATCCAGAGCGTATGCAGGACGCTGAAAGAGACCGTTGCCTCGAAAGTGGAACTTCGGGATATTGCTAAAGATAAAACTCATCCACAACTTATCAACGTGACATAAATTCCCGGTGACCGTAAGTGTTGGAGCGCTGTTTAACCCACTATAGTATAGCATTGCCCACGTTAATTGCTCGACATGCAACGGCGCAGGATTCAGGGTTTCCGCCGGCACGTCTCCTCGACGTCAGTTCACCCCATGTTCGAGGTGTTGTGAGGTATGCTTATGCGATCCTCTCCCAAGAGGCCGGAGAGTGATGCTAATGATCTGCGCGTCCCGAACGGTTGGGGGGAGGATTTGGCCTGCTCATTAGCGGTGCCGAGCGTAATCCTGAGGTGTACAAGTCCTGCACGTCACCCCCACTCGAAAACTACCGTGATAATTATTTTATTTTATTTTATTGGCGAAACAGATCCGCACACCTTAAGCGGGCTTTGACTCACTCCATAATGCCTCCTTCATCAGAGGTCTGCCGAGGATAGTTCGCCCACACTCTGGTTCGGCAACGATGGAGGGGGCGCTCCTCGTCCCTTGATTGGCCATTGTCTGGAATTAATTATAGGCCTCCGCCCAGCCGGTGCCAGGCATGGCTCTCCTCAGCCCGGGGAGAAAGGGGGGCCTGGGAGTCCAGTGGGCAAGGGGGCCCCGTGAGCAGGGGGGCTGGTCATTAGTGGTTTACTCGAGGTTGGGCCACGCCAGGCAAGGGCCGGACGGCGGGCTGAGGCTGGACTGCACTTCTCTACCATACTATGGGGGGAGTAGCTGGCTGTCCGTACCTTGATGTACAACCTGCTATAGGCCGCCACAGGCAATGCGAGACTCCTCCCAGCCCAGAAAGATGTACGCAAGGATGCCGGGCCCGAAACCTCGTCAACCCCCCCCCCCCCTCTCCTCCTCCTCCCACGCAAGGGAAATCGATGCTCACCATCGTGGGTGCAGGGTGGTTTGGGGCAGAGACAGGGACTAAGACTACTGCCCTTGCCGCATGTTTTGTTTCTTCGCTTTCCTCGTGGTTTCAACCACCCGGATCTTCTCCTTCACCGTCAACTGTGTTGTAGCCGTTTCACTCGCTTCTCATCCGGTCGCCGCCCAGTCGCCACCATATCCTTTCCGACCTCGATCTTCCTTTCCGGGCAGTGAGAGTCCTCCACCCTGCCCTCTAGAATATTTATACTACACCTCCGCTGTGGTATGCCTCACTCGTGCAAGTGAGCCGACACGCCGCACGGGAGATGGAAAGCCGTTCAGGGGCGCCCAGCGAGAAAGACTCTTCACGGAGCCAGGCACGAAATGGCGCGATCCCCACGATCAGGAGGCATGTCGAACTTGTCCCGGCTTGAGAAGCCTCTCTGCCCTGATGCGCTGACATGGAATCTGTAGGGTGGACCCGTCCCTCTCGGGCTCATTAGCACGAGCACCACCCTCCCGTGCCTCAGAACGTAGACAGACAGGAGAGTCGTCGCAACCCGAGGCGCAGCAACCGCCGCCCTCGCGGCGCGGCCGAAAGGGCTTCATGATGTACTGGCCGTTCCAGAGCATCGCGACGGACACGCTCTCCATCTTCACCTCGCCCGCGCCGGAGCTCTTCCGCCGCGCGACGTGGCAGCCGCCCAAGCCCTACGACTACGACGACGACGACAAGGACAGCGCGGCCAGCACCCGGCGGGGCAGCACGCTGATCCCGGACTACGTGGTCAACTTCATCCGGGGCGAGACGCCCGAGAGCGTCGCGCGGCGGAAGCAGAACGGCGGGAACCGGGGCATGCGGGCGGTGGACATCACGCACCAGCACAAGCCGCAGCGGTCGCACATGGCGCTCATGATGCGCGCGGAGGACGTGGAGGGCCCCGCCGCGGGCAGGGAGGCCGATGCGCACAGCCACATGACGGGGACGAGCACCACGACGGAGCTGCAGCAGATCCTGCCGGACGGCCAGAAGACGCGCGGCGGGTGGAGGAGGGTCACGACCGGGTGGCGGAGCGGGGTGATGCTGAACCTGCTCCTGATACTCGCCATCCTGATCACCGGGTTCGTCTGCCTGGTGACCGCGGGGACCAAGGTCGGGTTTCTGGTCGGCGGCGTGGATCTGTTCACGGGGGGCTGCTCGACGGCCGCGGGTGTCAACTGGGGCCTGCACGCGCTGATCAACGTCGCGGTGGTGGTCTTGATAGTCGGCGCCAACTACGTCTTTCAGGTGCTGAGCAGCCCCGAGCGGACGGAGCTTGCGGGGGCGCACGAGAACAAGAAGTGGCTGGAGATCGGTGTCCCTTCTGTTCGGAACTTCCGGCACATCGGGCGAGGGAGGGCTCTTCTTGCCATGGTCCTACTGGCCGTGGCGGTTGTGACCCAGATGATGTGGGTTTCCCCCCCTCATCGCGGCATCTTAGACGCCATCATAAGCTAAACCGGCCGCAGATATAATTCCCTAATATTCACCACCACGACGGCCCTGAGCTACAACCTCATCGCCGTCAAGCCCTCCTTCCTCACCGGCGCCCAGTTCAGCAACGCCTCCTCGTCCAACGGTGCCGGGCTCTCCCGGGCGGAGCTGCTCGGCCTGCAGAACCTTGCCAGCGGCGACCAGCTCACCAACCTCACCACCGCGGCCTGTGTCGATACCCTCACCAGCATCTTCAGCTCGGAGTACTCGGACGTGCTCCTCGTCCTCGCCACCGCCTCCTCACAGTCCACGTCCGACAACTCCCTCGTCGCAACAGCCCGCGCCGGCATCGGCGCCAGTCCCGCGTCAGACCTCGCCTCCACGACATCCTCCGGCAGCCAGATCATCGTCGACGGGTCATCCGTCTCCTACTGCCTTGCCCAGCGCGACCCCGCGTCCGATGCGACCTGCACCGTCAACCTCAACGCGGCCGCCCTCGCGGCCATCCTCGGGCTCAACCTGCTCACCCTGCTCCTCACGGGCGCGACGCTCCTCCTGCGCCGCTTCGACCCCCTCGTCACCCTCGGCGACGCCGTCGCCTCCTTCCTCCGCGACCCGGACCCGGCAACGCGCGACAACGCCCTCGTGACGCGGGAGAACCTCCGCCTGGGCCTGGGCGGGTGGGGGTTCACCGAGGGCAAGTACTGGTCGCCCACGCGCACGCCCTTCTGGCTGTCCGCGCCGAGCATGGCGCAGTGGGCCGCCGCGGGGTTCTGGTGGCTCGCGACGGCGGCGCTCGTCGCCGGGGCCCTGGTCTTCACCGTCATCACCGGCGGCGCCGGCCACGGCCTCAGCCGCTTCGGCGTCGCGAGCCCGCAGACGACCTATCTCGCCCACGGCGCCACCGCCACCGCCACCGCCATGCCGGCCGTGGCGCTCGCGGTCGTCGCGTCCGCCCCGCAGGTCCTGCTGGGGGGCCTCTACCTCAGCACCAACGCGCTGCTGACGGCCTTCTTCCTCTCGCGCGAGAGCTGCCTGTACGCCCTGCTCCCCGGCGGGCGCGACGCGCCCCGGCCCCTCCGCGTCAGCGCGGACCCGGCCGGGCTCCAGGCCACCAGCCTCTACCTGACCCTCCCGCGGCCCGTGTCGTGGGCGCTGGCGGTCTGGTTCGCGGCCATGGGCTTCGTGCTCTCGCAGGCCTGCTTCGTCGTCTCGGTGGCCTCCCCGTCGGGCGGCTCCTCCTCGTCCTCCTCCCACCTCCGGGGCGTCGGCCTCAGCGGTACCGCGCTCCTCGTCCTCCTCGCCATGCTCGTCGTGCTCGTCCTCGCCGTGGCGGCGGCGGGCCTCCAGCGCCTCCCGGCGGCGGAGATGGCCGACGGGCGCGCGACGGGCAACCCCCTCGCGCTCGAGGGCGGGAGCTGCTCGGCGGCCATCAGCGCGCGGTGCCACCGCGTGCCGGAGGAGACGGACGTCTGGATGGACGAGGTGCTCTGGGGCGTCGTGGCGGAGAGCCGGGATGGCGTCGTGGGCCATGTCACGTACTCGGCGAGGGGGGTCGGGGAGCTGGACGGGAACCGTCGCTACATCTAGCTGGGGGGGAGGGTTAGGTCTGACAGCGTTTTGAGCGTGTGATACCCCTGTGGGATGTGTCTTGTCCTTGATCTTTTTTTTTTTCCCTTCCTTTTCCTTCCGTAGATCTCTCTAGGGAGAGCCGGTCGGGCGCGTGTTTTCTCAGTCGGAGGATTGGATACATGCTTGGCTGATGAATCTCTAGTGCGGCGCACGAGCTGGATATAGGCAGGAAATGACGGGTTCGACGATCCCAGTTGGGTCGGTGTTCTTGAGCGACATTGCGGATTGATACCAGCTAAGCATAGAATAATGATCAATGAGCACACACACAGCGTGGTAAAGTAGCCTTTCTGGATGCATTCTATAATTTGATCACCATGCGCAGTTGGTGTAAGCTTGGCGTGCCCGAACGATGACTAGCCACTCGCGGCGGGTGAATGTTGGGCAGTCTGCTTTAACCTTGCCCCCCCCCCCCCCCGTTGCCCACTTGAAATCTTGCGGAAGCTCTCAAAATACTCGCGCAGAAGCGCCATATAATGCTCTGCCACTCACCAAACCAAATCGTCCAAAGGTATCGAAAAATGTCAGGGCTTGTCGCAGATGATGAATGTGCCGTGTCCTGTATGCCCTAAAACGCCCCGTGTATATCTAATATATAAAAAGAAGAAGAAAAATTAAGAATATGCAAAATCTCGCCGGCGACAGGGGACAATGTCTCTTCCAACTCGCGGACATCCATGGGAGCGATTAGGGCTCGATGGGGTCCTCGAGGAAATTGTACCCGTCGTCTTCTGGTGGCAGGAAGTAGGCTGATACCCCCAAGCCACCAACCAGAAGCGCGGCCACGCTAGCACTGACCGTGCAAAGGATCCAGGAGGTGTCGAGTTGCCAGCCGGGCACGGAGAAGTACTCGTCGTTGTCAAAGAGGAAGGACTGTAACAGCGATGGTGGTTAGCATTTATCTGGGCCTCGAGGCGAATGATCCTGAAGGTGAACAAGGAAGCCCCGTCTGTGGGACAATCGCCTCTCCGCAATGCAGGCAAAAAGACGAAGGCACACCAACATACCACGAGGCCCATGGCGGCGAATTGTGCGACGGATACCGTCACCAGCAGTACGCTCAGAACCTTCCAGCCATACTCGCGTTTGACCTTGCCGCCCCCAATCGTGATGACGAAGCACACCAGCGTGGCGAGCTCGGCGATGGTCGCGAAGCTCATGAGGAAGCCGCTCGTCCTCCACATGGAGCAGAAATACCTGTCCTCGGGATCGCAATCCCTTTCCGTGTCGGGAAAATGTCGACATGGGCTGTCTGGGAGGGCCGTGTTGCAGTAGTGGTGTAGACCGAGGTGTTGGGAGTAGGTCTTGTGGCCGCCCCGGACCGGGACGTCCATGCTGACCCAGTGGGGGACCAGGATGGCGGCGAGGGTCATTGCCGATGCTGATTGTTGGAGGTCAGGTTAGCCATGGGATGCTTCTCGCATGCGGGGATCCTTCTTGCGACACATGGCGAGATCCACGCCGCCGACAGGAGGGACTGTGTTCCGCGACCCCATCTCCCGCCCGAATTGGCGGACGCCCAGGGACACTCCAGATGCCAGCCAGCCCCAGCAATCAATCACACAGCCTGCCCCTCGCACCCGCAGGTGTGTTGTCGGGAGCGGGGACGAGCTGAGGCTGGGGTGCGAGTCGACGATGACGACATGGCAGGTAGCAACTCTATAAGGAACTGGGGAAGCGTGTTTCGCAGACGTACCGGCAATGAAGATGGCCAAGGAGGCGCCGTAGACTGATAATCGCGTCATGATCCCGATCCGATCGGTACAGTAGATGGAGGCCGCTGCGATACCTCCGTCAAGGGCAGTGGTGGTGTCTGTGTAGTGTCGTGTGGAGTGACGGAGGGGGAAAAGGTGGCAGGTTTCATATGAGCTGCTGCAGTACCTCCTCCTAGGCTTCCCAAAGGTCGGCCCGGGTGGGTGGTGGTGGTGGGTGCTACCGTGCTGTGCCGCTGGCTGCTCACCGACCAAGCTCGGATCTTGGCAGGTCGCGGAGCCCCAGCAGACGGGTTGCGTTTTCTGGCTGCCTGCCGTGCTGCTGCTACGCAACCATAATAGTGTACATAGTAGTACTGCCGTACATAGTTACACCGCTTACAGTACCTTCACACCAGGGCCAGGCCCTTGCCTCCCCCACATCTCGACAACCTCCTGGTCCTCACCACACACTGGGCTCTAGTCTTCCCTTGTTTTGTTCTGTTCTGCCTTCTTTTGTTCCTCTTCCCTTCTTCTCTAGATCCAACGTACCCAACCCCCCCCCCCCCCCAGCGACCCTTCCTGGCCTTCAAGAGCAGGACTCGAGTGGCTACGAGGACCTTCAGGTCCTTTGAGTGGTGACAGGTACCCGGGAAGGAGGGGGCTCGACTGCTATGGCATACAGTACTATGTAGTATGCTCGAGTCTCTACAGCACGTATCGAACCCACCATAGCTTGAGGCACTTCCCGGCGACCCTGCCCCTCCGATTCGGAAGGTCGACCAACTGCGGACAACCGCGGCACGCGCCTGACCTGTCTGTCTGTCTGTCTGTCTGTCTGTCTGTCTGTCTGTCTGTCTGCAGTCTGCAGCCTGCAGCGTCTGCCTGCCAACCCCGTTCCCACGATGCGCCAGGAAATACCCGGCAGGATCGACAGGTCCAGGCCAACGGCCCATTCATATCGGAGGGAATGCTCCTGCACGCATCCCGTGTATGACGCGGGCTGTTAGCTATCAGTCACATCTCACACATCTCTCATCTGCGGCTGTGGGTGTGGCCTGATAAGGTTGCCGTTCCAGGATGTCGATTTGAGATCTGAGCCGCCTTATAGATCAATCACCCTTCCTCACCTGGCGAGGAGGAGTTCTTGCGGTAGAGGAGGCGGGCCGAGTGACGCCTCTCTTGAGGATGATCATCGTGCGAGACGTATTTTTCTTCCTCACTCGGCAACACTTGGGCCCCCCGTCCCCCCGAGGGCAATGTCTCGGCGCTTGGACGACGGCAGGAGCGCCACTGGGATGGATGGCCTCCAGTGTTGGTGATGTTAACAGTTATAGGCACCAGGCGGGCAAGTGCCACCGTCGAGATGTCGTCCTGTCTAGACGACAGCAAGTCTCTTTCTGCGTGGACACGACAGGTTCGATCTCAAAACTTCTGCTCTCAGGCCCCGTCATCGTTGCCGGTCCGGTAGGCTTTCCCCAGGCCGCAGCACTATCACTTCGAACATTCTCCTCCCTTTCTTGTTTACTTTTTTTTAATTTTTTTTAATTTTAATTTTTTGACCATCCTTCTCTTGGGAGACACCATCCACAGCTTAGCCATATCCCGCAGCCAGCAACACCTCGAACCGTCAGGATGCGCTGTGCCACGCTCACTCCCGGACTGGTGGCCCTCCTCTCTGCCAGCGCCGTCACCGCTCAGTCATGTGGCCAAAATATCCTCCCCATCGGGCACCAATGTGGCGTTAGCTTGAAGGACGGCGACCGTGTCTATGATCCCAGTTGCCAGAACATTGTGAGGCAGGCCCTGCCCCCTCGTCTCGGTTCCGAGACCGCCATATTGACTCCTGCTCGCCATACAGCTCGTCTGTCACGATGGCACTATGCAACTGAACAACGCTTGCTCGCCCGGACGTTGCATCTGGAGGGACGACGCCCAATCTGCCTCCTGTGTCGGCAGTCAGTATGCCACCGGCGAGGAGCACGTGACCGTCGGGGTAGACACCGCCGTCGAGCTAGAGCTGGGAGACTGTGGGTTCACCATCGACGCTGGCCAGCGGTGTCCGACGATTCTCAAGGAGGGTGCCCGCCTCTGCGACAGGTCATGCAAGAATATTGTAGGGTCCATCATCTCTCATCAGTGGTGTGGTGTCTCGGCGTGCTAATATGCTGCTGTCGAAGGTTATATGCCGCAACGGCGTCATGGAGACCGAGAGATCCTGCGACCCCAGCACGTGTATCAGCAAACAACAGAGCAAGTTCGGTGAGGGCACCTTCTGTGGCCAACCCAATAACGACACGGACACAGTTGAAGTCAGCTCCGTGGGCAGACCCGTCGAGGGCACCTCCTGCGGAGTTACCCAGGAGGCTGGGCAGAAGTGCTCGAAATTCATCCAGGCGGACGGCCAGCTGTGTGACAAGTCCTGCGAGAACATTGTCGCCTGCCGAGACGGAGTCATGAAGTTGCACGCCTCCTGCGGGTCGGGCAGCTGCGCCAGCGATCCCGACAGGGTACCGGGCAAGGCAGCCAAATGCGCTGACAAGGGGTTCGGCCACGAAGCAGAGGTCCCTGAGTGGCAGACAGAGATCACGTCGCAATTCTGTGGGCCTGTTGGGGTCATCGGTGACGAGTGCGGTGCTCTCATCAAGGAAGGCTGGCGTGTATGTGGTCAGGATTGCTCCAGCATTGTCGAATGTCACAATGGCAGGATCATGCTGTCCGAGACATGTGCTCCGGGCATCTGCGCGCTCAATAATGGTGAGAGTGTCGGAGAGGCTGCCTTCTGCGCTGGAGATCTTAGCCCCTAGTCTGAGGACGCGGACTATGTCGTGGACTACGACGTCGAATACGGCGATGAGACTGCTGAGGAGCCCGTTGCAGAGTGTGATCCCTCTCACGGGCCAGTCGGTATCCCTGTGGTGCTGAGATGGAGGGAGGGACAGACGTTCTGCGGCCGTGATTGCAAGGACATTGTAAATCATCCAACGTCAAACCTCCATGTCTGTGGATTCTAACTCCGTCGAAGCTCATCTGCCACGGTGGTGCAGCGCAAGTGAACAACTACTGCGTTGGCTCGTGTATCTTCAGCTATGATGCCCACGCAGCCTTCTGTGTCTGATCATTTGTCACCGAGCCGTTGCGCAGACCGAATGGTGGCCAGGTAGACTTGGGCGTAACATGCCTACCTAGGTATTCTGTATTCGAGACCACTCCTAGGCAATCCGACCAGACGAGTCATATTTACCAAAGGTTCCTAGTGTCCTCGATCAGGGTGTCTATACAGTTCTTCTCTCACTGGACATCCCAGAATTAATCGATCCTGCCCGTGGCAGCATAAGCTCTGAGGTGGGTACTGTCTTTGCGCTTGTATAAGTGCCTGGGTACACATCATACACACGGCGTGACCCAGCGCTAAATTAGATTTGGTGTCATGCATACAAGTGGTCGTCCAAAATACAAACGTTGTGTCCCAACCGAGCCCCCACAAGCCTTCGACACGGTCTCGCTCAAAGCCTGTGCACAAAAGACTTGGACGTCATACCGCGGAACTTCTTGCCGATGAACCAGAAGATGATACCGCTGCAGCTGAAAATGGTGATGAGGGCCATATTGGTAAGCATCGGTGGCACAAAACCGCTCGCCAGCGACCATGGCGTGATGAACTTGCTGACGCCATATCCCCACAGGTTTTTGTTGCTATTGCTCTCAGTATTAGTGAATAAAGGCCTGGTCGGGTTGTAGACACAGAGGGGTGGGAGGGAGATGCTTACACTGTGATGGTGACGAAGA
This sequence comes from Endothia cerciana, assembly GCA_026119935.1. NCBI lineage: Eukaryota > Fungi > Ascomycota > Sordariomycetes > Diaporthales > Cryphonectriaceae > Endothia > Endothia cerciana. Next base: position 158,322 of record JALRMH010000066.1, read on the forward strand.
CCGATCCCGTGATAGGCTTGTAACTATCGATGGCGTAGGTGCTGGCGATACTGGGCAGGGCGGCGACCTGGATGCCGAGGAAGCTGTACCCGATAATCACAATGACCTGCCACGGCCACTGACGGTCGTAACCCACGGCCGTGACGACACTCCCGATGACCATGATGACGATGTACGGGATCATGGCCACCAGCCGCATCTCGGGCTCGCGCACGCCGTTGTTGCGCGCCGTCAGGTGAGCCGCGACCCAGTCGCTCAGCGGGCCGCACGTGAACAGGCCGATGAACCCGCCGACCAGCACGGCCAGGTTGAAGAGGCCGATGGTCTGCGAGGAGAAGCCGTAGGGCGGGGCGGCGAAGACCTGGGCCTGCGACAGGTTGACCACGAGGAAGCCGGACGCGGACCACGACACCACGAAGGCGGCAAACTCGACGATGGGGTACAGGTGCAGGTAGAACGGCAGCCACAGCTCGCGGAGCAGGCCGCCGGCGTACGGCTGGAACGGCAGGAACTGCTGCCTCCCCGGGCCGCCGCGCCCGAGGTACGGGTCCACGTGCGTCTCGGCGCGCGCGAGGCCGCCGCTGCTGGCCCACACCGCCCCCGTGCCGGTCGCGGCCTGCGCGATGGTGTTCTCGAGCGTCTCCTCGCGGCCCTTCTCCTGGCTCTCGCGGTCGGTCGGCGTCGCCGGCGTCTGCAGGTCCTCGCCCGCCGGGACGACGGGCGGCGGGCGGTGGTAGCGCGTCTCGGGGAAGAGGAAGATGCAGACCAGGCTGGTGAAGAAGAGCATGCCGGTATTGAACCACCAGAAGCTCTCGACGCCCGTGTTGAGGGCCATGGCGCCCGAGATGACGGGCCCGACCATAAGCGAGATGAAGTACAGGCTGAAGTAGAGCGTCTGGTACTTGCCGCGGTCGTGCAGGAAGATGATGTCGGCGATTACCTGGGGCATGAGGGTCTCGCAGGGCCCCGCGCCGAGGCCGTTGAGCACGCACGCGCCCATGAAGGAGTTGTACGAGGTGGCCCGCGCGCGCCAGACGGAGGAGAAGGCGCAGATGAGCGACGAGAAGATGGCGACGGGCCGCCGGCCGAGGCAGGTCGACATGGGCACCCAGATGAAGTTGCTGAAGCCCAGCACCAGGATCGCCACGCCCGTAAATTGCACGACGTCGGCGAGGGAGCGGTTGTACGCCTCGATGTAGTAGTCGAACATGGGCGCCAGGGCGAGCGGCCCCAGGTTGAGCGAGAAAGACACCGCGGTCGCCGCGAAGATGGCTGCCAGCGGTAATGGTCAGCACTTTTCTCAGGGCACTCTCCACATATCATGCCGGGTGGCCACCCGGGGGGGGGGGGGGGGGACGGGGGGGGGGGGTTGGGGGTTTGGCAGCCGGACCCGAGACATGAAATACCGGGGGGGGGGTAAGAAGGGGGATATTAAATGTT